>ML801581.1:195305-240270 GCA_009831015.1 Picea engelmannii
AACCATCAAGAAAGAATCTATAACTTTCAGAAGGCCCACTATACTTCCAGTTCAGAGTCCATGTGTGATCGACCATCTCCCTGTTCTCACTGGATTGAATGGAAGATGCTCCATCTTGCCATTATTTTTATTCTTATTCATCCCTCTCATCCTTTCTGAACCTTATCTGAACATTGTGACCAGATACAGCCATGCACTTGTGAAGAGGATTGCGAAGAGCCGGCCATAGAAGACGAAACAGAACAGCGTGATGATCATAATAGTTAATGCGCCCACGCTGGCGTCGTAAAACTCGGCCTGCCTGGTATTCCTGTAGAAGTTCTCTGATCTCAGTACTGGACTCGCAGGTCTGGGACTTCGCCAACTATCCAGGGACACAGCCCTTCTTAACGTTTTAACTTCAGAGTGATGATGACGGTGATTGTGCTCAGGATCATTGTTTTTGGGATTTACAGCTCGCAGAGACACTGTAGCACATGAGTCGGTTAGGTCACTATGAGCACTCACAGCGCTGGTGGGCGCACCCTTCCTTTCTGAGCCATCAATAATATCATTCCGTTCATCCTTTATCTTCAATTCCCCGCCCGTTTCGCCATTATTATCTTCTGCAGGTACCAGGGTCGAAACCCTAGCGGCATCCCCGCCACGGATTTTCTCATCTCTTGCTCCCATCACTACCGGAATCCATCCATTCTTCGAAGATACGAACCTCACCATGGCCTCCGGCACACCAGTCTTGTTCGCAACATATTCTCTTTTGGAAGAGAGCTCGGCATAGACGCTCTGGAACTTGTCAAGACCGCAGGTGGAATAAGGATTCGATCTCTTCCCATGTTTCTGCCGAGATCTCGGCCTTGGCGAGACCGCGTTTTCTTCTGCCTCGCCTTTCACGCATGCCCTTCCACAGTGCATTTATCTGTAAACTCTCTGATATACGCACTGAATATACAACCGAATATACACACAGATCCTGACACAAACAACGAACACGAAAACCCAACATAAAAAGCAGGGGTGAGATCACTTGTTCTCAGCGTCAGCCGGGGTCTGGAAGCGTCTGCAGTCTGCCATAGTTTTCTGTTATGCCAGACTTTGTTGTAATGGCCTAGCTAAGAGGAATAAGAATCATTCTGTCAAGAAGTGTGAAGGTTTAGTCTTTATTTGTGGTCTAGAATTAGATTTTTATGACTGTCGCGTCAGTCCTCTCTAAATTACGTGTGGACACTGTGGGCCTACTGCGCCGCCTCGCATAAATCTATCAAATTGTCCCATCTCGCGCATGGAGCCCTCCATGGATGAAAAAAAATATCAGAGAGAATTTGTCAAGACTGTACGAGAGTTACGACTTGTTCAACTTCCTTACTTCGAGTTGTTTAACTTCCTTCCTTCTGAAAAAAATGGACTTTTCGGTATGAGTATCCAACGCAAACTGCACTCAAAGCTTCAATCCACAGTCCCTTTGTTACAGCAAAGAGAATTTACAGTAACAGAGATTATTGTAGATTAATAATAGAAATGTGGGATTTGGTTTTTCTATTGATGACGATGATAATGATGATTGTTAATATCTCAGTTTGAATGGTTTGATTTGATATTTCTTAATTTGAATGGTTTGATTTGATATTTCTTAATTGTTATTGATGATGATAATGATGATTGTTAATATTTGAGTCAATTTTGATATTTCAAAGGCCAGGAATTAATTGATTTTAAAATTTTATTATTATCATTAAAAAATTGAAAGATGTTTTTTTTTTAATTTGTATGATTTTGATGAGTTAAAAGATTAAGAAGATCTGTACAATAACAAATATTTTGAAATTAAAAATTTAATATGGGGATACTAAATAATATATCAAGTCATATTTCTTATTAATTCCAAAATTTGATTAATTACATCATAATTGTCAAAATTATATGATATATTAAATCATATTTCTTATTAATTATAAAATTTGATTAATTATTTGAAAGTTTAAATCAATTCAAAATTAGACTAAACTCTAAATACCAATATCATATCATACTCCTCAACAACAACAACAAAAAAAAATACTCTAAATACAAAATCTCTCATCATACCTAAAAATGATATGAGATTCAAATTAAATTTATCAATTAAAAAAATTATTTAAATACAAAATTAACTTCATCTAAATTTACTTTCCTTGTAAATGCTTATTATATTTAGATCCGGAAATGGTATTGGATTGTTTGACTTAAAAATAATTTAGATTAATATCTTCATTCAAATGCATATGTTGGATTTGAGAAAGCTTTGGTTGCTTGATTGTGTGCAAATTTGAAGAAAAATCTAGAATTGGAGCTATCTTAGATTGGAGTTACTAGCTTGGATTTACCAATGTTAAAAGGTATGTCTCTCCTCCTCCTTTTGTATGTCATAATATGAAATGTTAATTTATAAAAATTAGATAGTGATATATCAAATATCTACTATGAAATTCCAACCCTCTCACCTAGGAATCTTAGATCTAATCATGGGAGTATCGAATCCCCTACACTAGAATTAGTGAGTGAATCCCCTACAGTAGAATTAGTGAGTAAATTGTGTGAACTAGTGTTTTTTGCATTTTTTTTTTTTTTTTTTTNATTTCATGAGTTTGGGTTTTGGAATTTGAAAGAAGAATGCATTGAACAACAAAATGTATATCATCTTTGAGTTGAATTTCAAAGTAGTTCTTAGGTTTGAATTGTTTCATTTGGAAAAGAAAAATATTATTGACTTGCAAATCATTTTCACACTTTAATTTTCAATTTATGCAAATATGAGTCAAAACATCATTGAGTTTCATTCCACGACCTTGTTTTGAGCAAAAACATCCTTTAAAAGTAATTGTAAATCTAAAACAATGAGACTTGTCTTTTCATTTATAGAAAACCCACAATGTTGAGAAATCCCTTTTCATTTATGCACTAGTTCAGGTCGATTTAAATGTTGAGAAATCCCTTTTCATTTGGATTGGTGGGTGGATGTAGGATAGAGGACTTTGGTAGAATTGGTAGATCATCATGGCGATACCTCTTCTCTAAGGTTTTGGTTGTAAGATGGAGTCTCATATTTCCTACCCAACATAGAAGTTTGACCCACAACTATTTGAGCCAACTACCAATTGTGAACAATTGCGAATTGACATCCTTCGTGACCTTTCTTAGGCTTCACATAGGTAGTCACAAGTGGAAAGTGCTTGTGGTACTTAAGGTATATAGTAGTTCCCAGTCTCAACTCCCTTGAAGGTTTCCCGTCTTCATGAGGGAGATTGCGCCTTGGGTGATTGATTTGTAGGAGGTTATTATAACCATCTCTTACACCTTCATTGGTTGTTCTTGGGTAAAGTTGATTTTTCGTAAGGATTTTTCAGTTCTTCACTAAGTGTGGGTTTAGGGATTTCATCACTTCGAGTTTCTATTTTTTTTAAGAGTGTGTCTTCTTGTGCCTTATCTTTAAGGTTTTTAGTGGAGTGATGATTGGTGTCTTACTTAGTAGCCATTAGGTTTGTGATTGCTTGAACTTTATTATTTTTCATTTAGTTCTTTTTTGGCCAAGGTGGTTGACCATTCACTTAGTTGACCCCAGAGAAATTAGGATCTTCCTCCTAAGATTATAGAACCACCTTCCATCCGGGGTGCCAGGAGCGGATGGAGTTATCTTCTCCCTAGAAGGACGCCCTAGACTCAACTTTACATGGAGTTTGGGCATAGAAACAAACAACCAAGATGAAGCATATGCACTCCTTCAAGGTTTAACTCTGACCATGAAGCAAAGACTAGACTCCATCTCAATCCTAGGGGATTAAAATGGAGTAATTCACCATGTCAGGAGGAAAACATTGCTAGCGAATATGAAACTCAGAAACATATTTAAAAGAATCCACAATGAATTGGAAGCTTTCCACTCCTTCTTTCCCTTCCATGTTCTTCATCATAACAATTTCAAAGAGGATTTCTAGGCTAATCATGCTATTTGTGATCAAATGGGAATTCTATGGGTGAATGACCTAGTGTCCTTCCAACCCATTCCCTAATTGTGTCCATGTATTTCTCCTCCGATAAGTTTGTGGGGGGAATTTGAAGCGCTCTTCTTCTTTCTTTTTCTTTATTTGGTCTCAAAGCTCATCCAGTCATCTCCATGTTAGCGGGGTGTTCCCATTTGACGTGTGTGTCCCTTTGTTTAAGCATGTTGTGCTCTTGTCTCCTCACACACATTCATATTTCCATATACTTTCCCCCTTGTCCTTTCTCTGCCTATATTTACATGCCTCACATGTGCTCTTTCTCACCCCTTCCACCTTTTCACTTAAGCCTGGTCTGCCTAGCTCTTACCTACATGGTTCATGTACTTCTCAATGTTTTCTGGGCGTCATTCCGCCACATGGTTTCATTACCGAATAGTAGTTATGATGGTACTTCTATCAGATGTTGGATGCTTAATCTGTGCAGGCAATAATTTTGTTTAATTGATTGAAGGTTTCCATGACACAAGGCTTGGGGTGGCGATCTTCCACATGTAGGAAACCCATGTTAAATGGCATGCAAAAGTCGCTTGAACAACTCAAGATGGTCCACATTCTGCAAGAAACAAAACTCTTGGAGGGGAAATTGGGAAACCTAGATATCTTAGAGTGGTCTTAGCATGGATTTGTTGGTAGCGGTGAAACTGTGGGAAAGAGTGTTCAGGGCATGGATAATAAACGAAATGGAATTGAAAATTGTAGGAGGAAGAGAAGGATGAAATGGTCAATTTGGTCTAGACTCTCCATATCATGTTGAATGGTCTGTCAACACAGATGAATGCTACCCTGGAATTGCTAGTGGAACAACAACAATGGCATCGCTAGCTCTAGGATGAGGTCGCAACAATAAGGTCATAAGTTGAGGAACTGCATAGTCGACCAAAATATGTGTCTCCTTCCATCACCACCATAGTTATCTTGGATGCATCCTCCTCTCTCAATCCTCAGAGAAGAGTGTCAGACAATTGGTTTAGATTGATGGACAATTGGTTTGGATTTTTGGTTGTCATTGATGTCAACCTTTGAAGACTGATATTGTAGATTGATGTCAACCCTTGAGTATGTCTGGTATCTCTAGAGGTATGGGTAAGGAACCCAAGTTTGGTTGAGTAATAATGTAATGAATATCAATGTATATGTAGGTAAGGCTATCCAAGATGGATAGTACATGTCATGTCATTTTTCGATGATATGTGGAACGTCACATAACTCCTCATGGTTAGAGAGTTCTGGCCTTGTGAAGTTGGAGAACCCTCATGAGTTATCTAGAAGCCCCTAGAAGGTCAAAGAAGTCAAATTATTCTAGAAAATCCTAGAAGAAGTTGACTAGTCAAAGTGGGTGAAACTTGGATTTAATCATGGGTATAGTTGTTGCATCAAGAAAATAATTAAAAATAAATTGGTTGCAACAAGAAGTTGTGAGTTTGGTAATTATGGTAAAATAGTTGTGATGAGAAGATTGAATAGTCAAAGTGGTTGACCAAGGAATAAATTAAATAATAAAGTGGTTGCAACAAGAAGTTAGTTAAGGGAAAAGAAGTTATGAATTGACTAATTATAGAAAAGTTAGTTGCAACAGGAAGAGTAAAGATAAATTATTTAAATAATAAAGTGGTTGCAACAAGAAGTGGTGAGTTTACTATTTATGGATAAGTCAAAGTGGCTGCAAAATAAATTAATTAAGTAATAAAGTTAGTTGCAACTAGGAGTGGAGAACTTACTATTTGTGGGAAGTGGTTAAGCTAAGTGGACAATGTGGTTAAGTGGAAAAAGTGGCTAAGTGAAAAAAGTGGTTAAATGGACAAAAGTTGATACTTCTAGAGGAAGCTACATGGAGGTATATATAAGAGAGAAAGACTCCCCCATGAGAATTTATTGAATATCATTGAATATCTATTTTTTGAAAGGTTATTTGGGAAGGTATTATTGATAGAGAAAAATTTGGTAGAAAAAAGTGTAGCAAGAAAAGTGCGGTAGAAAAGGTGCGGCAGGAAAACTACGGGAGAAAAAGTGTGGCAGAAAAATCGCGGCAAAAAAATCGCGGTAGAAAAACTTCGGCAAAAAAACTGCAACAAGAAAAGTAAAGATAAATTATTTAAATAATAAAGTAGTCAAAGTGGTTGCAAAGAGAAATTATTTAAATAATAAAGTGGTTGCAACAAGAAGAGTAAAGATAAATTATTTAAATAATAAAGTAGTCAAAGTGGTTGCAAAGAGAAATTATTTAAATAATAAAGTGGTTGCAATAAGAAGTGGTGAGTTTACTATTTATGGATAAGTCAAAGTGGTTGCAAAATAAATTAATTAAGTAATAAAGTTAGTTGCAACTAGGAGTGGAAAACTTACTATTTGTGGAAAGTGGTTAAGTTAAGTGGACAATGTGGTTAAGTGGAAAAAGTGGTAAGTGAAAAAAGTGGTTAAGTGGACAAAAGTTGATACTTCTAGAGGAAGCTACATGGAGGTATAAATAAGAGAGAAAGGCTCCCCCATGAGAATTTATTGAATATTATTGAATATCTATTTTGTGAAAGGTTATTTGGGAAGGTATTATTGATAGAGAAAAGTGTGGTAGAAAAAAGTGCGGCAAGAAAAGTGCAGCAGAAAAGGTGTGGAAGGAAAACTACGAGAGAAAAAGTGTGGCAGAAAAATCGCGGTAGAAAAACTTTGGCAAAAAAATCGCACTAGAAAAAGTGCGGCAGAAAAATCGCGATAGCAGAACGCTACAAGAAGAAAAAAGGTATGGTTTTCATATGTGTAGTGCTGAACTTATGAATCTAGTTGAGGGTTTGCCTTGTAAATCTGTTGGATGCCCTCTTGGAAGTTTAGGGCTTGTTGTAGAATGGTTTTGAGGAAGATCTATTGAAGTATATTGTTAGTGCACTTAGTTTGATATATTGGCATATCTTGTAGTGCATTGTGAAAGACATTTGTTAGTGGTCTTGGTATATGATTGTCTTATGAATGATACATCCTTTAGGCTACATAAAGGTGAGGTTATGGCACATGGTTTGATGTAAGGGTTTATGGTATTTGGTTATGGATAGTATGATGTATTTTTAGAGAAATTTTGATGGTTATATTGGTATATGTATTTGGTATATGGTTGAGGTACATTTTGGATACATGGTTGAGAAAAGTAGTTGATGAGTTGGCACATACATGAGGTGTATAGTTGATGATGTTGGTACATCTTGATGAGTCATAGTTGATGTGTAGTTGATGCATGATTGGTACATACTTGGTACATGATTGGAGGCACTTTCAATAGATTGGTACAGACTTGATTGTCAAATTTCAATAGTTTGACTTTTTTTTTGGTAAATTTGTTTTAAGATTTGAACAATTTATTCATGTTAAGCATGACGTTCTTTAAGACAAAAGGGCGATTTGTACAAATTAGCCAATTTTGTAATCTTGATATCAAGAAGTTGAGAAGAGTCAATTCCAATACTCTTTCATATATATATATATATATATATATATATATATATATATATATATATATATATATATATATTCATGAGACTTTTAGAGGGTCAAGGCCAAGCCTTTAAAAGATATTGTTTTTTTCTGATGTTTTGAGTAGTGTGTTTGTGGTTTATTGCTTGGGTTGTCTTATGATGTTTAATGTCTAGTCTTGACATCATTAATTGATCATTTAATGCAACACGCGTTGAGTACACAACAAGTAAGTTAACTCAAACACACAATTAATGCTAGTGAAGTACAAGCAATGAAAGCACATGTAATCAAGCCATGCCAAAGAATATTGAAGCACATGCACAATCAAGCACAAGTAATAAAGAAGCAAAAAATATATCAAATTGGAAATCACATTAACACTGGACAAATCAAGTTCATAATCAAGGTCTCAAAGCATCATCAAATTTGAAGATCAAGTCAACTTTGAAATCAACATTCATTGTAAACTTGCAAATAACATTTTTTGTAAATAATCAAGCTCAACTTGGAATAGTTTTTTGAAAGTTTCAAATCAAATATAAGTTGAGTTATTGTAATTTTCAGGTGCATTCTAGGCTGAGCCCAACACCCAAGAGTCATTGTAATTTTTGAGTCAAAATTTGCAAGGTTGAGTAGTTTAAATAATTGTAAACATCACACTTTGGGTGTCAAATCAAGCGAGTGTGATATAAAAAAAATAGACAAGAAAATTTCAAGCGAGCGAGTGCAAGAGAACGTGAGTGAGAGAATAATAAGAAATGGGTAAAGGAGGAAAGCGATTACAAAACGCCTTTCAAGAAATCAAGGAGTTGCAAGAGTACAACCACAAATTACAAGATCAAATTGATATGGAAGATAAATTGATTGAAACACTTGAGTTGAAGTTAGTTCAAAACCAAAACATAATTGATCACATGGTTGATACAATGCAATCAACAAAGGATCTTCGAGATGACATAGAAATGAAGGATAAATTAATTGATGCACTTCAAATAATGTTAAAAGAAAAACATAATCAAATTGATGACATGATTGATGCAACATATGAAGCAAACAAAAAAGTTGATGCAAGTTATGATACAAAATATATAATAGAGAATATTGATGCAACATGTGCTACAAAGGAGCTTATCCAAATGGTTGATGCAACATGTGATACAAACAAGTTCATAGAACAGGTTGATGTAGCTTTTGACACACAAGACTTATTACAGATGGTTGATTTTACTTGTGATACACATGACCTAATGGTGAATACAAAAGAAACACAAGAGTTTGATGATTCATTAACTAGTCATGACCTAGAATCATAAAGTGGACACATGAAGGAAAGTCTTGATGAAGATGAGTCCCAAAAAGATGCACAAAATGACAACAACAACAACAACAATTGTGAAGAAGTAAAAGAACATAATCAAAATGATCTTTCCAAGATATTTGTCAGACCTTGAGAAGAATTAGCATTCAACAAATATTGACACAACTTAGGATATGAAAAAAGAAACAATTTTCATATCCCAGATTACTCTAAACCAATTCAGTTTGTGCGTGTAGGATTTCATGAAGAAGTGAAGAATATTACTAATAAGTGCCAACATTTTCATAGAGTTGGTCACTTGGAGTCACAGTGTTTTGATATCCATCCGTGTCTTCATTGTGGGAGGACAAATCACTTCTCAAAAAGATGTCACAAAACAATAAAGGTTAAGAAAAAAATTAATTATGGATGGATAACTTCATGGAAATGGAATCAACAAGTAAAGAAACTACATTAGTCTTACCGTCTAGTCAAGTAAGAGTTAAAGCCCAGCTGCACAGAGAAATGAAAAAAATCAAAAGCTTTCAAACAACTATTCTAGATGATTTTGGTGATGATCCACATCCAATTCTATATGTTATTTCAAGTATAAGTCCAAAGTGGTCCCCTTATGGCGTAGCTTTTAAGCATGGACCTCACGGGATGAGACAACATGTGGTTGTTTCCACACGCCCACTTTGCGATGAACATAAATGGAATAAGTATGGTACTCTCTTGAGATTTGATGGAACTCTCATGTACCTTAAGGGGGGGAGTTCACAAATCTAGTGAATATGGTTTGTGAAACCACTTGTGGTCTCTCCTTTCAGCTGACAAAGGGGTGAGTTGATGATGAAATTGAAGATGATTGTCGGAGCGAAAGTTTCGACAAACGATATGCCAGATGGGAATCAAATTTGTCAGATAGGGAACTGTAGTCTATAGATGGCATACTTTGGCACAATTATGGTTCAATGAGTTGCGGTTGAATCATACATGGGATACATGATTTTGATTCTAATTTTGAGAGAAATGATATGGACATTTGGTTCACCTAGATGGTCATTAGACCTAGTAGAGGATAGAATGAACCTTCTCTATTGTATCTTGACATTCGATTGAGTTGTCAGGCATTTTCATGGATGTATTAGACTTTCATTTGATTCAATTCTCTTGGTTTTCTCTCGTCATATTTGGGTTCACATCAGTGAACAAATTACAAGGATTTTGTCTCACATGATTACATAATGAGATTTCCAGAGTTTTCAACATATAGATTTTGTGTTTTTTCAAGCAATTCTTCATTGAGGCTCAGTTTAGGAGTTTCAACGAAAAGACTTGGATATGATACCAGTTTATGCTGATTTGTTGGTATTATTGTTTGAACTTATGATTGAGGGGGGTAATGTTATCATTTTTCTCATATACAATCATTAAGTCCTAGTATACCACCTTTATGTATTTCACATAAGTAGGATACAGTTGTTATCCTAAGTGAGTTTCTAGATTCCTACTTTGCCTCTTCCTACTTTATCTCTTGATGAGGTGTTGAGGTGAGAGAAATTGAAGAGGTTTCATTATTTTATTATATATTGTATCATTAAAATGAATACAAGCATTTGAGATGGATTTCTGCCTTTTCCACCACTTCTTGTGTCTGTTGTCTTGTCTGATATATTCTTTTCCTCATGATATTGTATGTGTTATAATTCTTCAAATGGTTACAAAGCTCCAAACACTCCTCCAACTGATACAACTGAAATTAGGCTTAGTAAAAATAATTCCAGGGCCATGAATTCCATTCTTTGCGGATTTACAAAATCAATATATACCAAATTCATGTATTGTGCCTTAGCTAAATATATGTGGGGAAAAATACAAACGATTTATGAAGGAGGTGAGAAGGTTAAGAGAGAAAAGTTACAAGTCTATAAAGGAAAATTTGAGACTCTCAAAATGAATGAATAAGAGAACATTGCAACCTATCTTCTTCATGCGGATGAGGTTGTCAACTTCATCAAAGGATTAGGAGAATATGTTGAAGAAGCTATTGTTGTACAGAAGGTGCTCAGGTCGCTTCCCTCAAGATTTAATCCCAAAATATTAGTTATTGAAGAAATGAATGATCTAGAAAAATTAATAGTGGATGAACTACATGTAACACTAACTACATATGAAATGAGAATAGAATAGGATAGCCCACCAAGAACATCGAGGAAGGAAGCAACCTTTAAAGCATCAAAGAGGATAGAGTGCAAGATAAGTGATTTATCAGACAATGAACTTGATGAGGAATAAGAAAACTTTGCCAGGAAGCTCAAAAACAGATACAAAGGTACCTCCCTTTCAAATGTTTTAATTGTGGAAAAATAGGACACTTTGCTCATAAATGTCCATTGATCGTAATTAATTCAAATATCGATCATAATTAATTGATTCATTTGTGATCCAAGATATATATGAAAAAGTTAACATCACCAAAAATGATAATTGGGTTGTTACAATAAAATTAGAGTTACTATAATATGAACTTGGCATCCCACTAGATAATGCATTTCCACTTGGATAAGTTCCCCCAAAGGAATTCCCAACATTAATGACAAGATTTGTAATTTATTGGATAAATAGTACATGAATTAAAACCTCCACCAAAAGAAAACCCCATGCTAGGAGCATTAGGGACACCCATTGGGATTCCTAAAAAGGGAATAGATGTAACTCCTACGATCCCTCTAAATACAAGAACATTCTTTCTCCTAAACACAAACCTTATACTAGGAGGAGTAGGGGACCCTAGTCATTTGTCCAAAACTAGGAAATCCTAAAGATGGGCTACTTGTGTTTAGAAATCAATCCCAAATGAAACGTTATTTCTACTCTGAGAAAAATTAACATAAGGAATCCCTCCACCTATCGAAGTAGTCATAAGAAAACTAATACCCCCAGTTTCAACACTAAGTCTAGTAAGGCTCATATCTCTGGTACCCTCCAAACTAGCCATGTTTTCCATAACAGATTGTGAAAGATGATGTTAGCACATAGGATGTGTAGGGGTAAATTATTTTTTAAGTTTCTAGGTTTGAGTCATATGGTATTTTAATTTTTAGGTTTTGAGTCATGTCTTATGTCAATAAATCATGTTTGATTCTTACATGAGAAAATAAATTTGACCTTAGTCCATGTAAGAGTCTTGGTGTCATGATAGTGTTCATCATCATGAAAGAAGTAAGGGTCACCATTGGTTACACCCTTGGTATTAAACTTATCATTATCATGTGTCTTGTCTCAAAGGGATGTACAAAAGGTTCCTGATGTCATTTTCAACTGTTTGAGGGTCAAATCAAGTGTCAAGTCTACTTACTGCAAACTCACCTGAAAGTTCATAGCGTATCAAGAAAGTACCTCATGCACTAATAACACATCATTATACCTTGGGAACGTGTCAAGGTATATCTTATTTTTTTCAGTGCTTTAATTCATCATGTTCTTCATATCGGTTTCAAGAAACATGTATATCAATTTGAATGAAGCGCACTGCCAATTGGTTTGAAATATGGTGCTACGAACTGGTTGTAGTAGATGAAAGTGGATTAAATGCTTCCAAAAAAATCCCAGTCTAGCTCACAAGACAACAATTGAAGTTTCAGATATACCATGTACCCTTTTAATGATTGTACATTGCCTGTAGGTTGATGGTACTAGTTTCTAGTTTTCGTCATTTTTTCTGCGCTGAAAACTTCTTGCACTAATAAAAAACCTACAGTATTGGTATCTTAAACCTTGGAAATTTTGAATTTTACTACTTTATACCAGAAATATTAGTTTCCGTCCTTTTCTTGTAGCAATGACCTTATCCACTAGATTTTTTGATGATGCTACAAACAATATGTGTTTAAAGTGCTTTGAACCCTCTATTTTATGACTAGACCAAACCCTCGTTGACTGTCCTTCACTTAGGTCTGAGGTGTATCTCTTTCAAAGTAATTTTCCTTTTTATACTTGCGAAGTTTTGCAAACCTTTCATTAAAACCTAATCCAAAATTGTGCACTGTGAAATCAATCATGCGTTGTGAATCCTTCGTTTAACATAGAGTTGCTACAATTTTTTTCTGATTGTAGCCTCATCCAATTTGGGATTTTTTGTTTTCTTCTCATCTCCTACTTGCATCATGTTCATCCTCACATTGTTGCTTTGCATGAATATTCTATTCAAGTAAACCCTAAATTGTGAAATTTCTATCTAAAACCGACATTTTCCTGTTTTTATCATACATATGATAACAAACTCTTATAAGAGGGTAAAAGAGGGTTTTCAAAACAACTATCATGGAAAGACAACAAGGTAAGAAGGTTCACAAAGGGGGAGAAATTATTAGGGTTGAGCCACATGACATGCAACATATAAATTATGAACCATTTTTCAAGAAAGCATTCTAGAGAATGGGTTTCCTGAATTTTTGTGAGAAAATGCAAAGAGGACATCTTGAGGTAGATAAATAGTTTGCACTCAATTTCACTGGGAAAAATACTAAGGTGGGGTCACTGGAATTTGAATTCTTTGAGAAATCTATTTCTATAGCCACAAAGATACGTGATTGTGGTGAAAAGTGGTTTAAAGCCATGTCCTTGAATTCTAATTTCTCCAAGGAATTACTAAAACCCAAATATCAAGGGGACAAACTATCCAAGGGATTTCTAAGAAGTCACATGTTGGAGTATTTTGAAAAATTTCTCAGAGTTATTCAGAGGTACTTCACTTGTGAAGGAAGGTTCAATATGGTTTATCAATACCATATCAGATTGCTAGTACATTTTACTGGGAAACAGTCCATGAACCTTCCCTTTTATATTTTCAGAAGTATTAGCAAGATGTCAGATAGGGTCCAAGATAAATCTAAGAAAGTGGATACCAATGTGTTTAACTCTAGCTTAATCAAGATGCTAGTATTGGAAGAGTTGAAGAAGAACAATACTGACTGGGAAGTTTTCCTAGCTGCATTAGGTTTTCATCCAGATGTTTCTCACACACCACTGTAAAAAATAAAAACACCTAATCTTGCTAAGAATACTGAGCACTCAGATACAAGCAAAAAGAGGAAGATGATGAGAAGTGATAAATAAATTCATTTTACTGATAAAAGAATTTAAGGTGGTCCCTCACAACCTCTTGATAGAGAAGTTTCTCCTGTGGCATAAACTACACCTATGGAGATATCATCAAGTAAAGTAAGGAGTCTGAAGGGTTAAAAATTTGTATTTTCCCCACTCGTTGCTGCAGAAACAATCAAGCCTAGAAAAAGTTTCACCAGATCAAAAAAATAAGCAACATATTCTTGTGGAAGAACGTACAACAAAAGCCTCAACTAAGAAAAAGGATAAAACTCAGCCTTCCAAGAAACCCATAGAGACTATTGATATCAAATCCTCTTCTCATGAAAGTAATCCTACTTTCAAAAGACTCAGGAGGCAACTTAAGGATAAAAGAGTTGAAAATGACAAATTGAAGAAGGCAAATTTGGAGGTCCGAATCAAACTGAAGAATATGTTAGATTTATATGAGAAGAATATTGATAAAGAAAGATATTTGGCTAAGATATCTCTACCTATGCACAGGAAACTTAAGAATGTGTATAAAAAGAAGAGAACTTGCTAAGTTGAAATCATAAGGTTGAAAGCAGAAATGCAACCCTTCAAGGAGCAGGTAGAAAAAAGGAATTTGGATATGTTAGCTCGTGTGGCTACTAGAAGGAGCACCATGAAAAGATGAATACATGATATTATTTTTTACATCAACATCATTTTTGCCATGGTTCACTTCTATGCACATACTTATAACCTGAGTAATGATTTTTTGTCTTAAGATGAGGTTACCATATTCATATGACTTTTGCAAAAGGTTACTTCATGTTTCATAAAATTGTAGTAGGTTCTGGAAGGGTTTTCCAACTTTTTGAGCAATTTTTAAACAATTGAAATCATTTTTGATGTAAAAAAGCACCTACAGAAAAGTTCGCAGCGCATGTTGTCAAAGGCACTGCGAACTGATTGTTTTAGGATAGTTTGTAGCGCAAGAGCTGCAAACTGGGTGTCAAAAATATTTTAATTTCATGAGGACTTTCGTGTGTCAGAGTGAGTTCAGATAAGCTCTTTAAATATCAGCTGCACATCAAGGGCCACCTACCTCAAGGATCTGCCTACAATAAAGCCACATGCACCAAGTTGTCATTAGTTTATTTTAATGATGCCAACATTTTCCTGGAATATAGCATTCTTGTTACATTTTTGTTGTGCACCTAGTGCCATGCCTTTCTTAGGAATATAATCCTATGTAGAAGCTAGGTGGTGAATTGGAGAGATATTTTTGGATGTTTTGTTATTTAATATGCATTGTAACTCTATGAGATGATTCAAATGGTTAGACAGTGAGACTCTTATCTTTATCTTTCAAATTGTAATAGAGTTTCCAGACGTATGTATCAGATTCAAGAATATTTAATAGTGAATGATCTGTTTCCTTTCCTACTGTTACATATGTTTCTATCTCACTTTGATGTTAGATGTTGATGAAGGATTCATCATTATTCTTGTTCCTTACTACAATAAATGATTTATTTTTGTTAATTCATGCACGTATGATCAAAGTGTTCTCTCTTGTTGATTAGGAGGTTCTTATTCAATGAGATTTCTTCTATATGTGTTTTATAACTACGTGATGTAACCCAGTGCATGTATTTCATTTTCCTTGCTAACTCTTATATCTTTCGATTGATTTCTCTAAACACTGATTTGAAGCTATTCAAAGCCTTGCTTGCTAGTGTGTATTTCATGGAGGTTTTGTGTTGATATTAGAAACTAAGTATCACACCCATTTGCTACACATTGAATTTTTTTTTTATTCAAATTTTGATGGGTATTAGGCTTAGACCTACAATAGTCTAGGTGTGACTTCTAGTGCTAACATTTTTGGTGTCATTTCCTGGTAGGTGAATTGAAGATATTTCCATGGGTTGTATGACAAGGACACTACTGATTTTCTTGGTGTACACAAATCAGTAAATAGAATGACTACATAGTGCACCTGGCGACTCCAAAATTAAGTTGTCGCTTCAAAGAGAAGGCATACAAGGGCTAACCCACAATCACCTCTAGCTACACCTAAACCTGATCCAGAAAAAATCATTAGGGAGGGAAAAGCTTTGCAAGGAGACTCCTCTTCTAAATCTTCAGGTATTTCTAGAGACTTACCTAAATCTTTTTTCCATACACTAGTTGATGTTTCTGATATTCCTCATTTGCCTATAGATGAAACTCCTTCAGAATTAGAGGATTTTCCTATTGAATACACACCTTTTTCTCCTGACTTGAAAGAAGAAAGTGTAGAAAACTTTGATTTTCTTACATCTCCTGAGATTGTAAAGTGGTTTAGACTTGAAAGTTTGGAAGATTTCCCTTTCTTAGATTCTCCAACTCCTCATTCATTTAAATTTCATGTAACTAAATAAGAAGGAACCTCAATTTCTGTTGAAATATCCCCAGCTCTACCCAAGTCCAAGCCAACTTATGTTAAATCTGAATCTTCTCCACCTCATACTCCTTTTTCAAAACCTTCTATTATACAGATTGCATTTTCACCTATCAAATCACCTCTTACTTCTTCTAAGAGTCAGAGTCCTCCTTTTCCAAATCAAATGACATGAATTAATCCTCCTCAGAACAAAATGGATTCCATTGTGGCTGCTAGGTATGCACCTTTAGTTCTTCCTCAGCCCATGAATGATCTCCCAGTAGGATATTTCCTAAAGTACATGCCTAAATTTACTGGAGAGGAAGATATTACTGCAGAAGAACATCTTGCTACATTTTATAGTTATGCAAATAATTTGAATATTGAAAATGATCAAGATGTCTGGATGAGAGTCTTTGTGCAAAGCCTAGATGGAGAAGCACATAAGTGGTTTAAAAGTTTATCTGCTGGATCAATAGATGGAATTGAAACACTGGATGATGCCTTTTTAAGGCATTGGGGTGACAAAATAGACTTCTTATATTGCATTATAGAATTTGGGGCTCTAAAAAAGAAAGAGGGTGAATCAATGTCAAATTTTTCAAAAAGATTTAACAATATGTACACAAACATTCCTACTGAGATTAAACCCACTGAGACCTCTACTAAAATAACTTATGCAAGTGATTTTGACCCAAAATTCTGTCTTTTTTTGAGAGAAATAAGGTCTACAACATTGGCCCATATGCAAGTTGTTGCACTAGAGGTTGAATCAAATATATTAGCAGGAGATAAGTTGAGGGGAAAATATGATAGAGATAGAAAGAAACAATAAACATAATCCTCATCTTTAAATGCTTCAGGGATTGATCCCAAGGTTGATGAATTGACCAAATTGGCTACGTCATTATCTGCAGAGATTGAAAGGTTAAAGATGGAAGGGAGACCAGCTAATAGAAATCTTCAAGATTTTGGAAACACAACTAATTTCAGAAGGCTGAATAATACACCTCAAATTCTACAGAGATATTAGAGAAATGGAGAGGATGAAAAAGTTCAAACTCCTCTACAGAACAATTTGGTTGATGATGAAGAAGGAAATAATGAGGAGGAAGACCAAGAAATTCATTGTTTAGGGGATGCAACTGCCTCTCCTCATTTAACCTAGACTTCTTATGAAGATTCTTTAATGTGCAATCAGTTGAATGAGTTAAGTAAATGAGAAAAAGTCAGTGAAGCTCAACATAAGTATAATCTGAGATCAAAATAGAAGGATGGAAAACCAAGTGCATCTACTCAGCCTAAAAAATCAGATATTCCTTCCAATGTTCTGGCTTCGCCAAATAAATAAACACAAGAACCAAAAAATCAACCAACTATCAAGGGTCATGTTCAAGAGGTAAAGGAAATCCAAAAACCCCACTCCTATTTTAATTTTGAGAATGAAATCCATAAAATCAAGATTCTTGTTCCACTCCTAGAATTGATGAAAAATGAAGACTTTAAGAAATCTATCTCAAAAATGTTGCAGCCTGAATCTTATTCCCTTTCAACAGACTTAGTTAACTTACAGGATGAGAAGCCTACATTTATATTAGGAGCACTAGTAGAAGACAAAGATGATTCATCTCCCCCATTTTACACTTCTTTGAATGTGCATGAAAAGATTTTGCACAATTGTCTTATGGATTCGGGTGCATCCCATAACTTGATTCCTAAGGCTGGTCTAGAAATTACTAAAGCATATCATGACTTATGTTATTTTGACTAAAGAAAAGTAAAATGTCTTGGAGTTATTAAATATCTAGTTGATGCTCTTTTCCAATTACCTATGAAAAACATAGTCATGGACATTTTAGTTGTAGATGTTTCTCCTAAATTTGGGATGTTGTTGTCTAGATCATGGATCAAGAGGTTAGGAGGGATTTTAAAAATGGATCTCTCTTATGCTACCATACCAGTATTTTGGGGTGATCACATGAGACTGTATAAAGAATCTCAACTAGCATATACCATAAGTGATGAGAGAAACCTAACAAACCATCCCATCTATGCTGTTGATACCAATTTAGGGTCTAGTACTATTCATCTTACTAAGTTTTCTCAGTCACCATTAGAGATAAAAAATCAGTCATCAACAAAATGTGAAATAACTAGACATGGTGTTCAAATGTGGAAGATGTATTTTGATGGTGCATCTTCCAAGGATAGTGTTGGTGCTGGAGTAGTGTTCATTTCTCCCTCTCGGGATGTCACGACCTTGTACTTCAAGATTGAATTTTAAACAACAAACAATATTGCAGAATATGAAGCCTTAGTTTTGGGTCTTAGAGCTGCAAAGAACATGAAAATTGATGGATTGTCAATTTTTGGAGATGCAGAGTTGATTGTGCATAAAGTCAAAAACATATATCAAACAAAGCATCCTAGACTAAAATCTTACAGGAATGAGTTTTAGGACCTCATTGATAAAAAAATTCTAAGCCTTCAACCAGGGATGATTTTAAGGATGGAAATTTATTTTAAAATGTAGAAACCTTGGCGAATCTTACTAATCCTTCATAGGCCAACTATAAAATGTTTGGCGATATTTTTGTAAAAATATTCAAATTTCTAAGGATTTTATATAGTTAGTATAAATATTTGGTGATTTTTAAGGTAAAATAATTTTATCCTATAGAATTTGGGCGAATATTTTTTAGAATAGCCAATCGGTTTTTGGGAAAAAACATGGAAAATTAGCCCATGAGAAAAATTTAGCCCCTAAAATCATCCATGCCTTCAACATATCTTTTGTTCCGAGAGAGGCTAATAAATTGGATGATTCCTTAGTTGTTTCTTCCAGCAATTTTAAAATCCCACTAGCTCCAAAACCTAAGTATAATGTTGAGGTGAAATACAAACCTACTATACCTAATAATATCAAGAATTGGAAGGTGTTTGATGATGATAAATAAATAAATAGTTTTTTGGAAATAGTAGAGGAATTTTATTCTCTTCATATTGACCAAGATTCAAATGATGATAAAAATATGCATACTAATAAATTTTTGAACAAAACTGCAGATCATAAAATTGTTCAGTTTCCTAGCAATCACATTCCTAAAGGACTGGTTCCTTTGGAAATATTGTTTGATAAAAATGATGTTGTTGTGAAGGTGAGTGGTTCGAAATAAAATGAAGATCTGATAGAATGTAATCTAGGCACTGAAGAATAACCCAAATATGTTAAACTGTGCAGTAGCCTATCATAAAATTAAATTGTCGAATATGTCAAACTGTTGAAATAATTTTCTGATGTTTTTGCATGGAAGTATGAATACCTAGAAACTTATGATACTAGCATCATTGATCATAGGATACCTTTGAAATATGACACCAAACATTTTAGACAAAAACTTAAGAATGTTAACCCCATGTTATTGTCTATTATGGAAAAGGAGGTCAAGAAATTGCTTGATGCCCAAATCATTATACCTATGAGGTATTCTGATTGGGTATCTAATTTGGTACCTTTCAGGAAGAAGAATGGTGAGATCAATCTTTTTGTTGACTTAAGGAATTTAAACATGTGTTCCAAAAAAGACAACTACCCCTTACAAAAAATGGAACATATCTTGCAAAGGGTGACAAGCTCAGTAAGGATTTTAATGATTGATGGGTTTTCGAGATACAATCAGATTTCTTTATTTTCAAAGGACAAAGAGAAGACAATATTTACCACTCCTTAGGGTAAAATCACGTATGCCCATATTCCATTATGTCTCATGAACGCAGGGCAAACTTTCTAGTGTGCAATGGGCATTTCATTTATTGGAGAGAAACACAAGTTTGTGGTTATCTATTTGGATGATATTACAATGTTTTCCAAGTCTGATCAAGATCATTACCAACATTTAAAGAAGGTGTTTCTGAAGTGAAGAAAGTATGGGTTGTCCCTAAATCCCCAAAAGTCTATTTTTACCATGAAGGAAGGTAAGCTTCTAGGACACATTATCTCAGCTGAAGGAGTAAAAATTGACCTAAATAGAGTAGAGGCTATCAAAACCCTTTCTCTTCCAAGGTCCAAGAAAGAAATTCAGTCTTTATTAGGTAAGATAAAAATTTTAAGGAGATTTATATCTAATTTTGTTGAGTTAGTGAAATTCATCATTTCCATGCTGAGAAAAGGAAACAAAGTAAAATGGACACCAGAAGCTAGGATTTATTTTGAGAAGATAAAACAAGCACTCATTGATGCTCCTGTTTTGATTAGTCCTGACTACTAAAAGGAATTTTTTATATTTTATTTTTTATTTTTCCTCCAATGATACACTAGTTGTTGTCCTTCTTCAGAACAATTTAGATGGAATGGAGAAACCTATCTCTTTTTTTCAGTAGGGACTTGAGAGATGCTAAAGTCAAATATGAAATTATGGAGAAATAATCTTATGCTTCAGTAAAAAATCTTGAGGGTTTCAGGGTATATTTTATTTATTCAAAAATCATTGCTTATGTTCCTTCAAGTTATATGAAATAAATTCGGATTCAGTCTGATATAGATGGGAACATAAGTGAGTGGATTGCAAAGATTTTAGAGTTTGATCTTGAGGTAAAACCCACCAAGCTGGTAAAAGGTCAAGGTTTAGCTAGATTGCTAGCTTAATCCAATTGTAAGGCATTGGGAGTAAATGTTATGAGTACTAACTATATAAATCAACAATCTGATATTCATAACATCAACTTGCAAATCAACCCAAAATTGGCAGAATGCAGTTAGTACAACAACATCATCTATTTCCTGCAAAATCTGCAGCCTCCCACTGGACTTGAGAAGACCAAGGTAAGAGCTCTAAAACTTAAAGAAATAAGGTATTGTATTGTTGATCAGATTCTATATTGGAAAGATCCTTCAAGGATTCTTTTAAGATGTTTAGATCCAGAAGAGGAAAAACAAATTATGACTAAATTTCATGGGATTTTATGTGGAGGTCATCATTTCTGGAGAACCACAACATACAAGATACTTAGAGATGGGTATTTCTAGCCTAATTTATTCACTGATGTGTGTGAAAATATCATGACATGTGAGAAATGTGAGAAATTATCAATTACAATTAATTAAAAAGAAGAACGTGCAGAAGAACATGTTGAACTAAAAACATACAAGAGGAGCCAGTTGGAATAGGTGGGTGGCCACCAATATCCACCTAGATCAATCCTACCCCCTTAGGAAGAAATGGTGTCCATTGTGTTGAGTTCCCCCATCAGGTGAGGAAACTTTTGCTGGATTTGGCCCCGGGTGAGCCATTTGCCTTGGTGGGGGAGTTTCCCTGCCTTGACAACCTAATAAAGTTGGATCCTCTACTGGCGAGTGCCCTTGACCTCTGTGTCCACAATTTGATTAGTGGATGCTTGTTCCATGTAGTTAGGGTTGAGCTCCATTGGTTTCAGTTGTTCTACAATCTCTGAGGTGTCCAATAATGGTGGAAAATATGGTCGAAGTAGGTCCACATTGAACACTGGGTGAAAACCAAGGAAGGGTGGAGTGTTGAGCTCAAAATAATTAATACCCACAACCTTGTTTATAGTGTAAGGCCCATAGCAAAGTGGGCAGAGCTTCTGATGGGGCCCTGTGAGATGCTCCTTCTGCAAATGTAACCAGAGTTTGTCTCCAACTTGAAACTAGTGTGATACCCTATGTTGATCATGGCACTGCTTGTACTTAGAATTTCATTTCTACAAAATCTCTTAAACCTGTTGGTGGATGTGCTAAATCTGATCAATGAATATGGTGGCTTTGTCGGTCTTAGACTAAACATGGGAAGAGTCTTTCTATGTGGTGCCAAGAGGTAGTGCGACATCAATGGGACCCAAGGTTTGGAATACCAACCCCACCTAAAATGGTCGATGGCCAGTGGAGCTATGGAGAGCTCTATTGTAACTGTGTTGAACATAGGGAAGACTCTCATCCCATGTACGTGGATGCTTAGAGTTGTACATGCACAGGATTTACAAAATCATCTCTTTGATGACCTCTATTTGACTGTCTGTTTGGGGGTGGAAAGAAGTGGATTTAGTGAGTTTGGTGTTCAACAATGACTAAAGACTCGAACAAAATGTGTTGAGGAACCTGTTGTCTTAGTTGGAGATGATGGTCTGTGGTATCCAAAAATGGACCCACACTCATTCAAAGAAGAGCTTGGTAGTATATTCCACTGTGATATTCTTCTTGCAAGATGTGAGGATGGCCATCTTTGAAAACTGATCAATGACCAAAAATACACAGTCATTGCCTTGCTTGGTGGATGAAGGAAAGACATGTAATCCATTGAGATGGATTCCCAAGGATTCGCAGGAGTAGGAAGAGGGGTGTATAAGCCTTTATTCTTGATGGCTGGCTTGTAAATGGCACATGAAGTGCAACATTTGATATACTTGTTGACGTCCTATCGAAGTTTTGGCCAATAAAATGTTTCTGGAGAACGACCACTGTTTTCTCCACGCCAAAATGTCCTACCATCCGACTATAGTGGGCTTCCCAAATAAAATTTTCATGCTCGGTTGTTGGAACACAAAGATGGCTCAGATGGCATAATAGTCTGTCCTGAATGTGAAAATCGGTGACAGTCGTGCTTGTACCCAAGAGCTGATAGGTTGTGGTGAAGTCTAGATGTTGTTGATAAAGTTGGGGCCACTCAGATGCCTCATGTCCATAGGATTGGAGCACAATGGTGAGGGTAGCCATGGAAGGTCGACTAAGGTAGTCAGTGACACTATTTGAGATCCTCGTCTTATACTTGATGTTGAGATGGAACTACTGCAGGTAGGTGGACCACTTATGATGGTGGTCGTTCTACAAATTCTCCTATGTCTGTATGAACTACATAGGCTTGTGATCAGTGTGGATGATTGTCTCCTTTCTCATAATGTAATGTTTCCATTAGCGACAGGCTTGTACAATGGAATACATTTCCTTGTCATAGGTGGGGAATTTATGGACAATATCTAAGAGCATCTCACTATGGTATTCTATCGGATGACTGCGCCAAGTGAGAAATACACTTATAGAATAGTCAGATGCATCAGTCTCAATATCAAATGGTTGTTGCATATTAGGCAAGGAGAGTACTAGAGCTGAAAACAAGCGATGCTTCAGATCATCAAATGCTCACTATTGTTCCTTCCCCCACACAAAATTGGACTTTCCACTACCCTTGTTCACCTAGCTAAGGGCCCATGCAATATGGGAGAATCCCAACACGAACCGTCGATAGTAGTTGGCCAGTCCCAAGAAGCTTTGAAGCTCAGTTAGTGTGGTCGGGGTTGGCTAGTCATGGATGAATTAGATCTTAGATGGATCAACATGTACCCCATCCTCATCAAGAATGTAGCCTAAGTATTGGACCTTGTTCATGCCAAAAGATCAATTTTCCAAGTTGGCATATAGCTTATGCTACCATAGAGTGCTCAAAACTTGCTAAATATGTTGCATGTGCTCCTCCCAAGTTCTATTGAAGATGAGGATCTGATCCAAATATACCACCACAAAAGAGTTGGTCAAGGGTCTCAATACATCATCCATCAACCTCATGAAAGTGGTTGGTGCATTTGTTAAGCCAAAGGGCATGACCGACCATTTGAAGTTACCTTCTTTATATTTAAAGGTTGTATTCCATACTGTTAGAACCCTATATAATAGGGGAATCAGTGTTCTGACATATATCTATCTTTTTCAGGCATTATGCTTTGGCTCACGACACACAACAAAGGTGTAAAAGCAACAGAAATTTCTCAATTCACCTCAAATATTATCACACAAGAGTCTTTTTTTTTCGGTAGTTAAAGAGTATCATTTCATGTTATGTTAGCTACCGAAAGTGAGATCTTTCAGTCGCTTAGAACCCACTTTTTGTGTACCTCTAGCCAACGAAAGCATGTAGCTATTTTTTTAAAAAAATTGGCCCCTCGGTCTGCATGAAGAGAATTATGTCTGGTGTATCAAAATATAAACTGTTTGAATAATATATTCCAAAAGGTATATTGGCCGAGGGCTAATCTCCAAGTACTCAACACTGAGACTTAGCACCTTTCACAAGCCTACAACAAACTTGCAAGCCAACGCCCAAACGCAAGACTCCAGCTCCAGGCAACCTGTCACACAACAACGCAACACCTGTCAGGGGTTAGCACGCAACACCAAATCAATGCCCAAGACCAAACACGAGGGGGAAGCCGAAGAGCCCAAGGGTCCATGTTTCTTACACTATGCGTCGACCAACTTGGGCGATGAATTTAAATTCGCCAGTCTTCATTATTTTCTCAAAATATGGGATTGTTTTCTTCACCATGCAAAAAACGTAGCTTATAAACCCTAAGCTGAGCAACTAAACCGAACAAACAAATGGAGTTTTCAAAAAGATGCAGCAGCAGGATACTTCTTTAGTGCAGCAGCAGGATGTGTAGCAGAAGTGCTCTTTAGTGTTGCAATCATAGCTACACCGAGAAGTTCCTTTCATGCAGAGCAATCTGGATTTGGCTCTTTTAGGATGCCTTCTCCATTGACAGATTTTTCATCAGAACCAGTCTATGAAGCTGGGGGTGATGCATCATCACAATTTGGAACTCTTGTAGATAGACCTTCCTTCAGAAGAAATCCTAGTCATACGCACATGAATTTTGGATCTCATTCCCTGTACCCCCTAAATCATCAGCCCAAAAATACTAGTATGTCATCAGGTACTGCTGAATTCAGCAAGCAGTTGGAGCTAAGCAACATGTAACCTATGATTGGAGCTTCACCCACCAAGAGAGTAGTTGAGGAAGATCATGGAGCAGATGGCAGCTCGACCAGTGGCACTTTCCAGCATGGCATTTGAATTACAGTTGAGCATTTACAGGAGCTAAGCCAACAAGAAAAAGATCATCTCTAGAATCTGAGGCAGCAATTTGAGGGAGGTGGTAGAGTATCTTTTTTTTCCCAGGCAGAGGACCAGCAGTCAAAGGGACAAGTGGCCATTATTTCCAAGATTCAAGGGATAGGCATCAACAACCTTCCAACAAATTTGAGACGACCAACCAACCGTTTACAAATTTAGTTTTTCCTTTAATTTACTATTTTGTTTATTTTAGGAGACAGTTTACAGGTGTCTAGATAATTGTAACTGTTTTCTATTTTTAGAAAGCAGAGTTAAAGCTGGGATCTTTTGAAGGTTGAGGGAATTTTTGTTTATATACACATGTAAAAGACAAAAAGAGGGTTCGACCTGTGAGGTGTTTTTCCTTTTGGCTGGAACGTGGGCTTTGCCATTCCAGAATTTTTTTCCTGTAATCATTAAATGATTGATCAGTAATGGGCATGTTGTTTACAGGATTCTTGTGTGGATGTGTTGGTGGCGTTTCTTTCTCTGTTAAGTATTTTTCCTGTCATATTTTCACTTGTTTTCAATTCTTATTGTCATAAGACAGTAATAGAGCGGAATTTATTGGTAAAATACTTTTCATCTGATCTTTGGATAATCTTTATATTTCTCTTCTAAAAATCTCAGTTAAGGAATTCTTAGTTGCTCCTTTTCTTGGATTCTTCCTCCCCTAGTTCTTCCTCAAATCGACACCATTCAAACTTAATTCGATCCAACATTTCCACTACCTTTCCCTATGTAAGAGCTTCGTCTATATCGGAGAGTGAATCACATATTTAAGTGCAGACCCCATTTTCCCAATGTCCCTCCTTGCTGTCCCAAACCAACCATTTAAAAACCAAAAACCCCGATCCCTTATAACTAGCCTAATATTCTATCCCAAACCAAGCTAAATCATACAGAGAGAGCCCTCTCTGAGTCTTGGAGGGCTATATCCAAGACTCCAAGCGGTTGAAATAGTTACCTTCGTCAATTTCTTCTTCAGCTGAGAAATTACAGAGTGTTAACATTTTGGCGACCATACTGGGGAATCGAGCTTTCAAGTTCTCCAGAAAATATATCAAGTTCAGATTTGACTTCTGATGTTGAATAGAAGCCAAACACAGGAAGGTTGTACCATTCACCTGGCGACTCCATTGTTCAAGATCCTGAGCTTCAAAATTCACAAGCGACTTCACTGCTGAAGAATCCAGATTTCAAAGCCTTGATGATGTTTCAAGATGACAGGGTATGTGGAAAATCCTATATCTTGTGAAGCCATAGAAGAATTCAAGGGTAAGTTAGCAAAATTTCATATTGACGAAGACTGTTTAACAACTGTGTTTCGTATTTTGGAATCAAGCAAATTTTCCCCTAAAAGTAAAATTTGTTTTCTTGAGCTAGTTATTGAAAAGTTCAAAAATGATATTGAACTTTTGGATTCTCAAATTCAGTCATATAATTTCCTAGATCTCAAAGAATTCTTGGAAAATCTTCCTTCTCCAAAGCAAGAGGAAATTGTACTACCTGTTGATTTGTAGATTGATGATGATTATGTTTTCAAGTATAAGGCTGAAGTTGTAGATGCATGGTTTGATTTTGAGGATGCAATTGATCAACTTGTCATTGAATATCTAGAGGCAAATATCATGAATCATGTTTTAATTGATCCTGTAGCAGATTACATGGAGGTCCATGTTATCTTGAGTTTTCAAACATGTTTTCTCTATAAGGACCAAAAATGTCAACAACTGTCATTTCATATTATGAGGACACATAATCAAGGTATACTTAGGATTTCACTGACAAGTAGTCAAGTTGTCCATTTGTCTTTGCAACTACTTGACTGGCTCCATTGGCATTTCTGTATTACCTGATTCAGCAAAATTATGAAGTAGACTAGGGTAGGTAGATGGCTGCAAATAAGTTCAGTGCTCTGAGCATTTTTTTTTCTAGTTTCAGTTTCATATTGCTTTTCATATTTTTAGTTCAAGTGTGATCCAGACTTCAGTTTGCAGAGAGTTTTGGTTTCAGTTCAAGATTTCTATCTACCAGGGATTTTGTAGCAGATCAGGTTGCATATTGGGGAAAAGCCCGATGGATAACGCACTGATTATCAAGTTCCCAGAGTACAGTGGTTCTAGACATCTCCTTCAAAACTATCTTCCCAAGGTGGAGCCTATGTTAGAACCCTATATAATAGGGGAATCAGTGTTCTGACTAATATCTATCTTTTTTAGGCATTATGCTTTGGCTCACGACGCACAACAAAGGTGTAAAAGCAACAGAAATTTCTCAATTCACCTCAAATATTATCACACAAGAGTCTTTGTTCTCGGTAGTTAAAGAGTAGTGTTTCATGTCATGTTAGCTACCAAAAGTGAGAGCTTTCGGTTGCTTAGAATCCACTTTTTGTGTACCTCTAGCCACCGAAAGCATGTAGCTAGTTTAAAAAAAAAAATTGGCCCCTCGGTCTGCATGAAGAGCATTCTGTCTGGTGTATCAAAATATAAACTATTTGAATAATATTTTCCAAAAGGTATATTGGCCGAGTGCCAATCTCCAAGTACTCAACACCGAGACTTAGCACCTTTCACAAGCCTACAACAAACTTGCAAGCCAACGCCCAAACGCAAGACTCCAGCTCCACGCAACCTGTCACACAACAATGCAACACATGTCATGGGTTAACACGCAACACCAAATCAACACCTAAGACCAAACACAAGGGGGAAGCTGAAGAGCCCATAGGTCCATGTTTCTTGAACTACGCGTCGACCAACTTTGCAGGGGGCGATGAATTTAAATTCTCCAGTCTTTATTATTTTCTCAAAATATGGGATTGTTTTCTTCACCATGCAAGAAACGCAACTTATAAACCCTAAGCCGACCAACTAAACTGAACAAACAAATGGAGTTTTCAAAAATATGCAGCAGCAGGATACTTCTAATTAGCGCAAAAGGTTACATTGGTCACCGTGTTTCCAAGGCTATCCTTGATCTCGGCCATCCCACCTTTCTTCTGGTCAGAGAGTCCACAACTTCTTCTAATTCCGAGAAAGCCCGGCTTCTAGAATCCTTTAAGGCCTCAGGTGATAATATAGTCCATGGATCGTTAGAGGATCATCCAAGCCTTGTGGAGGCAGTGAAGAAATTGGACGTGGTAATCTCCACAGTCGGATCACTATAGATAGAGAGCCAGGTCAATATTATCAAAGCTATTAAAGAAGTCATAACCATCAAGAGGTTTTTTCCATCTGTGTTCGGAAATGATGTTGGTAACGTCCATACAGTGGAGCTTGCAAAGAATGTGTGTGAGGTGAAAGCCAAAGTCCGTAGAGCAATCGAGGCAGAGGGCATTCCTTATACATACGTCTCTATCAATAGTTTTGCAGGGTATTTCCTTGCTAGCCTAGCATAGGCTAGCCTTACAGCTCCTCCCAGGGATAAAGTTGTCATTTTTGGAAATGGAAATGCTAAAGTTGTGTATGTGAAAGAGATTGGTTCAGTTGTGGAGATGGTGAAGAAATAAACATCCTCCTCAAATCCAGAAGTAGCTTTTCGTGCTACCACAATGTGTGTGTAGGTTTCTTTGTCGCTTTGCTTAGTGCTGGAGAAGGAAGGCTTGACATTATCTCCATATCTTTTAGAGCGTATTCAGTTGTATTGGGAAGGGGATTTAGAGGCAAACTTAAAATTGATTGAGGAAGATATTTGTGCTTTTGCAACAAATGATGATTGGGTCCTCACTTATGAAGCACACATCTCGGATGCAAAATATTGTTGGCTTGGTTTGTCAAGTTAGGCTGACTAATAGTTCATTTAAATGGTTTTCAGTGGTACAGGACATTGTAGAATGTTTGACCCCATTCACAATTGTGTACATGGGAGGAGGCATTCTGAATGGTCTTGCTCGCCTTTTTTATTTCTATGTAAATACTTGTATGAGATTTATACCCTATCCCTTGGAATATGAAAATAACACAGAGTTTAGAGACAACTCTAATTTGATTTGTGAAGAAACAGAGGCTCTTACTATTTTTTCCTCTGTAGCTGCTGGAGTAGCAACTATCAATCATTCTTGGGTAGCTGCCAATCAGGATTTGGCAATGGTATTGGTATTTGCATTGGGATATGCTGGCATTATTTTTTAGGAGTCCCTTGCTTTCAATAAAAGTGGCGTTGGAATTTTGATGGCTGTTAGTTTATGGGTAATTAGGAGTATTGGGGCTCCATCAGCTGATATAGCTGTTGAGGAATTGGCCTCAAAATCTCAAGAAGTCAGTGAGATAGTATTCTTCCTACTGGGTGAAATGACAATAGTTGAGATAATTGATGCACATCAAGGATTCAAGTTGGTTACAGATAATATCACAACTCGGAAGCCTCGTTCACTTCTTTGGGTAATTTATGGGGGCAGTAGTTGTTATTGCAGCCAACGCTGGTGGATCCTGGACACCCTTCGGAGATGTGACTACTACTATGTTTTGGATACATGGACAAATCTCTACCTTACATACAATGCATGACCTTTTCATTCCTTCAACAGTTTCCTTGGTAGTCCCTTTGGCACTTATGTCACTAACCAATGAAGTTCAAGACAGAAAACAAGATGCAACAGATGCAATGCCATCGGAATAGATGGTACCAATAGGACAACTTGTTTTTACAGTTGGTATTGGGACCCTGCTATTTGTTCCTGTCTTTAAGGTAGTAACCAGATTGCCTCGATATTTGGTTATGCTTTTACGCCTTGGAGTTCTATGGGTCCTGACAGATGAAATTCATGACAGTGACTCTGAGAGTCAGAAGTTAAAAGTACCACAAGCTCTCTCTCAAATTGATACCCAAAGCACCCTCTTTTTCCTTGGAATTCTTCTTTCAATTGGAAGGACCTGGACTCAACATATGTAACATGTGATCCTGTACGTTTAGTGGATGAAAAGAGCTCTCAAGACTTTGAAGCTAATTACAAGCAAAGGACCGATTTACTGAAAACTGGATACACAATGGGTCGTCACTCAAAATCCATCACCAGGGGAGAAACAAAGACGAGAGGAGCGTGCAATCTTTGATTCAACTCCAACTTCATTTATTTCTAACATGACACTTGGTCCAGAATTCACAAAAACATATTTGATACATGTAGCTCTACCTAAGTTTCTTCCACCATCATTTAGGGGTACTGTTGCATGCTACTTATACAATCTTGTTATGATACTACACAGGAGAAGTGTTAACTTTAAGAATGGCCATAGTCTCAGCTAGTTTACACCACTTCATCTGGAATCCTGAATTCCTTTAAATATTTGGACCCTTCCAAATAACAGTGGTCTAATGAATGAAGATGGGCAGAGCAAGGACTATTTAGGAGCTAATGGCATTGTCCCTACATTGCCCTTACGTGTGGACATATCCTCGAAAGAAAGGGAAAATGAATTGATGTGTGGCACTGAAGATGACTATGGTGGGAATAGTCATGTGAAAGGACGCTTGGATCCTTTGTTTGAGCGTTCTTTAGTGTTGCAATCATAGCTACACCGAGAAGTTCCTTTCATGCAGAGCAATCTAGATTTGGCTCTTTTAGGATGCCTTCTCCATTGATAGATTTTTCATCAGAACCAGTCTATGAAGCTGGGGGTGATGCATCATCACAATTTGGAACTCTTGTAGATAGACCTTCCTTCAGAATAAATCCCAGTCATCCACACATGAATTCTAGAGCTCATTCCCTGTACCCCCTAAATCATTATCCCGGAAATACTAGTATCTCATCAGGTACTGCTGAATTCACCAAGCAATTGGAGCCAAGCAACATGGAACCTATGATTGGAGCTTCACCTTCTGAGGCAGTAGTTGAGGAATATCATGGAGCAGATGGCAGCTCGACTAGTGGCACTTTCCAGCATGGCATTCAAATTACAGTTGAGCATTTAAAGGAGCTAAGCCAACAAGAAAAAGATCATCTCCAGAATGTGAGGCAGCAATTAGAGGGAGGTGGCAGAGTATCTTTTTTTCCCCAGACAGAGGACCAGCAGTCAAAGGGACAAGTGGCCATTATTTCCAAGATTCGAGGGATAGGCATCAACAACCTTCCAGCAAATTTGAGACGACCAACCAACAGTTTCCAAATTTAGTTTTTCCTTTAATTTATTGTTTTGTTTATTTTAGGAGACAGTTTACAGGTGTCTAGATAATTGTAACTATTTTCTATTTTTAGAAAGCAGAGTTAAAGCTGGGATCTTTTGAAGGTTGAGGGAATTTTTGTTTATATACACTTGTAAAAGACAAAAAGAGGGTTCGACCTGTGAGGTGTTTTTTCCTTTTGGCTAGAATGTGGGCTTTGCCATTCCTGAAAACGTTTTCTGTAGTCATTAAATGATTGACCAGTAATGGGCATGCTGTTTACAGGATTCTTGTGTGGATGTTTTCGTGGCGTTTCTTTCTCTGTTAATTATTTTTCCTCTCATATTTTCACTTGTTTTCAATTCTTATTGTCAGAAGATAGTAACAGAGCAGAATTTATTGGTAAAATGCTTTGCATCTGATCTTTTGATAATCTTTATATTTCTCTTCTAAAAAGCTCAGTTAAGGAATTCTTAGTTGCTCCTTTGCTTGGTTTTTTCCTCCCCTAGTTCTTCCTCAAATCAACACCATTCAAACTTAATTCGATCCAACATTTCTACTACCTTTCCCTATGTAAGAGCTTCGTCTAGATCTGAGAGTGAATCACATATTTAAGTGCAGACCCCATTGGCCCAATGGCCCTCCTTGTTGTCCCAAACCAACCATTTAAAAACCAAAAAACCCCATCCCTTATAACTAGCCTAATATTGTATGCCAAACCAAGCTAAATCATACAGAGAGAGCCCTCTCTGAGTCTTGGAGGGATAGATCCAAGACTCCAAGCGGTTGAAATAGTTACGTCCATCAATTTCTTCTTCAACTGAGAAATTACAGAGTGTTAACATTTTGGCGACCATACTGGGGAATCGAGCTTTCAAGTTCTCCAGAAAATATATCAAGTTCAGATTTGACTTCTGATGGTGAAAAGAAGCCAAACAGAGGAAGGTTGTACCATTCACCTGGCGAATCCATTGTTCAAGATCCCGAGCTTCAAAGTTCGCAAGCGACTTCATTGCTGAAGAATCCAGATTTCAAAGCCTTGATGATGTTTCAAGATGATAGGGTATGTGGAAAATCCTATATCTTGTGAAGCCATAGAAGAATTCAAGGGTAAGTTAGTAGAATTTCACATTGACGAAGACTTTTTAACAACTGTGTTTCGTATTTTGGAATTGAGCAAATTTTCCCCTAAAAGTAAAATTTGTTTTCTTGAGCTAGTCATGAGGTGAAAGCCAAAGTCTGTAGAGAAATCGAGGCAGAGGGCATTCCTTATACATACGTCTCTAGCAATAGTTTTGCAGGGTATTTCCTTGCTAGCCTAGCACAGGCTGGCCTTACAGCTCCTCCCAGGGATAAAGTTGTCATTTTTGGAAATGGAAATGCTAAAGTTGTGTATGTTAAAGAGATTGGTTCAGTTGTGGAGATGGTGAAGAAATATACATCCTCCTCAAAGCCGGAAGTAGGTTTTCGTGCTACCACAATGTGTGTGTAGGTTTCTTTGTCGCTTTGATCAGTGCTGGAGAAGGAAGGCTTGACATTATCTCCATATATTTTAGAGTGTATTCAGCTATATTGGGAAGGGGCTTTAGAGGCAAACTTAAAACTGATTGAGGAAGATATTTGTTCTTTTGCAGCAAATGATGATTGGGTCCTCACTTCACCAGTTAATGGTATCCTTATGAAGCACACATCTCGGATGCAAAATACTATTGGCTTGGTTTGTCAAGTTAGGCTGACTAATAGTGCATTCAAATGCTTTTCAGTGGTATAGGACATTGTAGAATGTTTGACCCCATTCACAATTGTGTACTTGGGAGGAGGCATTCTGAATGGTCTTGCTCGCCTTTTTTATTGCTATGTAAATACTTGTATGAGAGCTATACCCTATCCCTTGGAAGATGAAAATAACACAGAGTTTAGAGACAACTCTAATTTGATTTGTGTAGAAACAGAGCTCTTACTATTTTTGCCTCTGTAGCTGTTGGAGCAACAGCTATCAATCATTCTTGGGTAGCTGCCAATCAGGATTTGGCAATGGTATTGGTATTTGCATTGGGATATGCTGGCATTATTTTTGAGGAGTCCCTTACTTTCATTAAAAGTGGCGTTGGACTTTTGATGGCTGTTAGTTTATGGGTAATTAGGAGTATTGGGGCTCCATCAGCTGATATAGCTATTGAGGAATTGGCCTCAAAATCTCAAGAAGTAAGTGAGATAGTATTCTTCCTACTGGGTGCAATGATAATAGTTGAGATAATTGATGCACATTTAGTATTCAATCCGGTTACAGATAATATCACAACTTGGAAGCCTTGTTCACTTCTTTGGGTGATTGATGGGGGCAGTAGTTGTTATTGCAGCCAACGCTGGTGGAGCCTGGACACCCTTCGGAGATGTGACTACTACTATGTTTTGGATACATGGACAAATCTCTACCTTACGTACAATGTAGGACCTTTAAATTCCTTCAACAGTTTCCTTGGTAGTCCCTTAAGCACTTATGTCACTAACCAATGAAGTTCAATACAGAAAACAAGATGCAACAGATGCAATGCCATCGGAACAGATGGTACCAATAGGACAACTTTTTTTTACAGTTGGTATTGGGACCCTGCTATTTGTCCCTGTCTTTAAGGCAGTAACCAGATTGCCTCCATGTTTGGGAATTCTTTTAGGCCTTGGAGTTCTCTAGGTCCTGACAGATGAAATTCACGACAGTGACTCTGAGAGTCAAAAGTTAAAAGTACCAAAATCTCTCTCTCGAATTGATACCCAAAGCACCCTCTTTTTCCTTGGAATTGTTCTTTCAGTTGGAATGGACTATTTAGGAGCTAATGGCATTGTCCCTACATTTCCCTTACGTGTGGACATATCCTCGAAAGAAAGGGAAAATGAATTGATGTGTGGAACTGAAGATGACTATGGTGGGAATAGTCATGTGAAAGGAAGCTTGGATCCTTTGTTTGAGCGTTCTTTAGTGTTGCAATCATAGCTACATTGAGAAGTTCCTTTCATGCAGAGAAATCTCGATTTGGCTCTTTTAGGATGCCTTCTCCATTGATAGATTTTTCATCAGAACCAGTCTATGAAGCTCGGGGTGATGCATCATCACAATTTGGAACTCTTGTAGATAGACCTTCCTTCAGAAGAAAGCCCAGTCATCCACACATGAAATCTGGATCTCATTCCTTGTACCCCCTAAATCATCAGCCCGGAAATACTAGTATGTCATCAAGTATTGTTGAATTCAACAAGCAGTTGGAGCCAAGCAACATGGAACCTATGATTGGAGCTTCACCCTCCGAGGCAGTAGTTGAGGAAGATCATGGAGAAGATGGCAGCTCGACCAGTGGAACTTTCCAGCATGGAATTCAAATTACAGTTGAGCATTTACAGGAGCTAATCCAACAAGAAAAAGATGATCTCCAGAATCCGAGGCAGCAATTAGAGGGAGGTGGCAGAGTATCTTTTTTTTCCCAGGCATAGGACCAGCAGTCAAAGGGACAAGTGGCCATTATTTCCAAGATTCGAGGGATAGGCATCAACAACCTTCCAGCAAATTTGAGACGACCAACCAACAGTTTCCAAATTAGTTTTTCCTTTAATTTACTGTTTTGTTTATTTTAGGAGACAGTTTACAGGTGTCTAGATAATTGTAACTGTTTTCTATTTTTAGAAAGCATAGTTAAAGCTGGGATCTTTTGAAGGTTGAGGGAATTTTTGTTTATATACACATGTAAAATACAAAAAGAGGGTTCGACCTGTGACATGTTTTTCCTTTTGGCTGGAACGTGGGCTTTACAATTCCAGAAAACGTTTTCTGTAATCATTAAATGATTGATCAGTAATGGGCATGTTGTTTATAGGATTCTTGTGTGGATGTGTTGGTTGCGTTTCTTTCTCTGTTAAGTATTTTTCCTATCATTGTTTCACTTGTTTTCAATTCTTATTGTCAGAAGATAGTAACAGTGCAAAATTTATTGGTAAAATACTTTGCATCTAATCTTTTGATAATCTTTATATTTCTCTTCTAAAAAGCTCAGTTAAGGAATTCTTAGTTTCTCCTTTGCTTGGATTTTTCCTCCCCTAGTTCTTCCTTAAATCAACACCATTCAAACTTAATTCGATCCAACATTTCCACTACATTTACCTATGTAAGAGCTTCATCTAGATCTAAGAGTGAATCACATATTTAAGTGCAGACCCCATTTGCCCAATGGCCCTCCTTGTTGTCCCAAACCAACCATTTAAAAACCAAAAACCCCGATCCCTTATAACTAGCCTAATATTCTATGCCAAACCAAGCTAAATCATACAGAGAGAGCCCTCTCTGAGTCTTGGAGGGCTAGATCCAAGACTTCAAGCGGTTGAAATAGTTACCTCCGTCAATTTCTTCTTCAGCTGAGAAATTACAGAGTGTTAACATTTTGGCGACCATACTGGGGAATTGAGCTTTCAAGTTCTCTAGAAAATATATCAAGTTCAGATTTAACTTCTGATGGTGAATAGAAGCCAAACACAGGAAGGTTGTGCCATTCACCTGGCGACTCCATTGTTCAAGATCCCGAGCTTCAAAGTTCACAAGCGACTTCACTGCTGAAGAATCCATATTTCAAAGCCTTGATGATGTTTCAAGATGACAGGGTATGTGGAAAATCCTATATCTTGTGAAGCCATAGAAGAATTCAAGGGTAAGTTAGCAGAATTTCACATTGACGAAGACTTTTTAACAACTGTGTTTCGTATTTTGGAATCGAGCAAATTTTCCCCTAAAAGTAAAATTTGTTTTCTTGAGCTAGTTATTGAAAATTTCGAAAATGATATTGAACTTTTGGATTCTCAAATTCAGTCATATAATTTCCTAGATCTCAAAGAATTCTTGGAAAATCTTCCTTCTCCAAAGCAAGAGGAAATCGTACTACCTGTTGATTTGTAGATTGATCATGATTATGTTTTCAAGTATAAGGCTGAAGTTGTAGATGCATGGCTTGATTTTGAGGATGCAATTGATCAACTTGTCATTGAAGATCTAGAGGCAAATATCATGCATCGTGTTTTAATTGATCCTATAGCGGATTACATGGAGGTCCATGTTAGCTTGAGTTTTCAAACATGTTTTCTCTATAAGGACCAAAAATGTCAACAACTGTCATTTCATATTATGAGGACACATAATCAAGGTATACTTAGGATTTCACCGACAAGTAGTCAAGTTGTCCATTTGTCTTTGCAACTACTTGACTGGCTCCATTGGCATTTCTGTATTACCTGATTCAACAAAATTATGAAGTAGACTAGGGTAGGTAGATGGGTGCAAATAAGTTCAGTGCTCTGAGCATTTTTTTTTCTAGTTTCAGTTTTAGATTTCTTTTCAGCTTTTTAGTTCAACTGTGATCCAGACTTCAGGTTGCAGAGAGTTTTGTTTTCAGTTCAAGATTTTCAGCTACCAGGGATTTTGTAGCAGATCAGGTTGCATATTGGGGAAAAGCCCGATGGATAATGCACTGATTATCAAGTTCCCAGAGTTCAGTGGTTCTAGACATCTCCTTCGGAACTATCTTCCCCAGGTGGAGCCTATGTTAGAACCCTATATAATAGGGGAATCAGTGTTCTGACTAATATCTATATTTTTCAGGCATTATGCTTTGTCTCACGACGCACAACAAAGGTGTAAAAGCAACAAAAATTTCTCAATTCACCTCAAATATTATCACACAAGAGTCTTTGTTTTCGGTAGTTAAAGAGTAGTGTTTCATGTTATGTTAGCTACAGAAAGTGAGAGCTTTTGGTCACTTAGAACCCACTTTTTTTGTACCTCTAGCCACCGAAAGCATGTAGCTAGTTTTATAAAAAAAATTGGCCCCTCGGTCTGCATGAAGAGCGTTCTGTCTGGTGTATCAAAATATAAACCGTTTGAATAATATTTTCCAAAAGGTATATTGTCCAAGGGCCAATCTCCAAGTACTCAACACCGAGACTTAGCACCTTTCACAATCCTACAACAAACTTGCAAGCCAACGCCCAAACACAAGACTCCAGCTCCACGCAACCTGTCACACAACAACGCAACACATGTCAGGGGTTAGCACGCAACACCAAATCAATGCCTAAGACCAATCACAAGGGGAAAGCCGAAGAGCCCACGGGTCCATGGTTCTTTCACTACACGTCGACCAACTTTGCAGGGGGCGATGAATTTAAATTCTCCAATCTTCATTATTTTCTCAAAATATGGGATTGTTTTCTTCACCATGCAAAAAATGCATCTTATAAACCCTAAGCCGAGCAACTAAACCGAACAAACAAATGGAGTTTTCAAAACAATGCAGCAACAGGATACATCTAATTAGCGCAACAGGTTACATTGGTCACCGTGTTTCCAAGGCTATCCTTGATCTCGGCCATCCCACCTTTCTTCTGGTCAGAGAGTCCATGACTTCTTCTAATTTCGAGAATGTAAATTCTAACCTTGTACAATATCTACTGCAAACTGATATTTAGAAATGAACAGAAAAGATACAATGGCAAATACAAACATTACATGGAGATTTTTCACCTGGAAACCCAAACCGGGAAAACCAACATATATTATATTCATACATTTTTTGTTACATTGTTTACAATACAATATACATAGGAGCCAGCAGCATCCAAAACCCTAACCCAGTGACCTGGATTAGTCCAAAACCCTAATTCCTTAACCGAAAATAGAAAACCATCGGAAAAAAACCATGTGCCGAAAAACCACCTAATATCATGTGGTCCCGGAAATATGTCGTCCAGGAAATATGTTGGCCCGGCGGAAATATGTCGGCTCGGAAAAAAAAAATCCGGGGGCGCTGCCCCCGAACCCCCACGTGGGGGGATCCACGCCTCTGCACCCCCCTACGCGCCCGGCACAGACGCTCAAACTTACCGTCTCGTGCAAAGAATATAACACATACCCAACAAGAAAGACCAACTTCTGGAATCCTTCAAGGCCTTAGGTGCTAATATAGTCCATGGATCGTTAGAGGATCATGCAAGCCTTGTGGAGGCAGTGAAGAAATTGGATGTGGTAATCTCCACAGTCAAATCACTACAGATAGAGAGCCAGGTCAATATTATCAAATCTATTAAAGAAGTCAAAACCATCAAGAGGTTTTTTCCATCTGTGTTCGGAAAATGATGTTGGTAACGTCCATACAATGGAGCCTGCAAAGAATGTGTGTGAGGGGAAAGCCAAAGTCTTTAGAGCAATCGAGGCAGAGGGAATTCCTTATACATACGTCTCTAGCAATAGTTTTGCAGGGTATTTCCTTGCTAGCCTGGCATAGGCTGGCCTTACAGCTCCTCCCAGGGATAAAGTTGTCATTTTTGGAAATGGAAATGCTAAAGTTGTGTATGTTAAAGAGATTGGTTCAGTTGTGGAGATGGTGAAGAAATATACATCCTCCTCAAAGCCGGAAGTATGTTTTCGTGCTACCACAATGTGCGTGCAGGTTTCTTTGTCGCTTTGCTCAGTGCTGGAGAAGGAAGGCTTGACATTGTCTCCATATCTTTTAGAGCGTATTTAGCTGTATTGGGAAGGGGCTTTAGATGCAAACTTAAAACTAGTTGAGGAAGATATCTGTGCTTTTGCAGCAAATGATGATTGGGTCCTCACTTCATCAGTTAGTGGTATCCTTATGAAGCACACATCTCGGATGAAAAATACTGGTTGTTTGGTTTGTCAAGTTAGGGTGACTAATAGTGCATTCAAATGTTTTTCAGTGGTACAGGACATTGTAGAATGTTTCACCCCATTCACAACTGTGTACTTGGGAGGAGGCATTCTAAATGGTCTTGCTCGCCTTTTTTATTGCTATGTAAATACTTGTATGAGAGCTATACCCTATCACTTGGAAGATGAAAATAACACAGAGTTTAGAGACAACTCCAATTTGATTTGTGCAGAAATAGAGGCTCTTACTATTTTTTCCTCTGTAGCTGCTGAAGCAGCAGCTATCAATCATTCTTGGGTAGCTGCCAATCAGGATTTTGCAATGGTATTGGTATTTGCATTGGGATATATTGGCAGTATTTTTTAGGAGTCCCTTGCTTTCAATAAAAGTGGCGTTGGACTTTTGATGGCTGTTAGTTTATGGGTAATTAGGAGTATTGGGGCTCCATCAACTGATATAGCTGTTGAGGAATTGGCCTCAAAATCTCAAGAAGTCAGTGAGATAGTATTCTTCCTGCTGGGTGCAATGACAATAGTTGAGATAATTGATGCACATCAAGGATTCAAGATGGTTATAGATAATATCACAACTCAGAAGACTCATTCACTTCTTTGGGTGATTTATGGGGGCAGTAGTTGTTATTGCAGCCAACGCTGGTGGAGCCTTGACACCCTTTGGAGATGTGACTACTACTATGTTGTGGATACATGGACAAATCTCTACCTTACGTATAGTGTAGGACCTTTTCATTCCTTCAACAGTTTCCTTGGTATTCCCTTTGGCACTTATGTCACTAACCAGTGAAGTTCAAGACAGAAAACAAAATGCAACAGATGCAATTCCATCGGAACAGATGGTACCAATAGGACAACTTGTTTTTAAAGTTGGTATTGGGACCCTGCTATTTGTTCTTGTCTTTAAGGAAATAACTGGATTGCCTCCATATTTGGGTATGCTTTTAGGGCTTGGAGTTCTTTGGGTCCTGACAGATGAAATTCATGACAATGACTCTGAGAGTCAGAAGTTAAAAGTACCACAAGCTCTCTCTCGAATTGATACCCAAAGAACCCTCTTTTTCCTTGGAATTCTTCTTTGAGTTGGAAGGACCTAGACACAACATATGTAACATGTGATCCTTTACGTTCAGTGGATGAAAAGAGCTCTCATGACTTTGAAGCTAATTACAAGAAAAGGATTGATTTATTGAAAGTTGGATACACAATGGGTCGTCACTCAAAATCCATCACCAGGGGCAAAACAAAGACGAGGGGAGCGTGCAATCTTTGATTCAACTCCAACTTCAGTTATTTCTAACATGACACTTGGTCCAGAATGCACAAAAACATATTTGATACATGTAGCTCTGCCTAAGGTTCTTCCACCATCATTTAGGGGTACTGTTGCATGCTACTTATACTATCTTGTTATGATACTACACAAGAGATGTGTTAACTTTAAGAATGGCCATAGTCTCAGCTAGTTTACACCACTTCATATGGAATCCCAAATTCCTTTAAATATTTGGACCCTTCCAAATAATAGTGGTGTAATGAATGAAGATGGGTAGAGCAAGGACTATTTGGGAGCTAATGGCATTCTCCCTACATCGCCCTTACGTGTGGACATATTCTCGAAAGAAAGGGAAAATGAATTGATGTGTGGAACTGAAGATGACTATGGTGGGAATAGTCATGTGAAAGGAAGCTTGGATCCTTTGTTTGAGCGTTCTTTAGTGTTGCAATCATAGCTACACCGAGAAGTTCCTTTCATGAAGAGCAATCTAGATATAGCTCTTTTAGGATGCCTTCTCCATTGACATTTTTTTCATCAGGACCAGTCTATGAAGCTGGGGGTGATGCATCATCACAATTTGGAACTCTTGTATATAGACCTTCCTTCAGAAGAAAGCCCAGTCATCTGCACATGAATTCTGGATATCATTCCCTGTACCCCCTAAATCATCAGCCCATAAATACTAGTCTCTCATCAGGTACTGTTGAATTCAGCAAGAAGTTAGAGCCAAGCAACATGGAACCTGTGATTGGAGCTTCACCCTCCGAGGCAGTAGTTGAGGAAGATCATGGAGCATATGGCAGCTCAACCAGTGGCACTTTCCAGCATGGCATTCAAATTACAGTTGAGCATTTACAGGAGCTAAGCCAACAAGAAAAAGATCATCTCCAGAATCCGAGGCAGCAGTTAGAGGGAGGTGGCAGAGTATCTTTTTTTTCCAGGCAGAGGACCAGCAGTCAAAGGGACAAGTGGCTATTATTTCCAAGATTCAAGGGATAGGCATCAACAACCTTCCAACAAATTTGAGACGACCAGCCAACAGTTTCCAAATTTAGTTTTTCCTTTAATTTATTGTTTTGTTTGTTTTAGGAGACAATTTACATGTGTCTAGATAATTGTAACTGTTTTCTATTTTTAGAAAGCAGAGTTAAAGCTGGGATCTTTTGAAGGTTGAGGGAATTTTTGTTTATATACACATGTAAAAGACAAAAAGAGGGTTCGACCTGTGACGTGTTTTTCCTTTTGGATGAAACGTGGGCTTTGCCATTCCAGAAAACTTTTTTTGTAATCATTAAATGATTGATCAGTAATGGGCATGTTGTTTACAGGATTCTTGTGTGGATGTGTTGGTGGCGTTTATTTCTCTGTTAAGTATTTTTCCTGTCATATTTTCACTTGTTTTCAATTCTTATTGTCAGAAGATAGTAACAGAGAAGAATTTATTGGTAAAATACACTACATCTTATCTTTTGATAATCTTTATATTTCTCTTCTAAAAAGCTCAGTTAAGGAATTCTTAGCTGCTCCTTTGCTTGGATTTTTCCTCCCCTAGTTCTTCCTCAAATCGGCACCATTCAAACTTAATTAGATCCAACATTTCCACTACCTTTCCCTGTGTAAGAGCTTCGTCTAGATCTGAGAGTGAATCACATATTTAAGTGCAGACCCCATTTGTCCAATGGCCCTCCTTGCTGTCCCAAACCAACCATTTAAAAACCAAAAACCCCGATCCCTTATAACTAGCCTAATATTCTATGCCAAACCAAGCTAAATCATACAGAGAGAGCCCTCTCTGAGTCTTGGAGGGCTAGATCCAAGACTCCAAGCGGTTGAAACATTTACCTCTGTCAATTTCTTCTTCAGCCGAGAAATTACAGAGTGTTAACATAGACATCAGTTGGTTCGATGGGAACCTAGTGGTAGCCAAACTTTAGGTCAATCTTGCTGAAAAACTTTTCCCCCTTGAGTTATTCAAGAAGGTCATCAATCCTGGGAATCAGGTATGGATTCCTAACTGTGATTTTGTTTAGAGCTTTGGAATCAATGTAGAGTCGCTAATTCCCATCTTTCTTCTGCACCAATTGATCTAAAAATGAAGAAGACTTGTATTCTTGAAAATATTTGCAAGATTTATTTCATGTGTTAAATTGCAAATGGATCAATTTTTGCAACACAAATTTTATAGAAATTACTCATTCAAGACACATATAAACAACATCAATAAACAGTGAATAGAAAACACATAACATAGCAAATGATAAAGGAGTTCACCCCTCTCTTGGGCTACATCTCCTGGTCCAGATTCTAATGGATCTTTTGTATTATTTGCTAAAAGTGCTCAAATATGTGCTTTACAATGCTCAAAATGCCAAATAGATGGCTCCAATGGCTTCAGAATGTCCAAAAACCCCTAGCTGTGCTTTTTTGGCACCTCGTTTGACCAAAAATTGAAGAAGATAGGCTTCCTGGAAGTTCCCCTTCAAACTTGCTATCTTTGGATCGCCAAAATGCACCCTTGCCTCCTCAACCTAGCCCCCCAAGAGCATAAATGTGTAAAAACCCAGCACCGGGTGCAACCGCACAACCAGTACAAACTGTAGGATGGTTACATGCTAGCCCTTAACCGCCAAGGCCAAGGGCACATGCACCACCATATGACCTCGTGCGCATATAAAAGTGGCCAAGTCTAAATCAAATGACAACAGTCAGGCGTGCGCCAGTGGTTCTATTCACAAACACATGTGACCAGGGCTCATATGAAAAGGGTTGTGGTTAAACACGTCGTTTCGGTGGTTATATTACAATGTATACGACCGGGGGTCAGGGCTAAGCCCCGGCTTGGACCGTGCCCCATACAACAACCATTGCAATTTAAATATAATGTTTTACATATATATAATAAGAACTACATGTGGGTGTGCTGGTTGGGTGGCCCTTCCCAAGGATTTACCCCTGCCCAAAGGTCGCGGGGTTGAATCTGACCAACAATATAAATTTTATACCAATATCCAGGTGACATGTGGCGGCCATTGATTGGGCCACGTGTTGCCATCCAATTCGCTACAAACAAGACACATCATACACCAACTATCCACACAACTGCCTACCATGTGTCGTATGGCCTTGCCACGTGTCATATGGTCTGCCACGTCAGCATCCGTACGGACTATACAGTCAACACTTTTTTTGCCTGTTTGTCGTTTTGAACAAACCGTGATATCTCTCTCATCCCACGTCCGTTTGAACCCAAACAAGTTGCATTGGGTTTGTGATGATGAGGCCTATGCTCCTATTCGATTTGAAGTGATTCCAAGCACTTTGAATTTTGAGCAAAATTTGATCCCCTGGATCACACCTCCCCATTGGAAAGATTTTGGACCTCCAAAAGACTATTTTCAGTCTATCTGAAGATGAGGGTATAGCTCCCTCACCTTTCCAACCTCAATCCACTTGGATTTTCTTGGATTTGTGCCTTTAAGACCAACTCGAAGATATTCCACATTTCCTCGTTTTGAATTTCTCATTCTCTTGTCAAGGATTGTGTCTTCATGCAGTTCTGTAAGATATTCTGGGGAAAAATCATCTATAGAAGGAATCTGAACATGTTCTCCTTGATCATCAATCAAAGGAGGCTCATACAATTTCAAATTCTCAACATTAACAACTACATACATTTGCATATAAGGAGGCAAATTTGAATGGAAGGCATTGTTACCAATCTTGTCAGGAATCGTGAAAGGACCATATCGAATTGGTTTCAATTTTTTACCTTCTCCTTTAAGTCTCTCCTTAATAATGTAAAGCTAAACTTCATCTCCAACTTGGAAACTTTGATCAACACGATGTTATGCTGGTTATATTACTATTATTCTGCCATTCCTAGCATTTTATTTCTGTTCTGCGTATTTATTAGATCTGGTATCTTGCAAGTGGTATCAGAGCACTTTCCTTAGCAAAAATTGTGGGTATTTTTTTTTTCAGGGTAGAGACATATTATTGCGTCTTTAAGCCATAGAGATCTGTCGTAACGCACATAAACCCGCGGTTGAGGGATTCATACACGCAGGAAATACAAGTGGTTCTTAAGTGCACATCTATTGGCCACCCTTGTAACCCCTATTGGTACCCCTTTGAGTGGTAGCGCATCAGAAAACACCTGTGTATAGATCGGCCTAGATTTCCTGAAGCCCTCTTTAGATAAACCTATCAGCCGCCAGACTACTATAGTGTCACCGAGAACAACACTCGGGAAGATACTCTCTAGTACCTGGGTAGTCGGTTAGTATGGCTACGGGTACGGTCTATCCTCCTTAGTTAGTTCCCTGAGATATTGGGCCGACTACTACTGTTGGACCCCACACGTATATCAGAGAGATATAGCACAGGGCAAAGCCTTGTCTGTAGAACCCTTGAATACCTAACCCTTAGGGAACATAAACATAAACATAAACAAATTAAACTGGCGAGATCTATTGACATGCATCTGTGTTCGGGTCGCCAAGTAAATACACATTTCTTTTTGGTTCAAAATTTGGGGATTTCAGCACTGCAACATTCTTCAGACCGAAGTATAATCCCGCAGCTGTTAAAAAAAAAAAAAAAATCTAGAAATTTTTTCACCATTATTTGAGACCTATTCCATTAGATTCATCTCTTCTCCCTTATCACAT
>ML801581.1:247018-284431 GCA_009831015.1 Picea engelmannii
GTTCAATTCCAAGATGATTCAAAATGAAAATGTCTCCTTGGTATATATAGGAGACTAGGAGGTATAATTACAACTAATGGCCTAAAGCCGACATAAATAAAATAACATTACTAATCTAATATGCCCTAATTAATGGTTAATGATCAAGCCAACATAAATAAAATAACATTACTAATCTAATATGCCCCAATTAAGAGTTAATGAGCCAATATTAGGGCTTAACAATACCACCATAAATGCATCTGTAAATGCATCCGTGAAGTCTGCAATGGAAGAATTCAAACATGAACTGACCACCCAGCTTGAATATGTCTTTGCATCACTCTGCACTAAACTCAAGATCCCTACCGATGACTCTTTTCCTGATGCACATACAAATACTGAAGGTGAAACTTCTTCCCATTCCTTTCAGCCCCATCACTTTCAACGGGACATACGCCTTCCACAGGTGGATGTAACCAAATTTGATGGCTCGAACCCCACTGGTTGGGTCACCCAAATGGAACATTATTTCTCTCTCTACAACATTACAGATGACTTGGCCAAACTCCGATATGGTGTTCTCCATCTAGATTAAGAACGCTGGCAATGGTGGAAATGGAGAAAAACTTCCCATCAAGGGTATATTGCTTGGACCCAATTTGTGATTGAGCTTTATGAACGCTTTGACACTGACACCAACCATTTGGGCCATTTGACAAAATTGAAGCAATCAGGAACAGTAGAAGACTTCATAGTTGCATTTGAGTGCCTGGCTTTTCGAACAGAGGGCATGATTGATGCTTTCTTTCGAGAGTGTTTTATCAGTGGCCTCAAGGAGGAGATTCGGGCCCATGTCCTCATGGCTCGACCTACGACTTGGGTGGAGGCTACTAAAAAATATAAAGAAGCACAAAAAATTATTTCCTCTCAAAACTGTAAGCCTTCCTTTATCACTTGCCCTAAACCAGTAAACCCCACTACTCCCTCCACCCCATTAAAGATCCAAAAATTGACCAGGGATGAAATGGTTGAACACCAACTCAAAGGCCTCTATTATAATTGTGATGATAAATATTTCCGAGGCCACAAATGCAAGGAACAAAAGCTTTTTATGGCCATCTCTGAGGATATTCCGGAAGAGGATATTGACACTCCCCTTGTGCCCGAGTCACCATAAATCACTAACATAAGCCCTCCCTCCGACCCTCCCGAAGTGGAACCGATCATTTCCCTCAATGCTCTCATCGACTTCTTTGCCCCCCAAACCCTCAAGTTAATCGGTTACATCAAGCACCGCAAGGTCATCATTCTGGTTTATAGTGGCATCACCCACAATTTTATTCATCGCCGCATTGCCCAAGAAACCCATTGCTACATCCATGCTGTCAACAATTTCCAAATCATGATTTCCAATGGTGGTTCTATGAAATGTGGAAGGTGTTGTGAAAATGTGTGTCTCCAAATCGGTGACTACCACCTAAAATCCCATATGTTTGCTATTGACATGGGCGGTTGCGACATTGTGTTGGGTGCAGACTGGATAAGGACTTTGGGTCCCATTCTCATGTATTTTCAGAACTTAACCATGCAATTCGACCAAGGAGGCCACCAATATAAATTCCAAGGCATCATTGCTGGTTCAACTGAGGTCATCAGTTCTCATCGCATGGAAAAACTGCTCAAAAAAGGTCATTCTGGTGTCATTGCCCAACTCCACACCATACAAGCCACAGAGACACCCCCAGTGCCCCAAGACCTCCAAGCCCTCCTTTCTAAACATCAAATGGTATTTTCCACTCCCAAAGGACTCCCTCCTTCCTGCGGTGTTCATGATCATTCCATTCCCCTTGTCCCAGGAAGTCTTCCCCCCAATATCCGTCCATATCGCCACCCCTTTGCACAAAAAAATGAAATTGAAAAAATGGTCCAGGAACTCCTTACTGTAGGCATCATCCATCCTAGTATGAGCCCTTACTCGTCTCCGGTCATCATGGTAATGAAGAAAGAAGGTTCTTGGAGAATGTGTCCTGACTTTCGTGCTCTCAACAAACTAAGCATCAAAGACAAATTTCCCATTCCTGTCATTGATGACCTCCTGGATGAATTGAGTGGCACCCAATTCTTTACCAAACTTGATCTTCGCTCGAGCTATCACCAGATACGTATGAAAGAGGCCGACATTCCCAAGACCACCTTTCACACTCATGAGGGCCACTATGAGTTTTTGATCATTACCTTTGGCTTGTGTAACGCCCGCTCCACCTTCCAAAGCCTCATGAACCATGTCTTCCACCCTTTTCTCTGTCATTTTGTCTTAGTTTTCTTTGATGATATCCTCATCTATAGAAAAACATGTATAGACCATCTTACTCATGTGGATCAAGTTCTCCGCCTACTCTCTCAGCACCAACTTTTCCTGAAACAGTCCAAATGTGCTTTTGGTGCCTCAAAAGTAGAATACTTGGGTCATCTGGTGGGAAAGGATGGCGTCAGGGTGGACCCAAAAAAGATTGAAGCTATGCAAGACTGGCGCACCCAAAGTCTCTCAAAACCTTGCGTGGATTTTTGGGCCTAATAGGGTATTATCGCAAGTTCGTTAAGAACTACGGAAAGATTGCAGCACCTCTCACAACTCTCCTCAAAAATAACTCTTTCACTTGGCCTCCAGCAACTACACAAGATTTTCAAACCTTGAAGACGACCATGTGCACCACTCTGATTCTGTCCCTTCCCAATTTCACAAAGACCTTTGTGTTGGAATGTGATGCCTCAGGGAAAGGCATCGACTCTGTCCTTATGCAAGAGGGTTGACCTTTGGCCTTCACCAGTAAGAAACTGTCTAAAAGGAATCTGGGCAAACCCATTTATGAAAAAGAAATGTCGGCGATTCTACATGTCGTTGAGCTGTGGCATCCTTATCTCTTGGGGCAAATCTTCCAAATTAAGACCGACCATCAAAGCCTCAAGTACTTTCTGGAACAATGCATTTCCTCCCAGGAGCAACAAAAAATGGGTGACTAAGCTCTTTGGATATGATTATAATATCATTTACAAGAAGGGAAAAGACAATGTTGTGGTGGATGCACTATCCCAGAAATATGAAGACGAAGGATCCCTTTTTTCTCTTTCCTTCATTGTACCTGATTGGCTCCAAGCTGTGCGCCAGGAATGGCTTCAAGATCCCAAAAGTTTACATCTGATCCAGCAACTGCAGAACAAGGCTCCGGCTCCCCCAGGGTACTCCTGGCTCCAGGATGAGCTTCAATACAAAGGCCTCTTTTATTTAAGTAAACAATCCAAGCTCAAATCCACGTTACTTTTTGAACTTCTTGCTACACCCACAGCGGGGCACTCAGGGTTCACCAAAACATATGATCGAGTCAAACGTTCTTTTTTCTAGGATGGTATGAAATAGGAAATCCGTAAGTTTGTCACTGAATGTGAGGTGTGTCAACGCAACAAGGTAGAAATAGTCAAATCTCCAGGAACCCTCCAACCGCTTCCGATTCCCCCTACTATTTAGAAGGATATCTCTATGAACTTTATTATAGGCTTACCCAAATCGGGGAATAAATCAGTCATAATGGTGGTGGTGGATCATCTTTCCAAGTATTCTCATTTTTGCACTCTTCACCACCCATTTAATGCATCCACAGTGGCTCAAAATTTCATGGACCAAGTCTTCAAGCTTCATGGCATGCCACACTCTATTGTTTCTGATCGAGACCCAACTTTCACAAGAAATTTTTTGCAAGAAGTGTTTAAGCTACAAGCCACACAATTGCATCTTAGCTCAGCTTATCATCCCTAGACGGATGGTCAAACAGAAGTTGTCAACAAGTGTTTGGAAAAATATCTGAGGTGCTTTGCCGTTGAAAAACAACACCAGTGGGCTCAATGGTTACCCCTCGCCGAATGGTGGTACAACACTACATACCATACAGCCACTCGCATGACTCCTTTTGAAGTGGTATATGGACAGAAGCCACCTTCAGTTCTCTCATACTTACCGGGTACCTCGAAGGTCCAGGATGTTGACCAAACACTTACAGTCCGAGAGGATATCCTTCATACCCTTAAAGAGAACTTGGTCATGGCACAGAATAGAATGAAGAAGCAAGCAGATCAAGGTCGCTCCGAACGTCAATTTGCAGAAGGGGATCAGGTGTTTCTGAGACTGCAACCATATAAGAAAACTTCCCTCAAGGCCAAGCATTGTCAGAAGCTAGCACCCAAATTTTATGGCCCTTACACAGTTCTCAAGTGTGTGGGAAAAGTAGCATATCAGTTAGCTCTGCCCAGTCAGTCGAAGCTACATCCTGTTTTTCATGTTTCATGCTTGAAGAAGGTGATTGGAACCAGGTGCCAAATTCAAACCAACCTTCGAGAGTTAGTTGAAGAAGGATCCATTTGGCTACAGCCAGAAGTAGTTTTGGACCAGCGTGAGTGTCGCCCGCATCAGAGAACCATCAAGGAAGTGCTAGTATAGTGGAAACGATATGAATCCAGCAGATGCCACTTGGGAACCAGCTACCATTCTGCAACAATTTCCACATCTCAAGCCTTGAGGACAAGGCTATTTTTAAGGGGGCGGACATGTTAAGGTCCTAACTCGCACATAGGTAGATCAATGTATTCGGATGTAATAAAGGTCAATATTAATAAGGCCTTTCAATAAAATAGAATAAGGCGGATGTAAGAAGACCTAATAGAATCTTTCTCTTCTAGAAGGATCTTCCTCTAGATGCTTCTCTTAATAGACATATTTAGTATAAATAAGGGTAGAGGGTATGAAAACCCTAGCTTGGAGATTATTGTAACAGAGCACTACTCGACTGGAGGTTGCCCCCTCAAAGAGGCTTGTGAACATTGCTTTCTGAATCAAAGTGTTATTTCAGTTGTTGTTCTCATATTATTTATGTGTTATTGTGGATGATTATGCTGGTTATATTATTGTTATTCTTCCATTCCTAGCATTTTATTTATGTTCTGCGTATTTATTAGATCTGGTATCTTGCACAATGAACCGGGTGGCTTTGTCAACTTCAGTTGGAGAAGGAGATGAGTCGGTCGAGGTGACCACAAGGGATAGTGAAACATCTATGGGACCCAATGGTTGGAATCCCAACCCCACCTGAAAGGGGTTGTGGTCAGTTGAGCTATGCACAGCTAGATTGTAGCTATCTTGAACATATGGGGGACTCTCATCCCATGAGCGAGGGTACTTGGAATTATACATGCACAAGATATGAACGATCATTCAATTTACAACCTTAGTTTGGCCATCTGTCTGGGGGTGGAAAGTCCTGGATTTGTTGAGCTTCGAGTTCAGTAGTGACCAGAGGCTTGACCAGAATGTGTTGAGAAATTGGCTGCCTCGATATGAGACAATCATTTGTGGAATTCCAAAATGTACCCAGACTCGTTCAAAGAAGAGCTTGGCAGTGGCCTCTGTTGTGATGCTCTTCTTGAAGGCTGCCAAAATCTCCATCTTAGAAAAGCGATCCACAACCACAAGAACACAGTCATTTCCCTTCTTGGTGAACATGAGGACTGACATGTGGTGTTGGCCCTCGACCAAGTTTTGAGGAATACTTGGTCATATTTGATCGTTTGGTACTTCGACTGCCTATAGAAGATGGAGCGCATAGCGAAGCAGAGATCATGGGATCTCACCACTTTTTGTAGAACCTTTTTGGGTTTTTTGGGAATATTGTAATGGGAAAGGGATGTCAGCCCTTTTTTAGGCCTTTTTCTATGTATAAATAGAGGTCTAGGCCATGTAAGAAAGGGGCCCTATCTAGTCGATGAATTAGTGCATAAGTTGGATCTATGTGATCAGAAGTCTATGTGACTGTAAGAGCTCTGTGTGTGTTGTACTCTATGCATGCTATAATAAGCACTAAGTGTTAGAGTGTGAGAAGGCTTAGTGTTTGGATCTACCGGGGGGGAAAGGATCTAGCGAGTTGCACATATCTCTTGTCCTATGTAGGGTAGGATCTTGGAGGCTTAGTGTTGCAACTGCTTGACCAAGATAATATAAATAATACTTTGTGGACATAGCCCCAGGGTGGGAGTGAGCCACAGTAACTCTGTGTACTGTGCTAATGTGTTTGTCTCTCTCTTTCTAAGTGATATGATATGTTTAGATATATCTATTGATGCTTTGTGCTTATGAGATATGAATGCATGCTAGATATGATACATAATATGTTAAGTGCTTAATCTATTGAGTATAACCTGATTATCATTGCTAAGTGATAGATCTGGGTAATTATTGCGGTGCTCTATGCTTTCTGTGAAGTGTATTAATGAATGTATGTTTAGAAATAATTGATGTTAAGTGCACTGTAAGAAAGATAAGCACAGATCTATGTCCCAGCTAAGGTTGCAAACACCTGAGTCCTGCAACCACCCCTACCTCCACCTCGGGTGAGACTTCATCTGCTTCGCAGGTGTTGCCAAAAGGGCTAGTAGTTAGGGATTTTTTGGTGCGCTCTTGAGCGTTGAACCTTGGGTATGCCCCTGTGCCAAAAAATGGTTCTGTTGCCAGGACCTGGAACTATGATTGCTGGGAACTAAAGAAGAAGAAGCTCTGTGCGAAATAAGCTCTGTGCATAGATCTTTTTCCCTAGTGAACAGTATTTTGTTTGACCTTTGAAGCTTTGTGACAAGAAAGAAAGGTCAGATCTGAAGAAGAGAGGTCAGACCTGAAGAAAAAGAAGTCAGATCTGCGAAGAAAGAGGTCAAATCTGCAAGAAAAATGTAAGATCTGTAAGCTTTGTGCTTTGATAAAGGTAAGAATAGTTAAAAGTATTAGATCTAGAAGCTTTGTGCTCTGTAGAAGTAAGATAAGTGAAATTTTTTGTTTCTAAAGCATGGATCTAGGTATGTTTGATAGATTTTTTCCTAGCTTCAAAACTAGGGCATTAATAGATGAAAGAAAGTTTGATATGAATAGATATGATAAGTATAGTGATAGATATGTTATACCTATGCAAAGAAAGAATTTTGGGACTAACCAATGGATGCATGATCCTAGAAAGATATTTTTGTAGGCTAACCATTATGATCCTATCACACAGTACATGAAAAGTTGGGGATCATTGAAGAGAAAGAGAGGATTAACTCTTTGTTACAATTGCAGAAGGCTCGGACATCTTGATAAGGAATGCCCTGGGCGAAGACCCAGTTGTATTTGTTGTAAGGCTATGGACCATGAAGTATTGGATTGCCTTAGAATGATTGCTAGGATTGAAAAGATGAATATGGAGAAAGTAGGAGATCAAGAGACCAAGATTATAGCAGAAACCCAGAAAGAATTAGAAAATATATTTCTACAGATGAGAGATACCTTGAATGACCACCGATGTGTTAGGCTATCAGAGTTCTTCAAGAAGAAAGAACAGATCGAAGTGAGAATAGGAGACTTCAACATTGACTGTGTTTTGGATGAAGAAACACAGGTCAAAATTATGACAGAAGGAACCTAGAAAGCTATAGGAAGACCTGACATGACCCCTTCATTAGGAGGAATAGGGTTATTCATAGGAAAGATGGTAAACCTATGTGGAAATCTCACTCATATATCTATGAATTCTCATGGAGCTTCGACAAAAGAAGATTTTGAGATTGTTAAGTTCGTGGAGGACAGTGCCCCATTTACTATGTTACTTGGTAAACCTTGGATTGAGAAAGATCAAGCCAAAAAATAGGAAGTAGAAAAGGACCTATACCAACAGAGATAAGAGTTAAGAGACTTCGTGACTAGAAGGATCACGTAGTTGATTGAAGAACGAGAGAACAGATCAAGGGTTCTTGACCCCAGTAACTTGGATGACGAAGTTGACAGAATGCTAGAAGAACCACAAAGGACTAAAAAATATGTTGGACAAGTAATATCTGTGGATCTGAAGAAAGAATCTCAGCACTATGAAGTTACCATGCCAAGAGAAGAAAAGAATCAGAATGAAAAAAGGATGACCGAGACGAAGCTCACTGGGAAGAAAGCTAGAAAACTCATGAAGAAGAAAGCAAAGTTGGAGAAATTACAGAATGTTCTAGAAGAAACCCCATAGAAGGAAAACATGCAGAATTTGAGCTTTGTCGGGATAACAGAACAATGACATATGGCACTTCACCATGTCGAAGTAATATAGCCGCTAAAAGACGATATACCCATTCCATTGATGGCCTGAATGGCTCGAAAGAAAGTTATGACCTGTTACCTGACCATTAGACTATACCATAAGAGACAGATCAAGATTTAATGGACCCTCCTATCCATTGCAAGTAGACCATTACAACTTTACTTACTTATTCCATCGCGCCATGCCCGGAAGACACTTTTTCCAATTGAGAAATTGATCTCACAGAATACTCGCATTGTAGAATAGTGACTACCTGGTACCTTCATCCCATTGACAACCTAAGAAAGTGATCCTGAGCTTACATGTCCGATGAGCTTAGCATAGCAGAAGAATTGGTGAGAGAAGTACTCGCAAGCTTAAGAACCGAAAGAGTTATGTCAAAAAGAGGAATTTCCATCAGAGTCAAAACCTCATCGTCAAGAGGAGTAGTAGCTTCTCTATCGACTGCTTGAGCTAGACCATCCCGACAAACCACCAAGAAATGCACTAAACATAGAGATGACATCGCGAACGCCAAACTGATCCCGAGCATATTTCCCTCTTACATACCTCCTCGGAAAGATGAAATCAACTGTGACAGTGTTCCCCGAGATTATGACTATCCTATGATCACTGCGTACCTACCGAAACGTGTGCGCGCAGTTCGCACTGAGTAGACCAAGCTCGCAGCATTGAAGTTTTGTGACTTCAACCTTGGTGACCGGAAAACCTACAATATTCTTGCCCTGCACAAGTATCTGACGATGACAAAGGTAAAGAATTCCAACATCATCCCTCAGCAATGGATGATGAACCTCGTGCAGTCCAGCTTACTTAATGTAATGAAGATTCCACACTTTGGCAGGCACCAGGAGGTGAATGCTTGCGTAAAATTGCTACCAGCGAGCTACCATGGAGGATATATCTGGTTGAACCGGTGTATAACGATTGATCCGACGCTGATCAATCAGATCACTGGGCTGAGCATGTAGGGCCCTGACGCACAAGACTATTACCCTGGAAAGACTGTGAATCACACTCTTTCATAGAAGATTAAAGAGGCCTATGGAAATGTTGAAAAAGGCGCACAAGTTTACAAGGTAACCTCTATTGACAGTGGCATAGTGCGCCATGCCTATCAGATGATCGCAGGAAAGTTAGTCCGCAAGAACAGACCGATGCAAGTATCTAGGTTTGTAGTTGATCTCGTAGGAAAATGCATAGAAGGATTCCAAATGAACTGGTTGAAGTACTTAGTGGATCAACTCGAATTGGATTGCAGAGAAGCGCAAGACCAAGGATATGAGTTCCACTTCAGTTGGCTTCTCCTCCTAATCAACTTCACAGCATTGGAAATGCCGGAGGATGTCATTTTTCCTGAAACCCTACCGTTTGAACCATTGGCTGCGAAGTTCAGTACATTATGGTACACGAAAGGTATGAATAGGCAATGGTAGTCAAATACCCTCTTTCACAGATACTACATCTAGTTGAAGACCGCGATACAAGCCACACCTCGCATTACTCCAAACACACTCCACAGATTCAGACCCTTAATGAAGTTCAGCATGGACCCCCACTTCATATACCTGACTCCACGCGCTGAAGAGCACCAGGAACAACTGCAATCCTATTATAAACTGATGGAAGAAGACCTTGAATAGATCACCAAGGAATGGTCGGTAGACCTCCTCTTTGCAGTAGATCCAGCAGATATTTTAGATATCAGTAGCCTAGAAGCTACGTAGGACACACCTGGGCCCAGTAAGACACATAAGACAAAGAAGACAAAGGAGACAAAGGATATGAAGAAAATTGAAGAGGTTCAATATGTGGATAGCCTCTCTGTAAGGATAGCTTCCACCACACCAGATGAAGAAGGTAACGACGAAGACATAGAAGAAGTTGAACAACAACCAGAAGACAAAGTCGAAGTTCTAAAGAAAAGAAAAGGGTCACCTTCAAAGTCTTCCATTAAGAAGAAAGAAAAAGCTACCATGACCAAGATGAAGACCACGCTCAACCCCGATGACTTCAGATTTCTCCTTGCAACTTTGAATGAAGCCATAGAAGAAATTACAGAAAAGAAGGAGGCCAAGCAACAGATGATGTACGAAAGAATCGAAGCCAAGCTCTAAGGAGTACATCGAGCCCTCCAGTCTAACCATGTAGTCTCCACTATTCCTATGCCAAAAGGAACACCCGAAGCAGGAGACGAGTCAGTTCAACTTCATAGGATTTCTGACCTAGTCGAAGTATGCCTTTGGAAAGCAGAAGAAGTAGCAGTGCAGGCCACTCATGCCCTAAAGAACGCACAGGTGGAAATCATAGAGAAGAACCAAGATGCACAACAAGAGAAGGAGTCCATCCAATAGAATGTTTTTAAAGAACACGCAAAGATCCAAAAGGAGAAGGAGCAACTTCTCGCGAGGCAGATCGGGATCAAAGAAGCAGTCAACAGAGCATTTCAATCTGTGACTGGCTTAGAACAGAAGGTAGAAGAACCCATAGAATACCAAGTAATGAAGCTTGTAGAAGTCATTCAACAACTGCAACAAAGAGTAGTAGAACTAGGGCTCCAAGCTATACCGAGTACTCCACAAGAAGAACGTGAGCAACGAGAAGTGAATTCTCGAAGTACAGTAGAAAGGATTAAGGCACTCACTGAAGAATGTAAGAAATTAAGTAGTAGAAGTGCACAGATACATGAGAACCTATCCGAGAACCATGAATTGCATAAATTGGAATCACAGCTCCAGGAGGTGAAGTACCAAGCCGGGAAGTTATAGGTACAGCTGAAGGCCCTACCGACCATAGAGAAAATGAAGAGGTCCCACGAACAACGCATCGTGTAGTAGCAGATTCATATGATCCAGAGAAAGGTCATGGAAGTGACACAACAACTTCAACCTTTGCAGGATAGGGCATGTCAACTATTCTTAGAGATTGAGAGCCAAGGGACAGACCTAAAACAGGTCGTGAACACAACAGAGTAGTGCTTAGAAGGACCAGTTAGTAACACACTCATTCAAGAGTTTTTCAAGCAAGAAGCAGTAGCAAATAAATAGGTCAAAGCAGCTCGATCGAAGCTCGAGGCCTTCGAAGTAGAGTTACCCAGAGAAGAGTGACTCGGGATGAGTCACAGGTGAGTGTTGTGGACCTGTTGTCCCTCGACCAAGTTTTGAGGAATACTTGGTCATAGTTGACCGTTTGGTACTTCAGCTGCATGTTGAAGATGAAGCACATAGCGAAGCGAAGATCATGGGATATCACCACTTTTTTTCGAACATTTTTGGGTTTTTTGGGAATATTGTAATGGGAAAGGGATGTTGGCCCTTGTTTATGCCTTTTTCTATGTATAAATAGAGGTCTAGGCCATGCAAGAAAGGGGCCATGTCTAGTCGATGGATTAGTGCATAAGTTGGATCTATGTGATCAGAAGTCTGTGTGATTGTAAGATCTTTGTGTGTGTTGTACTCTGTGTGTGTTGTAATAAGTGTTGAGTGCTAGAGTGTGAGAACGCTTAGTGCTAATTGGATCTACTCATGGAAATAGGATCTAGCGAGTTGTGCAGATCTCTTATCCTATGCAGGGTAGGATCTTGGAGGCTTAGTGTTGTAACTGCTTGACCAAGATAATATAAAGAAGACTTTGTGGACATAGCCCCAGGGTGCAGGTGAACCACGGTAACTCTGTGTACTGTGCTGATGTGTTTGTCTCTCTCTTTCTAGGTTCTATGATATGTTTAGATAGGTCTATTGATGCATTATGCTTATGAGCATGAATGCATGCTAGATATGATACATAAGATGCTAAGTTCTTAATCTATTGAGTATAACCTGATTATCATTGTTAAGTGCTAGAACTAGGTAATTACTATGGTGCTCTGTGCTTTCTGTGAAGTGTATTATTGAATGTATGTTTAGAAATAACTGATGATAAGTGAATTGTAAGAAAGATAATCATAGATCTGTGTCTCAGCTAAGGTTGTAGACACCTGAGTCCTGCAACCACCCTTGCCTCTACATCGGGTGAGACTTCATCTGCTTCACAGGTGTTGCCGAAAGGGTCAGTAGTTAGGGCTTTGTTGGTGTGCTCTTGAGTGTTGAATCCTGGGTTTTACCCTATTCCAACATGAAGTCCATTGAGATGGGTTCCCATGGAGTGTCAAGAGTAGGTAGAGGGTTGTACAGGCCCTATTTCTTAGTGGTCGGTTTGGCAATCGCGCAGGTAGTGCAGGACCTGATATAATTGTTGACCTCCTGTTGAATTTTTGGCCAATAGAAATGTTTTTGCAGCATTTCCACTATCTTTTCGATGCTGAAGATTCCTTCAAACCATTTGTAGTGGGCTTCCCGGATCATCTTCGCTCACTCGCTTGATGGAACGCAGATATGGCCCAAACAACACAACATCCCGTCTTGAAGATGGAAATTAGCAAAAACTATGTTTGTGCCCAACATTTGGTAGGTGGTGGTGAAGTCTGGGTCTGTCTCACAGAGTTGGAGCCATCCATATGTCTCATGGCCGCAAGATTCTAGCACCATGGTGAGTGTCGTGACTGGTGGTCTGCTGAGGCAATTAGCGATGCAGTTGGTGCTTCATGTTTTATACTTGATGTTGAGGTGGAATTGTTGTAAGTACGTGGAATATTTATAATGGCAATCATTCTGCAATTTTCCTTGTGTCTGCATGAACTACAGTGGCTTATGATCAATGTGGATGACTGTCTCATTCCCAAGAATGTAATGTCTCCACTAGCGGAAGGCTTTCACAATGGAGTACATTTCTTTGTTGTAAGTAGGGTACTTATGGACAACATCTGATAATATCTCACTATGATAGACGACAAGGTGGTTTGCTGAGTGAGAATGATGCCCACAACATAGTTTGAAGCATTTGTCTCTATCTCAAAGGGTTGTTGCAAGTCTGGTAGTGAAACTACTAGGACTTAGAACAAGAACTACTTCAAATCATCGAACGCTTGTTGTTGGTATTGGCCCCACACATATTTCTCTTTACCACTGCCCCTGGTTACCTAGATGAGGGCCCATGTAATATGGGAGAATCCCAACACGAACCTGTGGTAGAAATTGGTAAGGCCAAAGAAGCTTCGAATCTCAGTGAGTGTGGTTGGGGCTGGCCAGTCACAGATGACTTAGATTTTGGATGGATCCACATGTATTCCAGGATGAGCAATGATGTATCCTAGGTAATGAAACCTATGCATGCTGAAGGAGCATTTTTCCAAGTTGGCGTAGAGTTGGTGTTGCTGCAGGGCATGCAGAACCTGTTGAATATGCTACAATTGTTCTGCCCAAGTTTTGTTGTAAATGAGGATGTCTTCCAGATACACCACTACAAAAGTATTGGTGAATGGTCACAGGATATCATCCATCGTCCTCATGAAAGTGGATGGAGCATTTTTCAAACCAAAGGGCATGACCAACCATTCAAAGAGACCTTCCTTTGACTTGAAGGTGATCTTCCATACATATGTTTGTTCTATCGAGACCTTGTGTAGACAGACTTTAGATTAATCTTACTGAAGTATTTTTCCCCTGTGAGTTGATCAAGGAGGTCATTGATTCATGGAATCGAGTACCGGTTTCTGACTGTGATTTTATTCAGGGCCTGGTAATCAATGTAGAGTTGCCAAGTTCCATATTTATTTTGTACCAACATGATTGGGCTCCCACAAGGTGATGAGATGGAATGGATTTGTCCCTTGTGGAGAAGTTCTTGGATCTGTCACTTGATCTCCTCATTCTCTAATAGAGAGTGGTGGTAGATTGGCCCATTTGGCAGTGGTTCATCGGGGTCAAATCGATTGGGTTCTTGACCTGAGAGTGCAGAGGTACCCCAGTAGATGAGGAGAAGATATATGAGTACTCTTCCACGACCTTATTCACTTGATTCTGTTGTGTGGAGAGATCGACCGTGAAGACCCTGGATTTGGTTGCGATCTTTTGCTCATTCTGAGAGAAAATCATGAAGAAGAAAAACTTCCCTGTCTACGAGATGACCTTTCTGCATTGCTTGGAAGAGATTAAGGAAATAGCACTAGGTGGGACTGTCTCGGGTATCCTGTACAATTTCTTGTTCAAAGTAATAATAACACTGCGAGGCCTAGACTCGTATATGACATGACATTTCCATAAATATGGTTGGCCCAAAAGAAAATTACAAACTTCGAGAGGGGAAACATCACACAATACCTCTTCTTTGAAGGGCTTTATTTTGTATGACATGCGACATTGTTGGATAACGTGGATATCGCTTCCTTCATGGAGCCATCCGATGGTGTAGGGTTGCGGGTGCGACATTGTCAGAAGGGCGAGTCACTTGAAAACCTCTGCTGATATGAGGTTCTTCTAGCTACCACTATCAATGATGAAGTGCAACGGGGTACCCTTCACCCACATCTGTGAATGAAAAAGGTGATCGCCTTCCTCTGGCTCATCTGGCTCACTAGGATGGAGCTTGGTGGTAGCAATGGTAGCACTGCATTCTACATCTATGATCTGTCTCCCCCTTTCTGGTTCTGACTCGGAGTCAGAACCTGTGTCTGATTTAGAGGCTTTCACCTCAGCCACCAGCAATTGCTTCGAGCAGAAATCAACAGTGTTATGTCAGGGGTGTTAGCACTAGTTTTCTAACTCAGAAATCTAGGCTAGAATGCACGAGCAATCAAGGTAATGACTAAATTGAATCAGTGAGTGGGAGTAAATGTGAACAGAGGGAAGACTTTAGTGAGAAGAATGTAGAGGTTGCTATAAACATCAAGTCTGCAAGCAATCTAATGAAGAAAAACTCTAACACAAGATCTTCTTGAGTTCAAATTTTAAGGACACTAAAGAAACATCATAATAATATTATAATCAAACATTCATCATAATATCACTACAAAAATCCATGTGAATCATTCAATCATGAATACTTCAGCATCAGAGGCAAATAAGTTAGAATAAGAAAGTTGATTTCTATTAAACAAGATATCTTAAATCAAGTACACAACTAGTTCACAGTAACTTCATCAAAGTATTACAACATAAGGGAACCTAGCTCAACCATCCGAACCTGCTAAAGCATTTAGACTATCTATTTATAACAAAAGGGTAGGCAACAGCTGGAGGTGGGAGTTGGCCTTCTTCCCATGAAAATCTCCAAGAAGTTATTTCATCTAACAACTTAAACTAACAACTGTGCTATAAAAGGGGAAAATGTTGGTCACTGATCCAACCAATCTTTGAACTAAATTTCTCTTCCTTTGATTTGAAACTCCTTTCCTTCCAAGTGTCCTTCAGGGATAATGTAACTGTCAGCATGCTGCCAGTTGTTGTCTCTGCAATGCTCCACATCATCAGTTATTCATAAAGATGCTAACTCGACTCTCCTTGATTCTTGGTATCTGTTTGTAGCATCATTTGGTAGCGCTCTGAGTAGTGATCCTTTGTAGCACCTTTACCAAATTTCCATTGATTATGTAGTGCAACTTCAAAAATAGGTAATTCGAATGAGTAGCACTGAGCATGTGTGTCTTCTGTGCAAAATTCATCCTCTGTCAAAATTTCGATAGTGCCTTCCTGTGGGTCTTTGTTAAACTTTTGGTAGTGTCCACCTGTGTATCACTCTATGTTAGTGATCCATATGGATATCTATAGCCATCCACCTTTTCCAACTGGCTCAAAACAGGTTTCTGACATTTTTGGCAATTTACTATTTTTAGCAGTTTTTACTTCTTGGGCCATTTTGAGGGCCTAAGTGAAGTTTTTTAGGTATCGAGCTCCTCAATGATATCCAAATACATGATTGAGCCCCCAAAATTAATCTCCTCGATGATACCTTTCCAACGGGCTATCACACACCTAAAACGGAGATCGTATGCAAAATTTACGACCCTGGGAAGTTGATGTACTAGCTTACTCAAACGGGGCCTACATGACTTTTGGCACTTCATCTCCTAGGGTTAGGTTTTTGGATGTATATGGTTTTTGGCATTCTTTCTTATTATAAAAATGCCTTCAGAGCCTCATTTTAAACTTCTTCTTGCAAATGCGCACTGTCGTCACATCTCTTCTCAGAGATAAGCTGCCACCATTCTAGCAAGCTTGTTTCCGCTGCATTTTACAGTTTCAGCTTATTTCGTTATTGAATAGAAAACCAGTTTTACTGTATCTCTGGTATTTTTTGTTAAGAACCTATTAATAACCTATATTCATTTCATTCTCCTCATAAAATCTAGATCAGTGGTATCAGAGCGGTCTGCTCCTTGTCGTCTTAATGCATGTCCCCAATGAGGTTGGAGTACAAAGAGTTGGGTCTCGAGCTTGTTTCTCTTGAGGACAGAAGCTCTTGCATGCCCAAGCGACCTCCCATGGTAGGAGAAACGAAATATGACGGAATAGGAGATCCTTTCAAATTGTTTATTGATTAATCCCTCACGCAATAGAGGAACGAGATGATGGATAGTTTCGCGCAAATCCTTCGGCGACTACTAGCAAACGACACATCTTCTTCGAACGGAGGCGCTGCCCCCTTCAAGGTACAAATAAACTTTGATATTCCCATATTTGAAGGTCAGATAGACACAGATTCTATAGACAAGTGGTTGAATCTACTAGAAGGGTATTTTTCATAAATTTTCAAATAGAGAAAAGATTACTTTTGCGCTCCTCAAAGTCATTCCCCATGTCAAACATTGGTGGGAAACTTTCTATGACCAAAAGGAAATAGAGGAAACCTCATTATTTTTAGTCATGGCCACCTGGGAATCCTTCAGGGATGCTATTAAGGAACAATACTACCCTGTCGGAAGTTATGATGACCTGTATACCAAATGGACGACACTGCGGCAAGAAAGAGACCAAGCAGTGCCAAATTTCACAAATATATTCCATACCTTGCGCACCAAGTTGGGTATCAAATATTTGGAGTGAAATCTGGTGCCCAAGTATCATGGTGCTCTGCATAGATACATCTGGACCGAAATGGAATTTCTGGACATCTCATCCTTGGGGGCGGCCTATCGATATGCCGTCAAAATCGAGAAGAAGCTCAAACAAAAGACATAGCAATTTGGGCCTGGGAACCCCTCACAACAAAATCCAAGAAAGGGCAGCGCCAACCCACCAAACAAAGGACAGAGAAAAGATGGACAGTATTAAGACAACCAGTACAAGCCGCAAGAAAAGAAGGACACCAGAAAGATAAATAAAGATACCGGGAAGTGGTGCGACTTCCATAAGAGCCCTTGGCATAACACTACTGACTGCCGCTCAAAGCAGTCGCTGGTCACTAAAGTGAAAGCCTCTAAATCAGATGTAGATTCTGACTCCGAGACAGAACTAGAAAGGGGAATATGGATCATTGACGCGGAACCCAGTGCCACCATTGCTACCGCCAAGCTCCATCCTGGTGAACCAGATGAGCCAGAAGAAGGAGAGTGCCTCTTCCATTCACAAATGTGGGTAAAAGGCACCCCGCTGCACTTCATCGTTGATAGAGGTAGCTAGAAGAACCTCATCTCAGCAGAGGTTGTCAAGTGGCTGGCCCTGCCAACAACGCCACACCCACAACCCTACACCATTGGATGGCTCCACCAAGGAAGCGATATTTGCGTCAGCCAATAGTTTCGACTGTTGTACGGCATCAATCCCTTCAAAGATGAGGTATTGTGTGATGTTTCTCCTCTCGAAGTTTGTGATGTTCTTTTGGGCCAAACTTATTTATGGAAACATCATGATGTATACGAGTCTAGGCCTCATAGTGTTATTATTACTTTGAACAGGAAATTGTATAGGATACCCGAGGCAGTTCCACCTAGTGCTATTTCCTTGATCTCTGCTAAGCAATGCATGAAGGTCATCTCTTAGACGGGGAAGTTTGTCGTCTTCGTGATTCTCTCTCAGAATAAGAGAAATATCGTAGCCACATCCAGGGTCTCTATGGCCGACCTCTCCACATAGCAGAAGAAAGTAGATAAGGTCGTGGAAGAATACTCGGATATCTTCTCCTCACCTACAGAGGTACCTCTGCACTGCCAGGTCAAGCACCCCATCGAACTGACCCCCGGCACACCACTGCCCAATGGGCCAGTCTACCATCGCTCTTTGTTAGAGAATGAGGAGATCAAGTGATAGATCTAAGAACTGCTCCACAAGGGGCACATCCAACCCAGCTCATCACCTTGTGGGAGCCCAATCGTGCTGGTACAGAAGAAAGATGGAACCTGGTGACTCTATATTGATTACTGGGCTCTGAATAAAATCACTGTCAGAAATCGGTACCCGATTCCCCGAATCGATGACCTCCTTGATCAACTCAAAGGGGCCAAATACTTCAGTAAGATTGATCTGAAGTCTGGCTACCACCAGGTCCCGATAGAACAGAAAGATGTATGGAAGACCGCCTTCAAGTCAAAGGAAGGACTTTTTGAATGGTTGGTCATGCCCTTTGGTTTGACAAACACTCTAGCCACTTTCATGAGGATGATGGACGATATCCTATGACCATTCACCAATACTTTTGTAGTGGTGCATCTAGATGAAATTCTAATTTACAGCAAGACTTAGGCCTAACACTTGCATCATATTCAGCAGGTTCTATACACCCTACGACAGCACAAGCTATACGCCAACCTAGAAAAATGCTCCTTCGATATGGACAGGGTCCATTACCTGGTCTACATCATTGATCAGCATGGTGCACATGTGGATCCAGCCAAGATCCAAGTCATCTGTGACTGGCTAGCCCCAACAACACTCATTGAGCTTCGGAGCTTCTTGGGACTTGCTAATTTCTACCACAGGTTTGTTTTGGGTTTCTCCCATATTACATGGGCCCTCAGCCAAATAAATAGGGGTGGTGGCAAGGAGAAATTTGCATGGGGCGGGTCCCAACAACAAGTGTTCGATGATTTGAAGCAGTGCTTGTGCTCAGCCCCAGTACTTTCACTACCAGACCTACAACATCCCTTTGAGATTGAGACAGATGCTTCAGACTATGTTGTGGGTGTCGTTCTCACTCAACACGGCCACCCACTGGCCTATCATAGTGAGACACTATCAGATACTGTCTGTAAGTACCCTACTTATGTAAATAAATGTACTCCATTATGCAAGCATGCCGCCAGTGGAGACATTACATTCTTGGGAAGGATATAGTCATCCACACTAATCATAAACCACTACAGTTCATGCAGACACAGGAAAAACTACAAAATGACCACCATCAAAAGTGGTCCACATACTTGCAGCAATTCCACCTCAACATCAAGTATAAAATAGGAAGCACCAATCGCGTCGTTGATTGCCTCAGCAGACCGCCAGTTGTGGCACTCACCACGATGCTAGACTCTTGTGGACATTAGACATCTGGATGGCCCCAACTCTCTGAGACAGACCCTGACTTCACCACCACCTACCAAATGTTGGGTGAAAATGAAGTTGTCAATAATTTCCATCTTTAGGATGGGTTGTTGTGTTGTCTGGGCCATATCTTTGTTCCATCAAGTGAGTGAGAAAAGCTAATCTTAGAATCCAACTATAGTCAGGTGGCAGGATACTTCGACGTCGAAAAGACAGTGGCGATGCTACAGAAACATTTCTACTAGCCGAAACTTTGACAGGAGGTCGGCAAGTATATCAGGGCCTGCACTGCCTGCGCTATTGCCAAACCGACCAATAAGAAATAGGGCCTGTACACCCCTCTTCCTACTCCTGATAGGCCATGGGAATCCATCTCAATGGACTACATGTCGGGCCTCCCATCCACCAAGAGAGGAAATGACTGTGTTTTTGTGGTTTTTGATCGCTTTTCTAAGATGGCGATTCTGGTTCCCTGCAAGAAGAGCATCACAGCAGAGGCCGCTACCAAGCTCTTCTTTGAACAAGTCTGGGTACATTTTGGAATCCCACAAACCATTGTCTCAGATTGGGATAGTCGATTTCTCAACACATTTTGGTTGAGCCTCTGGTCACTGCTAGACACCAAGCTCACCAAATCCACGGCCTTCCACCCCCAGACAGATGGCCAAACCGAGGTTGTAAATCAAATGATTGTGCATATCCTTTGCATGTATAATTCAAAGAACCCTCGCACATGGGATGAGAGCCTTCCCTATGTCCAGCATAGCTACAACTGAGCCTTGCATAGCTCAACTGGACACAACCCCTTTCAAGTGGGGTTGGGATTCCAACCATTGGGTCCCATAGATGTTGCACTTCCCCTTGCGGTCACCTTGACAGACTCATCTCCTACTCCAACTGAAGCTGACAAAGCCACCTAGTTCATTGAGTGGATCCAGCACATCCGCCAACAGGTTCAGGATATCCTACAAAAGTCCAATGACAAGTACAAACAGTGCCATTATCAACATCGTGTGCCGCATAAGTTTCAGGTGGGCAACAAAGTTTGGTTGCACTTGCAGAAAGAACACCTTACAGGACCCCATCGGAGTATTTTCCCACTCTGTTATGGACCATACACTATCACCAAGGCCATGGGGGATAATTCTTTTGAGCTCAACATTCCTCCTTTCCTTGGCCTGAACACAGTGTTCAACGTGGATCTCCTTCACCCTTATTTCCCACCATTATTGGACACCTCAGAAGTAGCAGAATAGCTGACACCAACAGAGCTCAACCCCAACTGCATACAATAGGCATCCAATGATCAGATTGTGGATAGACAGATCAAGGGCACTCGACAACAAAGGATCCATCTTTATCGAGTCGTCAAAGAAGGGCAGCTCCTGCACCAAGGCAAGTGGCTCACCCAAGGCCAAATTCAGCAAAAATTTCCTCATCTAATGGGGGACCTCAACGCAATGGAGACCATTTCTTCCTAAGGAGGTAGGATTGATCCAAATGGATATCGGTGGCCACCCACCTTTTCCAACTGAATCAAAACAGGTTTATGACATTTTTGGCAATTTACTATTTTTAGCAATTTTTACTTCCAGGGCCATTTTGAGGGCCTAAATGAAGGTTTTTCGGTATTGAGCTCCTCAATGATAGTCAAAGGCATGATTGAGCCCCCAAAATGAATCTCCTCAACGATACCTTTCCAACGGGCTATCACATGCCTAAAACGGAGATCGTATGCAAAAACGACCCCAGGAAGTTGATGTACTAGCTTACCCAAACAGGGCCCACATGACTTTTGGTGCTTCATCTCCTAGGGTTAGGTTTTTGGATGTCTAGGGTTTTTGGCATTCTTTCTTATTACAAAAATGCCTTCAGAGCCTCATTGTAATCTTCTTCTTGCGAATGCGCACTACTGTCACATCTCTTCTCAGAGATAAGCCACCACCATTCTAGCAAACTTGTTTCCGCTACATTTTATAGTTTCAGCTTATTTCGTTAATGAATAGAAAACCAGTTTTACTGTATCTCTGGTATTTTGTGTTAATCACCTATTAATAATATGTATTCATTTATTTATTCTCATAAAATCCAGATCAGTTAGAATTTCAGTAGCGCCCTCCTGTGTATCAGAGCACAATTGGGTAGCTCCATCATAATTCATAGCTACATCACTTCAACATTGACAAATTTGGTAGCACCTTTCAGGTAGTTAGCAGCATCGTGGATAACAGACTGTTAGAACATAAAAACTAGACAATTTTGTAGCACCATAGCACTACAGAATGTCTGTGCTACTAGATTTTGTGCGACTACTGTTGAAGAGATAAATTCTTTGCAAAAAACAAAACTCTGAACAGTAATCATTAGAAGCTTGTATAGCCTGTATAGGTGGCAGATGTAGTATTTCATCAATTACTTATCTTTGCAAAAATGGGGCCATCTTAAAAAATGGAGCTCACCTTTCACTAGTTACTTCATTAGCCTGACACTCCTTCTTGTAGAAGGAGTATTTCCCTTTGGCACAACACTATGCTTCCCTTTAGCAGTAACAGTCTTCTTCACTAGAACTGTGCTCTCTTTGGCTGTTGGTTTCTCCTTTTGAATAACAGCTTCAACCAATACATTCAAGTTCTTTTGAGCCATTTCATCTTGGAATAGTTGTAGTTCGGCTTTGAGATTTATGTTCTGAGATTGAAAATCTCTATTTTTCCTATAGAGGTTGAAGAGGCTAGGCTCTTCTTGCTACAAATATTGCTAGATAAAGAGTGTGGTTGTAGCCATCCATGATTTCTTTCATCTTAAACCTGTCAGACATGGCTTCTTCTTTCAAATGATCCACCTCCTTCCTAGCATCCCTGAGTTTCTTGATTAATATTTTGAATAGCTGGCTTCTAGGTGGAGTAGGGATGTGAGCAGTCTCAACAGGCTTTTTAATGGCTTCATTTTCCTATTGCACCAGAATTACTTCTTCTATCTCAACAGGCTTCTTAATGGCTTCCTTTTCCTGCTACATAGGAATTAATTCTTCTATCTCAACAGGCTTCTCAATTCCTTTGCCCTTATATTTCTTCTTATTTAGAGTGGAGACCTTTGATAGGACTTGTTTTTCAATAGCCTCTTTAAGAATTGATGACCTTGTGAAAGGCCTTCTAACCTTGGTGCTGACTGTTGAAGTAGATGAGGAGAAGTGTAGCTTCTGCCCTTTCATTGTTGTAGTCTTAGTAGAGGAAGGGACCTCTTCTAACTCTGGTGCAAGAGGCGGTGAAAGGTCTCTCTATGGAGAATGATAGGCCTCCTCCTCATTTCTTGCAACCTCCTTGATGGCCTCTTAGTATTGAATAGGAACTCTACTCTTTCTTTTCTTGCTAGTGCCTATTTGAGCAGCACTGGTGGATGGCAAAGGGCTTGCTATCTATGACTGAGGAGTAGCTGCTATGTCCAACTTCATGTGGGCAACAATAATTTAATGTTCCCATGAGATATCCTTCTTACTCAACTCTTCAGAAACCAACATTCTAATCAACCCAGAATGAAAGATGTCGGTATCCACAACCTTTGACTTGGATTGAACCCTTTCTGACATTTTGCCTATGCTCCTTAGTAAATACAAGGGAATGTTCATTTCAATTTTGTCAGTAAAATGCAGTAGAAGCCTTATATGGTACTGTTATAGTGTATTGAACCTCCCTTCACATGTAAAGTACCTCTGAATGATCCTCAAAATTTTATGAAATTCCCCAACCAGATGATTTCTTGGCACCCCTTTGGAAAGATTGTCAGCTTGATATTCAGGCTTAAGGAAATCTTTGGCATAGGTTGCATCTAAGGCCATGGATTTAAATCAACTCTCACCGGTGATAGGGATCCCTGTAGCAACTGAAATAAAGGTCTCATACACCTCAAATTATAGGTCCCCTACTTTGTTCTTCAGGCCATCGAAGTGTAAGGAAAACTGTCTTGACACCTCAGGATGACCTCTTTGCATATTTTGGCAGAAAGTGAGGCATCCCACCCTTCGAAAAAATTCTCTAGCCATGGACTCTTCCTCGAATAGATGGATGTATATAGGCTCAGTTCTAACCACATTACCTCCCTTGTGTGACTTCTTCTTCTAAGGAGTCTCCATAGTTTATGATTAAAATATTTAGGTCTATGGAGTGGTGATAACCAGGAGGATCAAAGAGTCAGACCTCAAGTGAAGAATGGCTGCACCTTTACAAGAATTTTCCTTAATGCAGACTAGTTGCTATCTTAGGAAAGATTGGCTGTGAAAATCCGTCCCTTGACTGTGTGAATATATGAACACTGAGGAAAAACATATGATGAAGGGCTACCCTATGATGGTCTTTGAAAACTGGGTCTAAACAGCCCGACTCAACTAACAGAGGAGGCAGGGGAAAAAAATAGTGTCGTTTGAGTAGCGTCTCTAGGTAGCATACCGCACAGGCAAAAGATAAGACTTGATTGGACATTGAGAGCTTAGTAGCAATGGTGAGAAGATGTATCAAAACCGATAAACAGGTGGTGGGATCTGCAGTTTTGAATGGAGGTAAAACTAATAGGATGGTGTGAGGGAAAGATCTCCTCCAACTATGCAAGCCCGATAGCACGATATCTCCTTGAAATTGATATGTAGAGGGGGAAAGAACACGAAATACCTAGAGAATAAATACAACTCGAAGCTTCAGCAAAATCTCAGGAAAATATTATGAGCAACTCGGCCTCCGGATCCACCTCAGCATCAAATCTGGTAGAGCTGCTGCCAACTGGTCGGAACTGGTAGTTTGTGCAGCGTAGCAGTTTGAATTTTTACAAATTCGAAAACTGTTAGCATAGCTCATAAATATGAAACCTCGTAAGAATATTTTAACCACCCATGGCATTGAAAACAAGGAAGATATGACATCAACTCCATAACCACAAATCATGGTAAAAAATGATGGACAGGGAGTGAGCTACAGAAACTCCTGATCAGTTTGTAGCGCTCCCTTTCAAAAAATGATTTGACCAGTAAGAAAAGGACAAAGGGGAAAGCAAGGCAAGGTTACTAGGGCATGAGTGAGGAAGGTGGCATGTCAAGTCAATTTGATTGTGGAGTGAGTTGAACCTAGTGTCAATTCATGAAGGGAATCAAAAGATAATTCATGAAAAATGGTCATGAGTCAAAGGTTTGTGTGAGGATCAAAACATAATTCATGACTTAAGCCTTTATTTATCAAGGGAACCTAAACAAACACACTTTTAAGGGGATAAATCAAAAATTAAAATTTAAGGGCTTAGGAAAAAATGAAAACTAAAGGCTCAAGACCCAAGGCAACTTAATGCGATAAAAAGGGGCTCTTATAGAAGTCACACCACTTCCCGGTATCTTTCTTTGTCTTTCCAGTGTCCTTCTTTGCTTGCGGCCTGGACTGGTTGTCCTGAGGTTGTCCTTCTTTTCTCTGTCCTTTGTTCTGCAGGTTGGGGTCTCCCTTACCTGGATTTTTTTGTGAGGGGCTCCCAAGCCCAAATTGTCTCGTCTTTTGCTTGAGCTTATGCTCGATTTTGATGGCATATCGGTAGGTCGTGCCCAAGGATGAGATCTCCAGAAACTCCATTTCGGCCTAGAATTATCTATGTAGACCATCATAATACTTGAGCACCAGATGTCACTCAAATATTTGATACCCATCTTGGTGCGCAAGGTATGGAAGATATTTGTGAACTCAGGCACCACTTGGTCTCTTTCATGCCGCAATGTGGTCCGTTTCTTGTACAGGTTGTCGTAACTTCCAACAGGGTAGTATTGTTCCTTAATAGAATCCCTGAAGGAATACCAGGTGATTGCAACTGTAAATAATTAGGGTTCCTCTATTTCCTTTTGCTCACAGAAAGTTTCCCACCAATATTTGACATGGGGGACAGATTTAAGGAGCGCAAAATTAATATTTTCTCTATTCGATAAGTTATGGATAGAGAAATACCCTTCTAGCAGATTCAACCATTTGTCTACCACATCTGCGTCTATCTGACCTTCAAATATAGGAATATTAAAGTTGATTTTTCCATTGAAGGGGTCGGCGCCTCCGTTTGAGGAAGATGTGTCCGATGTTAGTAGCCGCCAAAGGATTTGCGCAAAACTATCCATCATCTCGTTCCTCTGTTGTGTGAGGGCTTGCTCAAACAAAATTTTGAAGGGATCTCTTGTCCCATCATATTTCTTTTCTTCTACCATGAGAGGTTGTTTTGGCGTGTGAGATTTTTTTTCCTCAAGAGAAACAAGCTCAAGACCTAATTCTTTGTACCCTGAACTCGTTGGGGACATGCATTAAGAACGACAAGGAGAAGACCACTCTAATACCAATGATCCCTAATATATTTGCAGAATGAAATGAATATAGATTATTATCAAAATATTCTTAACACAAAATAACAAATATACAGTAAAATTGGTTTCTATTCAATAAGGAAATAAGCTCAAACTGTAAAATGCAGTGAAAACAAGCTTGCTAGAATGGTGGGGGCTTATCTCTGAGAAGAGATGGGACAACTGCGCTCATTCGCAAGAATATACTTACAATGAGTCTCTAAAGGCTTTTTTACAATAAACAGGAATGTCAAAAGCCCTAGACATTGTTGGTCACTATAATTGCTTAATTAACTCAAACAATCAAGTGTTACATAAATTGTCAACCCAGGGAAGTCTGTTTATTTCAAAGATAACCACGCACTATATGTGCTCAATTCCAAAAGCAACTTAGAGTTGTAGTAAAGGAAACTATATTAATCACACTTTCTTTGAATGAACTGAAGTTCTGACTTGAATTATAGGAAAGCAACCTACCTATTGCAGATCTTTAAAGATTAATCTAAAGAATCCTGGATTACATTAAAATAACAACTGCAACAGGAAAGAACAACTATTCTGTAACCAGAGAACAGGACCCTTATTCCCAAGCAGGAACTCCAACACTTTTTTTTCTGATTAACACACTTTTATGAAAGCATTAATGCGTAGAAGGCTAACTCTATATAGCATAGAACATGACCCTCTAGTTCCTTCCTTTCTAAGCAGGAACCCTTAGCCCAGTCTCTGATCAGCACACTTGTGAAAAATAACTGGAAGCTTACTAATTCTACAGAGAACAGGACCTTCTAATCCCTTCCATTAAGCAGGGACCCTTAACCCAGCCTCTGACTAGCACACTTGCAGAAATAACTGAAATCTATAGAGAACAGGACCTTCTAATCCCTTCCATTAAGTAGGGACCCTTAACCCCGTCTCTGATTAGCAAACCTCATAAAATTATCACACAAGATTACTAATGAAAATGATTCTGAACTTCGTGAAAATAATGTAACATTCAATAAACTAAAGTTCTTAACAAGACAGAGTTCAGTAGTGTTTCAGCAAAGCAGAATTCATTAAAAGTAGTGTTTCAGCAAGACAAAAGTTAATCAAGGCATACACAGAAATTATACTAACACACTATAAAACTAACGGGTGAATCTTGTGAAGAAGGTGGGCCCTCCCTTCTCACAAGATTCCCCTGAGACGAAAAGGCTAGAGAAGGATGCTCAAAACAGTCTTTTATTCATCTATCAATGGATCATATTACAATCTGAAAAATGAAGTACGTCCCTCTCTCTGAAGCTTTCTTAATACATAAAAATTGGATCCCCTCGAATGATGATTTCCTCTTATTTAAAGAGGGAACCCCTTCGATACAATTGATCAAAGATTACAATGTATATCTGAGTCCTATTCTTAGTTAGATCGACTTTCTAAACCAGAATAGGATGTCCTAGTCTCGCGCAACAGAATGTTATTACAAGTGTTGAATGAGGTGTTGCTGTTACGGCTGGAGTAACAGTTCCTTCTCATTGTTGCTGATGTTGTTTCAGCATCGCAAATCGTGAGTTGTTTCAGCCACGGGATTTGCGCTCTTGACTGTTTCAGTATTCTCATGTAGGAGGGATGGTTGGTACTTGGCTTACATGCGACTGTTGTAAGGTTTTTTTTGACCGCTGACTGTGTAACGGCTTCCTTTGTGTCTCAGCATCTGCGACTCTGGTCTGTGTAACAGCTCTGTGTTTCAGCATCTGCGACTCTGGACTGTGTAACAACTCTGTGTTTCAGCATCTGCGACCCTAGACTGTGTAACAGCTCTGTGTTTCAGCATCTGTGACACTGGACTATGTAACAGCTCTGTGTTTCAGCAACATGCCTCAGATGCTAATCTGCAGTTTGAATTGTTTCAGCACTTATACATTTCTAATCAATGGTTAAGTACGAGAGTGATGTAAAATATTATGCAAAACAGATTAAACATATAGTAATGAGAAGGGGCATTGTATTACCTTTGGAATGATCAGATAGAGTGATAATATGAGTTTAAATGTGGGTGATCAAGAGTGTAATAGTGGCAAAAAGTATAGGCAAAAAGGTACATTGTGTGGTCCTAACAGACATCCAAAAAACCTAACCCTAGGAGATGAAATGCCAAAATTCATGTGGACCCCATTTGGGTAAGTTAGTACATCAACTTCCCAGGGTCGTAACCTTTGCATACGATCTTCATTTTAGGCACATGATAGCCCGTTCGAAAGGTCTATCCGAGGACTACACATTTTTATTCTATCTATAAAAGGCCATTTTGATTGTGGCGAGCCCTAAAAAAAGTTGTTTAGGGCCTCAAAACGGCCCTGCAAGTCAGGGACCAGAAAACTAGGGAAAAAACTACCAAACTAGAAAACTGCCAAAATGAGCCAGTTGGAATAGCTGGGAGGCCACCAACATCCATCTGGATCAAACTTACTCTTATTCATCTCACAGTATCCTCTCTCACAATACAATATTCACTATCACACTCAACTGCAATACAAAATGAGTTTCCTTTTTGGGTGAAAACCCTAACATAACTTCTACCGTCAAATCTACGACCTTATAATGAACAGTCCTGATTGAATATGAAATTACAATATTTTACAAGGAAATTTTCCCAAAACTTTTTCTCGAAGGGCTCTTCCCCCGAAACCCCATATGAGATCCTGCTAGCTCCCATGCCACCCAGCTCGGGGGGTAGGACCCCCCCAGACCCCCTCATTCGAGGCATAGCCCCCAAAACCCCAACGAAAGGGGGATAGGAATACATTCATATAAATCAGGAAGACAATCAGGCTCCACAACCAACAATATTCTCCTTTTGGATACCATATTACAACGTCCAAAGTACCCTTTAAATATCTAAATATTTATTTGATAGCATGTACATGTGTTTCCTTGGGTCAAACTTGAAATATTCCAACTAGCCCCACTATTTGCATTATGTTTGTCCTTGAATTTGTCACATAAAGTAGACTACCTTTCATTGACTTGTACAATGATTGATCAATTTCCTTAGTTTTTTCCTCCTTGTTGAGCTTACATCCAATGACCATGGGTGTGCTGGCAATTTTACAGTATTCCATCTCAAACCTCTTCAACATCTATTTGATTTATTTGGTCTGAGCAATGAATATTCCTTTGTTGGTTTGAGTAATCTGTAATCCCAAAAAGAATGATAGTTCTCCAAAGCATGGACATCTCAAATTCCTTTTGCATTTCTTCTGCAAACTTTTGCCTTATCTTGTCATCATTACTTCCAAAAATAATATCATCTACATATACTACAATGATCATTATTTATGTATTATCTATTCTGATGTAGATATTGTTGTATGTTGTTCCCCTTTTGAAGCCTTCATGTTGCAAGTACTTGTCAAGTCTTGAGTACCATGCTCTGGGATCTTTCTTTAGGCCATATAGTGCTTTATTCAATCTACAAACAAAGATTTCATTTTCTGAATAGGAAGCCTTCAGGTTGTTCTATGTACACTTCTTCCTTTAAATCTCCATTCAGGAATGCTGACTTGACATGCATTTGATATACTCTAAAATTATTAAAGCTTGCAAATGCCAAAAACATCTGAATGACTTCTAACCTTGCAACAGTTTCAAATGTTTCTTCAAAATCAATGCCTTCTACTTGAGCATACCCTTTACAAACCAATACTTCTTTATTTCTTGCTACTTTTCCATCTTCATTAATCAACTTGTTCTTGAATACCCATTTATTTTCGTTCACATTTTTATGCTTGTGTCTTGGGACAAGCTCCCTGGTCTCATTATTCTCAATCTGATTTAACTCTTCTTCCATATCATTCACCCAATGATGATCATTCAGAGCTTCTATAAATAATTTAGGTTCTACATGTGATCCAAAAAGGATCCATTGAAGACTAAGGATAACTCATAACTCACAGAAGCAACTCAAGAAGCTCAGAATGGACTCAGCAGATAGAAAAAGGGAAAAAATTCAAAGTTCTCAAAACTTAGTAAAAATGACATCATCGAGAAGAGCGTGTTGCAAGCTTTCCAACGATGCAAACGAATCATCAAACAAAGTTACAGATCAAAACATGTTCGAGGTCAAATTTTGGTCAACCTAGCCCAATCAGCAGGGGGGTGAGTCAGTGTTGGCACAGGAGCAGAACCAGGGTTCAAAACTTCAAAAGCGCACCAACAAAACCCTAACTACCAACCCCTTCGAAAACACCTACGAAGCAGATGAAGTCTCACCCGAGGTACAGGTAGGGGGGGTTTGCAGGACTCAGGTGTCTACAACCGAGCTGGAACATAGATCTGTGATTACAACACTTGACAAAGAACTTGGCCAATAACATGCATTAGTTCTTTAAATTTATCCACATTGCGGGTTAAACCTTTATTATAGATTAGTGCAGTAGTAATCAATATTAAACATATCCAATCATTTATCACATAGCATCGGCTCAGATCTAGCACTCATTCACATCATTAAGCACTAAGAAACAACATCAGATGCATTCATTATATGTTATAACAACAACACTAAGCAAATAAGCATATAAACAACATCGACAACATCACATAAATCACATCAACATAGGATGTACATGGTTCACCCCAGTGTGGGGCTATGTCCACTAACTCTTCTTCTTCTTTATCAGTATTCGATCTCCTTACATTCGTCAACTCTTGTGCACAAATCCATAGAGCTTAGCTTCACACTAGACATGTGATTGGCACACACCGCACAAGATCCACCTTCCTCAAAATCAGGTGAAGGCACAGAGCCAACTCCTTGATAGCACAAATCCTTACATACAATGTCTGTGCACGAAGCAACTTACATTCTCTTGCACTAAGCCAATTACAAGTCTTTGCACATAGCTAACACTACTTCTTACATCACTTATCTACCTATTTATACATTTACAAAAAGGCCTAAAAATGTGTAAAACCCATGGGCCAACATCCCATACATGTTACATAAACCCTAAAATCCCAAAAGCCTACAAAACGAGTGAGATCCCGTGATCTCAGCTCTGCCTAGGCACTCCATCTTCGAACAGCCTGTCGAAATACCAAAAATGGTCAAACACAACCAATGTTTCCTTAAAACTTGGTCGAGGGCCAACACGCCCATAACAATCACATGTGACTAATCCCGAGTCACTCATATCTAGGAAACAATGCTTCGAAGGCCTCGAGCTTAGCTTGAGTTGTCTTGACTTGCTGCTTCTCCAGAGCCTCCTCCTCAGCAAACTCCTGAATTACTTTCTCGGTGATAGGCCCTTCCAGAAATTGTTCCACTATTGTAACTACTTTTTTCATTTGTGAGCCTTGTCCTTCAATCTCTTCAAAAAGTGTGCAGGCTTCATCCTGCACCGGTTGGAGTCTCTGCATCACTTCCATAACCTTTCTTTGGATAGAAATAACCTATTGTTGGACTGCATGTTGCTCCTGATACCTCTTCATATTCTCAATGGCAGTAAGCAACTTCATATGTGTTTGTACGATGGACACCTGTTGCTTCAACTCCTGGAGCTATGCCTCCAATTTCCTCAACTCTAAATCTTCTACAAGGCGCTCGTAGGTCTACACACTTCGATCACCTAATTGTTTACACTCTGAGGCCAATGCCCTAATTATTTATACTATGTTGTTGGCAGTTTCTTCCCCCTGATCGTGCACTTCTTGTGGAGTGCTTAGAACTGCTTGGATTTCTAGCTCCATTGCTCTTTCTTGAAGTTGTTGAATGGCCTCAATGAACTTTCCCACGTGTATCTCGGATGAATCTTCTTCCTCCTGTGCCAAGCCCAGCACAGAGAAAAGTTCTTTAGTGACTTCCTCTTTAACCCCAATTTTCTCTGTGAGCAGCTGGTCTTTCTATTTTTGGATTTTCTTTTTGTCCTCCTCGAACATCGCCCTAAGTTCATCTTTCTCTTTTTGCGCAGCTCAAAGTTTCTCTAGGACCTCCTCCTTTTCTTTCTTCAAGGCCTCTGTGGCCTGCTCCTTTTCTTATTGGGATCGATGAAGTCGAGCCTCTGTTGCATCTGCTAACCTTCATAATTGGGTTGTATCATCCCCCAATTATGCACTTTCTACTGAAAAAGGCACAGTAGGCACTGCGCGACTCGAATAGATGGCTTGATGTATATACTTGAGCTCCTTCTCTATTTCGTCATACAGTGTTTCTTGCTTCACTTCATGTCTCTACAGGATATCTTCTAAATCATCTTCTACGACTGCGATGATGAGATATACATCGTCCACTATGAGCACATTCTTTGACTGAGGCTTGTTGGCTCAGGTCTTCTTTTGGACTGAGAGTTTCTGCGGAGAAACCTTCCTCTTCTTCGATGTCTCTACCTCTGTAATGGGATCCTCTGGCAGTGTTACATTGAATTTTTCTTGCTTCACTCCTTCTTCCCCTCCTTCCTCTTGGTTCACTTCATCTCCTCCTCCTCCTGCGGGTGAATCGGGCCTACTCTCTTCTTAGGCTTTGTCCTTATCATCACTGTCTATGTTCTGCACTTCCTCCTTTTCCTTTTTCTTCTTTTTCTTTGCATTTCTCTATCCATCATACTCATTCTGGGTGACTAAAGGACTTCCGATGATGTCGGGTTCGGAGAGTTCGGCATCTTCTACTAGTACAAGGAATTATGTTGGCCATTCCTTAGTGATCTCTTCCATGTCTTCCTCGGTTAACTTATAGTAAGACTACAAATCCTCCTTACTTTCATCCCTATTCATAGTGATGTAGGTGAAGTGTCATTATGTGAAGAACTTCACTGACATCCTGTGTTGATGCAAAGTATTCATGGTCATCTGTGGGAATGATTCAATGGAGCGCTTCAGTTGTAGTTAGTAAGCGTGGAACACCACATTCGATTTCCACTGCTTCACCATATTACTTGTGTACCACAAGGTGGAGAACCTTGCGGCCAACGATTCTGATGGCTTGACTTCTGGGAAGGCTGCTCCTTTCGACATTTTCCAAGCGACAAATGCTATCAGTACCAATAGCCAACTAAAGTGAAACTCATACCCTTAATCTTTCTCTTCACGGTAGTCCTTTCCGAGCTCGTTGATGAGGTAACTTGCCCAATTCATCTGCATTCCTTCTACACATTTCCCTGCAAGGTCCACTACGAACCCTGTGACTTGTGTCATTCGGTTATTTCTGATGATATTTCCAGTGATCAGTTGGCAAGAAAGGTGCATTGCGCCATCCTAGATGGAGGCTACCTTGTAGCCTCGCTTCCCCTTCTCTACATCGCCATAGTATTCTTTTATACGCTGGGCCAAGGAGTGATATGAGATATTCCCTGGGTAGAACTGGTGAGGGTCCGGTCCTTGCATGCTCAATCCAGTGATTAGGTGGATCAACATCGGATCCACAATGATGTGCCTATGTAACCAAAGATAACCTCCATGATAACACAATAGGAGGATTTTAATGCAGGCGTTAACCTCCTGATTTTGATCAAAGTGGGGAATCTTCATCATGTTCAAGATCATGGATCGCATGAGCTCCTTAATCCATGAATGGGGAACTATATTGGGCTTCTTCCCAGTCGTCTTCATCAAACACCTATGCAGCATGAGCATCGCATAGTTCTTCCAGTCTCCGAGGTTGAAGTCACTGATCTTGAGAGATGGGATCAGTCCCAACTGGGGTCCAACTATGTGTATCCCCTTCAGGAGGTACGCAATGATCAACTTGTATTCAAAATCACGCGGGACACTATCGTGGCTAACCATGCCAGTCAAAGGCAGGATGTAGTATGGAAAGACCGACGGGATCTACTTCGCGTTAGCCAGATCATCACGGTGTTTTCTTCGCTTCTCAGTAGTGCGGCTAGAACGTCGTCCAGTTGATGGGGATGCTTGAAATCCACTAGTTGACGATGCCTGTATTCCTACAGACATGACTTTGTTAGTCATGAGGTCTACAAGGATCTCCTCCATAGACTTCTCTACTGCACTACGCTCGCTCAACATTCGCACTTTGTAATAAAATAAATCGGGTTGGAGAATGGACAAGCAAGGTAATCAAATGAATGGCAAGGTCTACACAGCACAGTGCAGTATGCAGTCAATTCTCTATTAGCTCGGATCTATCGGTTTTCAAAAAGTGGTCCCGGCACAACGTTCGACGAGTTAAATAGGGAAGCATCATAACGGATCCCTCCAATGGGTAGGAATACATCCATCAATGCGCATCCATTCGTTATGGCATGGTCTCAATGGTCCAACGATGATATTTCCATTAATAACTATGTTTCTAGATATTTTGGAGCGTCATTCTAAGGGTTGGGACGCCTCCAACAGTCATATTGCTTCTCCATGGCGAAGTACCATTCTACGTTGTTCTGCTATTCCGACGAGCTTCAACTTCTGTAGATCTATCTCCTATGAAGTCTTCTCTAGAGCTTCTCGTAGTTTTTCTAACTTTTCTTTCTTCTTACTGAGCTTTCTTTCCTTCTTTCTTGTGATCTGAATCTCTGGGTTCCTCTTTCCATTCTTATTCTTACTTTCTCTTAACCTAGTAGCTTCACATTGTTGATGTTCATCCAAAGGGTGAAAAGGTAGCACTTATTCTCTTATTAACTATAGGTTAGGTACGTTTCTTTCTTGCATGGATAGGTCCTTCAAACCTTCCTGTGTTCTTTCAACATCGACAACTACTTCTCTTGCTCTCTGTTGCTTCGAATTATCCTCTTGTTCTTCTATTAGTCGCTCTATCTTTCTAGCTATGGAGTCCATTAATTCTTGTTTTTTCTGTTCTGTAGCTTCCTCCAATACTTTCCTTCTAATCTGATCCTTTTCAGTCCAATTCTTTCCTAACAAAAGTGCAAAAGGGGCGTTGTTCTCAACAAAATTAATGACTTCAAATTATTCTTCGGTCAGTGTTTCATGAGAAATTATAGGTACATTAGTAACTCTTCCACATAGTGTTATCATCTTCCCTTTAAACAATCCTATCCTTCCCAATGAAAGTATCATAGCAAGCTTTCCCAAAATTTCTCAAGTGCTTTCTGGCATGATATTCACCTGTGTTTCTTCATCCAAGTTACAGTCTATATAGAAGTCTCCTATTCTTGTTTCTATGCGTTGTTTCTCTTTTAAGATATTTGGTAAATTGATGTCTCTGTGATCATTCATTGTTTCTTTCAGCTGTAATAACATAGTCTCTGACTCTTTCTAGTTTCTTAACATATCCTTAGTCCCTTGTCTAACTCTTTCTAGTTTCTTAACATATCCTTAGTCCCTTGTCCTTCTTCATAGTTTTCTATTCTCATGTTCATGTTTTCAACTTTGGCAATCATTCTAGGGAAATCCTCAACCTCATGACCAATATCTTTACAACAAAGACAAATAGGACCTATACCAAGGAATTCCTTAGCAAGATGTCCCAATCTTCTATAATTATAACACAGTGTCAATCCTCTCTTTCTTTTACACGATCCCCAACATTTCATGTACTATGCACTGGGATCACAGTGATGGGCCTGCAATCTGCAAAAAATCTTTCTAGGTTCCTACATCCACTTGTTAGTCCAAAAATTCTTTCTATGCATAGGAATAACATATCTTTCACTATCTCCATAAAATTTACTCAAATCCATTATTTCTTTTAACTGTGCCCTAGTTTTCAGATTAGGAAAAAATCTATCAATCATAGCTAGATTCATACTTTCGAAGAAAAAATTTCCACTTATCTTACCTTTATCAAAGCACAATGATCTTACCTCTTTCTTCATATCCAGTTGCTTTCTTAGCACAGAGCTTCGCAAGTCAACTAGAATACTATGCACTACATCAACAGATCTACACACAGATATTTCTCTTTTCTTCAGTTCCCATCAATCACAGTTTTAGGTCCCGGCAATGGAACCATTTGTTGGCATAGGAGCATACCTATGGTTCAATGCTTCACAACGCACCAAAAAAACCCTAACTACCGGCCCTTTCGGCAACACCTGCGAAGTATATGAAGTCTCATCTGAGCTAGAGGTAGGGGGGTTGTAGGACTCAGGTGTCTACAACCGATCTGGGACACAGATCTGTGATTACAACACTTGAAAGAGCACTTAGCCAATAACATGCATTAGTTCTTGAACTTTATCCACATCACAAGTTAAACATTTATTATAGATTAGCACAGTAGTAATCAATATTAAACACGTCCAATCATTTAGCACATAGCATCGGCTTAGATCTAACACTCATTTGTGTCATTAATCACTAAGAAAAAACATCAGATGCATTCATTATATGTTATAACAACAACACTAAGCAAATAAGCATATAAACAACATCAACAACATTGCACAAAGCACATCAACATAGGATATACGTGGTTCACCCTAATGTGGGGCTACGCCCACCAACTCTTCTTCTTCTTTATTAGTCTTTGATCTCCTTACATTCATCGGCTCTTGTGCACAAATCCACATAGCTTAGCTTCACACTGGACAGGTGATCTCCACACAGCGCACAAGAGCCACCTTCCTCAAAATCGGGTCAAGGCACATAGCCAACTCCTTGATAGCACAAAGCCTTACATACAACGTTTGTGCACGAAGCAACTTACATTCTCTTTCACTAAGACAATTACAAGTCTTTGCACATAGCTAACACTACTTCTTACATTTCTTAGCTATCTATTTATACATTTACAAAAAGGCATAAACATGGGTAAAATACATGGGCCGACATCCCATACTCATTACATAAACCCTAAAATCCCAAAAAGCCCGCAAAACGAGTGAGATCCCACGATATCAGCTCTGCTTGGGCACTTCATCTTCGACCAACCTATTGATTCAGTGTCGAAGTACCAAAAATGGTCAAATGCGACCTGTTAACTCCCAAAATGAAACCATCCTTTCGGCCGAGTTTTGGGTGGAAATCATAGCTTTCAGTAGTAGCTTCAAGTCATTTTTGAGTTTTTTTTTTAGTTCAGAAAAAATTTTGTTTTTTAGTGTGTCTTAGGAAATTATCGAAAATAAAGTCTTCTATTTTGAAAATATGACTGTTTGCTTTCAACAGCTAACATCATGTTTTAGGACCTATTGTGTGCTGTGGAAAGCGATAGCTTTCAAAAGCTAACAGCGTTGTTTCATCAATTCAAGGTGCTGTGGAAAGTAACAAGGCGCGAGAAGCTCGATGGACAGTTCGCACGTGGCACGATACGGAGAGTACTCGCTTTCGCGCTAAGAAATGTTTTTAAATGATGTGGCACGTGGTTTTGCTTTCAGCAGCTAAAGTGAGTTTTCATATCAAAGGGTGCGTTGTGGAAAGTATTCACTTTCCGCAGCTAACAGGGGTTTCCGAAGAGTTCGCGTGCTGTGGGAAGTAGCAAGCGAGCCTGCTGACGGGGATATTCTCCAAACGCCGTAACTGCATAAAACACGGTTCACGTGCTCATTTTCCATGCATGCACGAAATGATGAATTGATCACCTTCACGTCATAACAATATCCGAAACATGCGCTGGTGGAAGCAAGCAATCATGGCAGTTCAAGCTTGTATAACGAGAAATGACAGGAATTTGAAATCTTTCCAGAACCGACGCGCG
>ML801582.1:0-28028 GCA_009831015.1 Picea engelmannii
ATTACTCCCCCTAAACTAAAATTAGTTAAGTTTAATTAACTTAACTAAAGGAGGTATTTGAACTACTTCAACAGATTTGGAATGCATAAGAGCCAAATGAGAAGGAAGAACAAGGGAGAATAGAAGGAGAAAGCAATACTAAGGTTTGCTCTTTTGTTTTCATGAGATAGTTCAGTTTTCATTCATTCTTCAATTCATTAAAGGCCTAATTCTCTTTTTGACAGGAGGGTCTTATTGTAGACAGCAAGGTTCAATGTTGAACCATATCATTCAGATGCTTCTTTCAGAGGTGTTGATCTATCTTTGATAGTCTATGTATACTTGTATGTTTATGGATTAAGTTTCATAACTGATAAAGGATATTGTGTAGAGTCAAATTGGCAGCAGTCTGTGGCAAGTTGATCCAGATTTTAAAGTTCAGTTTTTACTTCTTGTCAGAGTCCTTTTGTATGGTTTTCATTGGGGATATCTATATTCAACTTTGGTCCATGCCCTCACAGGGATTTTGTAAAGAGAAAGATACTTTTGATTTCTTGGAATGAAATAAAGTGATTGTTATTTTGTCTCATTTGTATGAATCTGTGACTTGGTTACTTTTTTTTTTATCTCCACATTTATTTTCTATAATTTGTATATTTTCAGAAAATTATATAAAAAATTCATATTTTGCAACAATCTTTTTCATTTAAAAATCAGCCTAAGCCCTTGTAGTTAATACTTGTGGATTGGGAAATACTTTTTGAGGCTATAAAGCATAGGGTGATATTCCCGACTATCTTGTCTTAGCTAGGAAGGATTCGAAAATGCTTGAGTAAGATAAATTCATATCTTTTCCTCAACACGATGCCTTCCAACCGAAGAGAAGTCAGTTGCACTTTAACTTCCTCTAAATCAATATGTTGAACACGACAATATACTTCAACCTATTGGATCTAATTATCTAGATTTTTAGGATTAACATCTCCATTAAACATAGGTAAAGAAAATTTTACATCAAGCTTTAATAATGGTTTCTTAAAAGAGGCTTTATGGTTAGAATGATGAGAATGACGAGAATACTTATAGGAAGAAGAACTAGAACTTGATGGTGAAGATGGAGGCTCAGGGGGATCTCCTCCAGCCCCTTGGTTTACTAAAGCATCATCATCAACATGTGCTTCCTTTTTCTTTCCTTTCTTCTTCATCCTCTTCTCGTAATCTCCATACATTCGTTCGACCATTTCTTATATGAGATAAAAGACCATATGAAAGTTTTTCTCATGTTCATCGCGCTTGTCTTCTTCTACCATTTTCTTCCTTCGGGATGCATGACCAACTTCGGGATTGAAATTCTTAAGAGTTCCTTCACCCTGCTTATGCTTGGCCCTCGTAAGCATTCACACTCAACAATTCAAGTCAAAGACGACTACTCTGATACCAACATGATCTGGGATCTTTTCATCGAGTGACTTATAAAGAATTGCATTAAATGAGCATAAATTAAAGTGCACCATTAAAGAAGGAAAAGCTCAAAAATGAAGAGACATAAGCATCAAATCTGAACACAAAAACTTGAAAACGGAGTTCGTCCCTGGTGGACTATGTCTCTGAGTCCTGCTCTCAAATGGGTAGGATTTTTCATTAACTCAGCAAAATAATTTGGCAAAATACATAAGTATACCTCATTTTGAAATCAAGTTGCAGAAATAATGCTCAGATCAGAAAACAGAAAGCAGCACTGAATTTGTGGCGTCAAATTACCCAAAAAAGACTGTCTCCACGTCTCGATCCAACTCTAGCACTCCCAGGCCCAAGAATAAATTTGTCTCAGTTTTTGTGCCCTTACAACCTGCAATTAATGTTGTTGTACTCGCCTCGAACTACGTGCTCATCCGTACCATATGCACGCCTCCTCCCATGGGCTTCATGGATGCATATTTTAAGTAAAAAGGGCAGTTTTCATTACAATGAAAGGGTCGTTGGCCCATTGGTTATGGCGTGAGTATTAAGGCGTAGTGGAGGGAGGAGGTCACGAGGTCAAACCCGTGGGCCTCCCCCTTTTGGCTTTATGGTTGAAATAATATATATATATATATATATATACAATGTTTGTTCCGCCAATTTTGGTGATGGTCCTATCCAAGGTTCTATCAATTAGCATGTGGTCGGATTTGGCGGACCTGCCAAACTATATTTTTTTTCAAATTTTAGATAAGGGTTGTCATTGGGCATTTTCCCACTGCCACGCGGCAACCTCCCATTCGACCATGTCATCCACTGCTCTGTCAGCCTGCCATGTCAGTGCCACGTCATCGTATGAACACCATGTCACTGCCAACTCATCATGCCACATTGGTTCCATGTCATTGTACGGACCGTACGGACAGCCACGTGGAAAAATCCTACTGGTCCATGGATCAGTCTAGAAGTGCCAAATCTGGGTGACACATGGAAGCCTCTGGTGTTGCCACATCACCATGCTTACGTTATCATGACATGTGTCACCTCCCTCTCTTGCCATGTGTGTTTTACAGATGTTGACGTCATCCATACGGATGTTGACGTCGGTAGTACGGATGTTGACTCATCCCCCTGCTGACTAGGCTAGGTTGACCAAACTTTGACCATGAGTATCTTTCGATCCATAACTTCGTTTGACAAGTCGTTTGCGTCGTTAGAAATCTTGCGACGCGCTCTTTGCGATAATTTCATTTTCATTGAGTTTTGAGAACTTTGAATTTTTTCCCTTTCTTTGTCTACTGAGGCCATTTTGAACGTCCTGAGTTGCTTCTGAGAGTTCTGAGTTGTTCTTAGCCTTCTCTAGATCCCTTTTGGATCACTATCCATGTCAACAACTTCTTTGTCTTTCTTTTCATCTGTGGTCTTGATCACATTTTGTTTCCTCGCAAGTGGAAAAGTTATTTTCTCATCTGTTGGTGTTTTGCCTGCAATACTCATCATTTCCTTTTCTCCATCTAATGTTTCTTCAAATGTCTCTGCTAATATATTTTTCTCGGCTCTTTTAACAAAAATAACAATGGAAGAAGGAAAAATTGTAGTGTAGAATTCAATAATCACGTTATAAGCAGGCCTAGAATCTTCTAAAAAAATTTTCATTAACGTCAAAAATCTCTGGATGAAATTTTTAATTTTTTCCTAAGGGGTCATTTTGATCTTGACAATTCTAAGGCTAACGTTGTTGGGGTTTTATCCTTGCCAAATTTCTTCATGAATAAAGTTTCAAACTCATTCCAATTAGTAATATTTCCTTGTGGTAAATAACACATAGATGCTTTTCCCTTAGACGTATATGGAAATAATCAACACACAACATCTTCATGTTGTACACCCATTAAATTAACCGCCAACATGGATTTGTTGACATGATGTTTAGGAGATTCTCGGTTATCAAGATCAAATTTGGATAATAATTTCTCTGGATTTTTAGGAAGATCATGAATAGGACCTGGAACTACAACAACTCCTAGGGAAAGCCACGGTCTCCTTGATTCTCCAACCATATTTCTCCTTTGGGGTTGTCTTGGACTTCCCTGGGAGGATTCTCTGGGAATCCCTTGTGAAGAAGGTGGTTGAGATTCAACAAGAGTGTGAGGTGGAATCTATGGTGGAGATGGTGGCTTACCTAAATTGACTTCTAATTGGAAATCAATCAATCAATCATTAAGATCACCTAATCCCCTTAATATATTGGAAAGTCGAGCTAGAGGTTTAGGTTCAAAGATGAAATTTATTTCACTAGCTTTATATTTCCTAGACTATTGTCATTTTTCAGGGATTGTAAACTCCATAGGGGGTTGACTAATTCCTTATTGTGTGCTCTTGTTAAAACCTTGAATAGTTGTGGTTGTGGATTGATTATTGAGATTTCTTCAGAAATTGTAGAATCTGCAGGCTCAATATGTGATGATGAAACAAGGTTGTTTTAGGATTCTAACTCCTATGGATTTTCTGTAAAATAAGGTGGATTGGACACCAAGCTTTGTTTGAGAGATGAAAGTCCACTGGTAGATTTAGGGGTCCTCCTCGGAGGTGATTTGGTATGATATGACTAGGATGACTTGGTACCACGAGATTCTCTACCAACCATGCATGTCACTCGACCCTCCTTCTAGTGCCAATTGTTGACAAGAGGAAAACTTCCTTCCTATAATAGGGGATAGCTACCCCGTTACAAGTCCCAATTAGACATGTTCTCATTTGGGATGGTAACTTCCAACTGATATGTGGGCTTGGTTTGACACTAAAGAAAGTTTCTCCTTGATAGAAGATTTAATCATTTAAGATATGTAATTTAATGTGTCTTAATATAATTTGCAAAAATGACAACTCATTAATCTATCTATCCCATCTCAACTGAGAGCAATGTGTAAAGACTAAAAGATGCATATCATAATTATTAATTTCCAAGAACAAAAAAAATTGATAATCCTCGAGAATTATTAAGCATAATAATTGTTATAACTTAAAGAAAATCACAACAATTATATGTACATCCAACTTGCAATCAAGGAAAAGTTTATATATATGGAAATCAGAAAGATGAATAACAACAGTTTCATAATAACATTTGTCCATTCACAGTATAATAAAATATTAGTCTATTCATCGTACATGAATATACTTTATGTTAACTATCAATTTAAAACATGAACATAAAGTTCAAATATAGAGGAGAATGATCAATGATAAGTTGTTTAGAAAAAAATCATAAATTTTATTCAACTGTAAGTCCAAATACATCAATTGTTATCAATCATAAAAATAATATCGATAACAATAATGCATATCTCATATTATATAAAATCAATTGAAAAATAAACAAAGTTATGGAATTTTTTTTTACATAAAACCTTAGTATAGGAATCTACAAAATTTAACAAAAATGCAATCGCACAAACTTCACTTTACTCAAATGAATTTGCCAAAAGACTCGGTTTTCAAAATTTTATTCAAACTGATAAGAATAACAAGTTTGAATTTTTAGTTTTTAACCTCAAAGAAAAAGAAGTGTTTGAGTAGAGCATGATAATAGTACCAAAGCATTTATGCATCCACTGACTCCCTTGTTCAAGAAAGAATTTTGAGCTCCCGGCAAGAGAAGTCTGCCCATGTAGCATGGAAATTCCTCTTCCTCATAGTCTTCATCTTGGATGCCTTCATATGTACTTGACGTAGTCTTCATGTATTTGATGTAATATTCATTCATTGTAGCTGACTCTTTTCCTTCTTATATTTGTATGATCGGGTTCTTCATTTCTTATTTAAATCAGAAGGTTCCATTTCCTGAAGACTTTCTATTAGTTGTTGATTTGCAAGATAGAAATCACAAAATCCTTTGCAAAATCTTAAAATTATCTATTGAAATTTTACTCTAAAATAAAAATGAATACACTACTATCATATAAACTTGAAATGCTTTCTATAGTCTAGTGATCTAATCTCATTATTTTGGTATTTTTTCAGAAATTCCTAAATTATTACAAGATTTAATCAAATCTTGTAATTATTGAATTAGTGATATGTGTTTAATGGAAAAACAATGCACATCGAATTTTCAATAATTATCAAGAAGATCAGTGATTGCCCTCAACATAACTTGCAAGAATATTTTCTTATTATGCACCAATAACCTTTGAAAAACTAGAATTTTATTTGTAGTTAAATTTGATCCAAATTTTTTTATTAAGATGACTCAGCTGGATAAAAAATTAATTAACTAAGAAGACACCAATCGGTAAAAATAAAAGAAATCAAACCGTTAAAATAAAAAATTTGTAAGGGACCCATTATATTTGTTCGAGAAATTTAAATAATTGGGGGTTGTTGTATCATCCACAATAGAAGGATGCCAAGAAGAAGAACCTTCTAGACATGGATTCAAGCGATCAGATAGAGAGAAGATCAGAGGTGGAGGAGAATATTTCTTGCACTTCAGTGCAAAAGGAGGTGAATCTAAGCAACCTTCATCACAAGGAAGAGAAGGAGATGAAAAAACTCTTCCATATCAAGAAGACCAAATAGATGCTCTATTTTATTCTAGTTCATAGGTCAAGCTCATATTAGACGATCTGGTCAGAAAGCTTGGGTTGGAGATTCATGATCATCCTCGCCCATATCCATTGGGGTGGGGAAATAAGGATGCAGAGATCGAGGTCACAAAAAAGTTTAAGATCAAATTTGTTGTAAGTGCAGATTTTATTGATGAAGTGGAGTTAGATGTAGTACCCCTTGATGTGTGTGGTGTAGTATTTGGAAGCCCTGCATGTATATGAGGGATTTTATCTTCATGTGGAGAGAAAACCAGTACCGCATGATCAAGGATGGGAAGTCTCTCATCATCAATACACATAAAGGTAAATTGAAGATCTCACTAGTAAGTGCCAACCAAGCCAAAAAGTTGATTAGTTCAAGTAAGAAGTATGTTTTTCTTTTCTTACGAGAGAATCAAGCAGGTGATGAATCAGTAGGAGTAAAGGCATCCTTGGAGGGATGTACTAAAAGTGGAAACAATAGTTAGAGGAGTTGTTACATGCATATAGAGGAGTGTTCCAGAAGCCTAAAGGATTGCCACCTAAGAGGGAAGTGGAGCACAAGATATAGTTGTTTTCTGACTCCCCATTACCAAATATTGGGTTGTGTAGGTAGTCTGTTTTGGAAGTGGATGAAGTGAAGAAATAGTTGCAGTAGTTGTTGGAGCAAGGAGTAATTCGACCAAGCACCTCACCTTGTGGGTCACCTATCGTCATCGTACCCAAGAAGGATGGGACTTAGTGAATGTGTATCGACTACAGAGCTTTGAAAAATATTACACTCAAGAATCAGTACCCTCTATGTTGGAGTACATGCACAACATTCCTCTTTTCAAGGGTCATCCATGTCTATTTTTAGCCATTCCTAAATTTAGGGGGTTGCCTATTTTTAGCATTGTTATTTATAGCAAGTCTAACATATGGTATTGACGACAACTAATGCACATTGGATGTGGATAACTTAGCCCCTTAGGAAGTGCACATTTCCTTTATTATTAATGGAGTCAAACTTATCATTTATCATCATTTACCACTTAGTGACTAGTGGTATTGACCCATGGTATTGATTAGTTAAGAATTGACTAAATCTAATTAGTGCATGCACAAAGAACCCCAACCTTATGTGGATTGTTTTTTCTCCCCGATTTTTCCCCTAGAGAGTCTATATATTGTACTCGTGTCAAGCATTAATACACAAGAGAAATTTGAATTGGTTCTTCGACAATAATCTCTTTTTGAGTGTTATTTCATTCTTTCTTCTCTCTTTTTCTTGCAATTTTGCTAGTATATTTTTTTCTCACAACTGGATATTGGTTTGTGCTTAAAATCCTACATGGTATTAGAGCACTAGAGTTGATTGTGAGGAAAAATAACATTATATTGCAGGTTTTTCAAAGATTGAACAACCCAAAAAGAATGGAATAACCATCTACATTAATGATTCTTACCCTATTCAATTACTTTGAATGGAAACCCAAGATTATACTTCTACTAAGAAGTAAGGAGCTTTACAGGGTCACTATGGGAACAAAAGTTGAACACAATTCAGCTATAAAAAAGGCAAAGTACTTCAATAGATTGGATGAGGCCTATGGGATTATATGTTTGTCCATCTCTTTAGACTTGCTCTTTCATGTTGAATCTTGTTCAACTCAGAATGAAGTATGGACTAATTTGGATGGATTATTTGGCAAGTAGGATGAACTAAGAGGACATATATTGAAGAATGAGTTCATATATTTGATCCCAAGAAACTTCCAGACCCTACAAGACTACTTTTCCAAGTTAAATACTTTGCTTCAAAAGGCTAAATCTTGTGGAATTGATAGAAAAGAGGAGCAACTTATCCTCTCAATTCGTTCAAAGCTAGGGCCCGAGTATTCTATGTTTATTTCTTCTTTCCAAACTACAAGGCTTTATATGGGAAAATATTGGAATATTCCCTCTGTGGATGACTTCATAGACTCACTCATTCATGAGAAAAATAAGTTCATTCAAATGGGGGCTCTTAGGAGATACAATGCTCGTGCTCTTGCAGTGTAGGATGATAGCAACAAGAACAAGTAGACATCAAGGGATCTTGATCACATAGATGAAGAAAACTATGAATCCTCTAAGGAGACATTGAACCCCAAGGGAGGAAAGTCTAACAAGGAGAGAACAAAGTGCAACTACTATAACAAAGGGTTTCATCCTAAGAGTTATTGTATGGTGAAGATAATTGGTCTTATGGTGAAATTACTTCAGCAACACAACCTTGCAGATTGCATACCGAACAGTGTCAAGAAGAAGACTGAAGACAAGACACCAAAGGATCAAGGTAAGGGTCATGTTTCGACTACTATTTCTTCATAAGATGATATATGGATCTTAGAATCAGGTGCCTCCAACCATGTGGCTACATCAAAGAATTATTTTTCTTCATTGGTACCTTGCACTAGACCTCCGATGTTGATGGGCAGAAAAACACCTATGAGAGTGTGCGAAGAAGGGAGTGTGGACCTTGAATATGGAAGATTTCAGAATGTGTTACATGTTCCAATTCTCTCCATCAATCTCCTCTCTATATACCATATTACGCACTCAGGTACAAGCAAGCGAGTTGAGTTCACTTCATATTCAACGATAATTTCATAGATTGCGGATGGTTCTAGAGTTGTAGTTGGGGAGGTGGATCATCATTCCAAGTTGTATACATTTTATCATTTTGTTCCTAAATCTGATTCTGTTACTCTTATAACACATGCGAATGAAGAAAGTAGAGAAAAATCAAATGACAAGTTCGAGGAAGGCCCCTTGCATACACTCCAGGAGGAACCAGTTGCACCTTTTTCGCCTCTTCCAAAGGAAGATCTTCAAGATGATTTTACACATTCTTCGGATCAGATTTCAGAATCTAATTTAGAAGAGAATCAACAACCTATTTCAGATCCAAATTGCAAGTTAGGGAGGACACACAATACTTTACAGGAAACTAGTGAGCTGGTGGGAGAAATTGCCAATTCAAAAACACCTAGTTATCAGTTTTTTGGTACTCCACAAGCACTCCTTGTTATTGTAAGAATGTACAATGTTCAACCAGTAGGAAAGGGCTTCTCATACGATGGGACAAGATGGATCCAAGGACATATACATGATGGGGTTGTTGATCTGCAACACCATCCTTCTTCATAGCAATTGCTTAGTAGTATGCATTATATTTTGAGGGGGGGGGGGGTTCTTCCCATTGCGTTTTCCCTTTTTACCTCACCTTTGTCATATTATGTTTTGCATAAGTTGTTTATAATGAGTACCTAACATCGCTGAAAATTGTTGGGACTCATACATCATGCCTACTCCTAGGTTGTGATTCAGGGGGGGTGTTGGAGTACATGCACAACATTCCACTTTTCAAGGGCCATCCATGTCTATTTTTATCCATTCCTAAATTTAGGGGGTTGCCTATTTTTAGCAGTGCTATTTATAACAAGTCTAACATATGACATTGATGACAACTAATGTGCATTAGATGTGCATAACTTAACCCCTTAGGGAGCACACATTTCATTTATTATTAATGGAGTCAACTTATCATTTACCGTCATTTACCACTTAGTGACTCGTGGTATTGACCCATGGTATTGATTAGTTAAGAATTGACTAAATCTAATTAGTGCATGCAAAAAGAACCCCAACCTTATGTGCATTGTGTTTTCTCAACGATTTTCTCCCCAGAGAGTCTATATATTGTACTCATGTCAAGCATTAATATACAAGATAAATTTGAATTGGTTCTTCAACAATATTTTATTTCCGAGTGTTATTTCATTCTTTCTTCTCTCTCTTTCTTGCAATTTTTCTAGTATATTTTTTTTCTTGCAACTAGATCCTGACTTGTGCTTAAAATCCTACACTCTACTCAAGATCGATGATTTTTTAGACCAGTTGCAACATGCCAAGTACTTCACCAAGTTTGATCTCAAATCAGAATACCACCAAGTACGTGTCAAAGAAGAAGACACTTGGAAAATTGTCTTCAAGACAAGGCAAATTTTGTATGAATGGTTGGTCATGCCATTTAGTTTATGTAATGAACTAGCTACATTTATGAGACTGATGAACGATGTGTTGCGTCCATATTTAGATTCATTTGTTATAGTGTATTTGGATGATATATTGGTTTATAGCTCTACTTAGGAGGAGCTCATGTCACCTATCATGCAAGTGTTAGAGACTCTGAAAAGACACATGTTGTTGACCAACCTCAAGAAATGTGAGTTTGCTCAGCAATCATTGGTGTATTTAGGGTATATGATTCGCTCAAGATAGATCCCAAAAAGATGGAGGCCATCATAAAACAACCAATTTCTACTAATTTCACTAAATTTAGGAGCTTTGTTGGGGAAACACAGTACATACGAAATTTCATAGCATCCTTTTTAGCAAAAGTTGTTGTTGGAGATATTTCACACTCACACCCACGTTTTCCTAAGTTTACTAGTCTAATGTTGATGGAAACATCCATAGATGATAATATTCTCCTATATGAGAATATTCCCTACTAAAATAGGGTGCCATACCCTCTTCAGTCTTGTCTCAGTCACACTTCAGTTAGACTAGTTGGTCTTGACTCAGTTACACTTCAATTAAACTAGTGGAGTAGATCCATGCATGGAAACCTCAGTTTTATCACATGCATGAATCCAGGAGGGCGCATATCATGTGCATGCATGTGTTTCTCTCCACTCCACTCATGTCATTCAATTAACTAATGATTGCATGGCAATTTAACTAGGTCTAGGTGGCAGTTCACTCTGGTTTCTGTCGGTGAGTGTCTAGATCTCTCTAGATCACTACTATGGTGCATTAGTTACTCATGTAGCCTACATCTATTGTAAAATTTTCACTCTTTGAGTGTGGAAATAGCATGGATTAAGAATCAATACAATTCATTATTCTCTCTCTCTCTCTCTCTCTCTTGCAAGATTTGTGTGAATTTCCACTAGCTAGGTTCTATGTGCAGGTTTCACCAAAACTTCACATGGTATCAGATCCCACAGTTTGTTAGGATCAAGGCAACACATGCACTCATTTGCAGGTACAAAAGATTGCAACGGTAAAAAATAATGGAATTTATGTCATCATCAATTCTTACGCCACACAATTATTTTGAATGGAATCCAAATATTCTATTTCTTCTTAGATGTAGAGGCTTATATCGAATAACCATGGAAACAGAAGTAGAGCCTGATTATGCTGATGAGAAATATCATTTTCTCAATAGACAAGATATGGCTTCCGAACTTATCTACATGTATGTTTCTTTTGAAATACAATACCATTTTGTATCACTCTCAAGTCCAGACAAAGTATGGACCAAATTGGAGGTCCTATTCGGGATAAAGGAAGATTGTGAAGAATGCATGTAGGATATTGGCAATACAAATCCAACATAAAATCTACTGAAAGAACAAGCTTCTTAGTTTGAAGAGACTCCCATGCATGCATCTCATGAGCCACATTTAGAGACTCCCATGCATGCATCTCATGAGCCACATTTAGAGACTCCCATGCATACATCTCATGAGCCACATGCAAAGACTTATGCACATCCTCTTGCTCCATAAATTCGAGATGGTGTCTCCTTATGATAAGACCAGATTTCATATCTGATTACTGAATCAAATTTAGAAGATCTTGAGCATGCAAATGATGAGCCAAATCAAAGACCCAAATGGGCATAGTCCATCCTACCGACAAACGATTATCTTGCGGATGATCCTACCGATCCTAGAAGGATGAGATCCCAATTTGAGGGAGATCCACATGTGTTCATAGCCACAAAACCAATAATGTGCATACATTACATAGTTCTGGTATCTAACCCTCATACATCTCATGAGCCACATGCAAAGACTTATGCACATCCTCTTGTTCCATAAATTCAAGATGGTGTCTCCTTCCGATAAGACCAGATTTCATATCTGATTACTGAATCAGATTAAGAAGATCTTGAGCATGCAAATGATGAGCCAAATCAAAGACCCAAATGGGCACAGTCCATCCTACCGACAAACGATTATCTTGCGGATGATCCTACCGATCCTAGAAGGATGAGATCCCAATTTGAGGGAGATCCACATGTGCTCATAGCCACAAAACCAATAATGTGCATACATTACATAGTTCCAGTATCTAACCCTCATGCATATGCAGAGGCTGAAGGAAATATGTATTAGAAAACTTCCATGAATGAAGGGGATTTGAATATTCTTCCTTCCAATAAAAGAAAGTGGATAAATAAGGACATCTCACTGATGCATCTACTTCATTAGATCCATGCATACATCTACATCTTCAACAAAATATTGACAGAGAAAAAACTTGCACAACTGTGAGGTCTCTGTGGAGTGAAGGACATGGTTGCCTAGCAGTTGTCCTTCTTATTTTTCAACATTGTACTTTGAGGGGGGGTTTCCCACGAGGTTTTCCCTCTTTTCTCTTTTTTCAATGTTTATTCATTAGATGCATTGTAAAATGGGTACCTAACATAGTTTCTTGTCTTGACCCATTCTTCATTTACACCCTAGTAGTGTTCAGGGGGGGGCATTGGAGATATTTCACACTCACACCCACTTTTTCCTAAGTTTACTAGTCTAATGTTGAGGGTGCTATCCATATATGAGAATATCCCCCACTAAAATAGGGCACTATATCCTCTTTAGTCTTGTCTTAGTCACACTTTAGTTAGACTACTTGGTCTTGACACAATTACACTTCACTTAAACTAGTAGAGTAGAGTCATGCATGACAACCTCAGTTTTATCACATGCATGAGACAAGGAGGGCACATGTCATGTGCATGCATGTGTTTCTCTCCACTCCACTCATGTCATTCAGTCAACCAATGACTGCATGGCCAATTAACTAGGTCTAGGTAGAGGTTCATTCCAGTTTTTGTCAGTGAGTATCCAAATCTCTCTAAATCACTACTATGGCACATTAGTTACTCATGTAGCTTATATCTATTGTAAATTATTCACTCGTTGAGTGTGGAAATAATATCGATTAAGAATCAATACAATTCATTATGCTTTCTCTCATTCTTTTCTCTCCCTCTCTTTCTTTTGCAAGCTTTGTGTGAATTTCTACTAGCTAGGTTCTTCATGTAGGTTTCATAAAAACTTCACAGTTGCACCAATCCATGCCATAAAAACAAAAAATATGAGTTTCCAGTGGGGAAAGAATCAACAAAAATATTTCAATGAGCTAAAATGAAAGATCAGTCAAGCACAAGTTCTCGCATTGCCTAACTTGCAGAAGCCCTTCAAAGTGGAGACAGATGCAAGTGGGTATGCTATGGGAGTAGTTTTGATGCAAGGAGGTAAGTCATTATGTTATCATTATGAGATGCTTCATGGGGGAGTTTTGAACTATCCTATATATGATAAGGAACTCTATGCCCTGATTCAAGTTGTTAAGAAATGGAAGCACTATCTAATGGGAAATGAAACCATTGTCCACATAGATCACCAACCATTGTATTTGCAGGTCCAAAGTAAGCTTCAACTAACCAAATATTACAAGTGGATGGGGTTTAGAAACAATTTCATCTAGTCATGAAGTATAAAAAGGGCAACACTGGTAAGTTGGTGGAAATGCTTTCAAGGACACCCACATCCAAGATTACAACTTTGGGAACTCTTATGCACATGGAGCCTTTTACCCATGATGCATATAAAGAGGTATGCATATAAATTGAGGACTTCAAGGAGGAGTTTCAACAACTATATAGCCAAAGTCATGTAGAAGAAGGTGACAATAAGGTTGACTATCATTTCCAAAATGGGTTATTCTACAAGCTAGACAAGCTCTGTGTTCCTAAAGGAGAAATATTGCAACTCATTGGATAGGCTCACACTTCCAAGGTTGCAGGATATTTGGTGTTGGGAACACAATTGTTAACTTACGAACGTATGTGTACTAGCCCATAATGCAAGAAGATGTAGCACGGTATATTAGAGGGTGCATACTTTGTTGTACCATCAAGCCCAGTAATAGAAAGCAAGTTCTATATCATCCCTTACATGTACCCACTCGACCTTGGGAAAACATTTCCATGAATTTTGTGGGTGGTTTACCAACAACTTGGAAGGGACATGACAATATTTTTGTGGTAGTTGACACGTTCAACAAGATGTGCATTCTTATGCCTTGTAAAAAGACCATCAAATGACAAGATGCAACAAACATGTTCTTTGAACAAGTCTAGGTGTACTTTGGGATACCAAGAAGCATCATCTCAGACATGGATACCAAATTTCTCAATGCCTTTTGGACTACACTTTGGGAGAAGATGGACATGAATATGAAGAGATCTACAACATTCCATCCACAGACATATGGGCAGACAAGAGTAGTCAATAGGACGTTGGTGCAACTTTTGAGGGGTTACAATCAAAAGCATCTGAAGACCTAGGATGAAAATATGATCTATATTCAACACTCTTATAATAAATTAGTCCACACTTCTACTGGCAAGCGCCCTTTCGAAACTTGCTTTGGGTATTTCCCACCTTCACCCTTGGATGTTGTATATGAACAACAAGGATGAATGAGGGAAGACATCACACGAGAAGCATTGAAATCAAAGAATTTTATTGAAAATATTAGACAGATGCATTTGCCAGTACAAGAGACACTGAAGAAGTCACATGAAAAATATAAGGCTAGACATGATCAACACAAAACCAAGGAGTCATTTAAAATGGGAGAAAGAGTTTGATTACAACTAAATAAGGAAAGACTATAGGGCCCTGGTAAGAAGATCAAGGTTATGCAGTATGGTCCTTTTGAGGTATTGGAGAAGGTGGGAGATAATGCCTACAAACTTAGTCTACCCCCATACATGTACATTTACTCGGTAGTGAATGTGGATAATTTGAAACTTTATGAGCCTTCAATGTTGGATCAAGAGGTGGAGCAGGTCTTACATACCATAGAGTACTTAGCACTAGATGTTCAAGCAGAGTTGGAAGAAGAAACAATCTTTCAGAGGAAGTCCAGAACTATAGGATAGGGGCAACTTGACCTTTAGCAGATTGGCTTGAAAGAACAACTTCCAGGCAAAGAAAAATGGTACTCCGGGGAGAAGGTAGAGGAAAAATTTCCTCATCTCGATTAGTAAATGTTTTGGGGACCAAAAGCCTCTGTAAATGGAGAGGTATGATCCATATTGGATCATCATACAATTTGTCATCTATCTTGATACTTTATGGGTGGAAAAGATTGGAGGAATCAACTTGCAGGGCCATTTTAGTGACAAGTCCTTGTTTGGAAAATTGGGGTCTGAAACCTTTTGGAGTCATTTTGAGGCATTAAATGACAATTTTGGGGGTTACAATGTTTGAAACTTATGTGCACACTCTCAATGGTGTTCTACACTCTGAGACATTTCCAACGGTGTGTAAACCACCTCAATTGGAGCTCATATACAAAAGTTATGCCTCCCGCAAGTTGACCTACCTTGTTGACCACCATGGTACGAGTAGATGCCATGTCAACCCCCATTAATCACACAAATGGGGCTAGCCACATGTAGAATTTAAAAAATATTCTAGACTTAGGTCCAAACCTGATCACTAATTGAGGGTTGAGGAAGTCAAAACCCTAACCTGCTATCAAGCTATGTTAAATACCAAACTACTAGGAGGAGAAAGGGTTCCATTCTTTTGTATTGTACTTGTTCCATAGTTCAACAAATCATCCAAGGAGTGGTATTTTGATAGCATAACAGAGGAGGTAGGAGACTCTGCAACAACGATTCGGGCCAGTGTCGAAGACAACTCCATAGGGAGTGCCTCTTTCTTTGTACTTGCTTTCCATAACTGAAGAAAATAGAGCAGAGCATAGGCCTCACCTTCTAGTTGAGTTTTCTCCCGTATTAGGTTTCCCATGATACATCTTGTGTTCAATTGTGTGGATGGTGTGTATATTTTGCCTATTCTTTCATTTTCATCTTCAATTATTTTCATAAATTCAAGCAAAGCTAGTAATAAATTAATTTGGGATCTAAGAAGAATTAATCTGCATAATCTAAGATTTCAGAATATTATAAGTTCTGTTGTATTGAGTTGTTCCAGTGGAATATCCATGACAATTTACATATCATCAATGAATCATCATTGATGTGAATTGTTAAATTTATGACCCTCTTGTGCGCTTTGGACTATGGATTTCAACTAAACTGGTGGTTTCCAACGTATAATTGGATTGTACCAACGACACATGAAAATGCTCTAATACATAATAATGATCCTCTATTTCTTACTAATCCAATAGTGGAAGATTCTCTTTATGTATCACCATTGTAATGTGATTGAAAGTTCCATTACAAACACTAATTGGGGTTGATTTAATGATGAACGAGTATCTCATGACCTCCTGCGCCACATCCTCCCACTATACATCCATTTAGGTTTACCCCCGCTCGAATACCTTTTAAAGTATTCATCTTCCATCAAAAGCCAAAATGCTCTTATCTTTGAACAACATGACCACCCAAATTCACTTTGGTGTTCCCTTTCTCTCGCTTTGGAGTATGCTAGTATTAACATCTCTTAAGAGCACCCAAACCCCCTTATATTTGTTATGAACATGATAGCCTTCATAATTGCACTGAGAGTAGTGAGGTGATTTGTAGCCCAATATGGGGAATATGTTGTCACGTAATGTTATGCGACAACAAAAACATTAAATAAAAAATAAATAGCTACATATGTACCTGACAACATCTAAAAAATTAAATCAACATAGATCCATCTTAAATCTGGATCTATCAAACACTAAAAGGGATCACATTTCTTTTTTTGTTTGTTAGCATGTATGTTACCTGCGGGACTAGCCTATAGTCTAAGAAACCATGACCCAGGGACATCTAAGTTGTTAAAATCACCCGGGGATCACACCCAACCTAGACCACACCAACCTTTAACATGATTGAATTTTTTTGGGTGTCTCCTCCCGACTACCACAAGTTTCAAACCTTGGTCACCTTACAGAACAAAATCCTTAAAATCCAATTCTTAATATGAAGAAATTAATACATGATATTGAATTAAATTATAACAAATATATACTTAAAAAAATTTGATCTCTTACATTATATGTTATAATGCAATAATTAATGATGTATATTTCAGTTACACTATTTCATATTACTCATTTTATATGTTTTTTTCAAATATTTATTATAATTAACAATTTTTATTTATATTATATAAATATTTATTTATCTTAATTTATTTTTACATTTATAACTATAATATATATATATATATATATATATATATATATATATATAAACAATAATAATCTAATTTTAAAGTTACTACCAATCAAATAATAATCTAATTTTAAAAATTACTAACCATCCAATTGATATTTAAAATAATAATCTAATTTACCCATCGAATTGATATTTAAAAATCCTTATTAATTGAAACAAAATTACCCTCCGTACAACCACCACGCAATACATACCCCTCTTGAACGGGTGACCCCTTGCCTAACGCTATTTACATGCAAATTAATCCTCCAACCCCGATGTCTTTTTCCTCCTCTCCGTCTATATAAAGTCAAATCCCGTATCAACTTAAGGGTTGTGAGAGGGTTTAGGTTTGTTTGGGAGAGTAGCAGCAGCAGGAGGCATGGGGATTTACAGGAGGCTGTTGTTGAAGGCGAAGGCGGGATCATGGTCGTTGTTAGTGCATGAGAGATGCAGTAGTGGGCGGAGGACCATGCGGAGCGTGGTGATGTCTCAGGCAGCACTGGACGCGGCGGCGGAGAGGCGGCGGAGGAAGAGGAAGCTGCGGATCGATCCTCCCCTGAGTGCACTGCAGCGTAACCGCGATTACGCTCGGCAAGAGGCGCAGAGAAACCCTAAGCTTCCAGAGTCGATAAACGTGCTCGTGGGGGACAGGCTGAGCCTCCACAATCGTATCCAAACGCTGTGCAGGGCGGGGAAGCTGCAGGAGGCGATAGAGGGCGTGAAGGCAGCCATGTTCTCCAGGATTCGCCCCACCGTCTTCACCTGCAACTCCGTCCTCGGCGCCCTCCACCGAGCAGGTGAACACGCTGATGTGGTTTCCCTGTTTAATTTCGTGAAGCAATCTGGTGTTATTCCCAATCTCGTCACATACAATATAGTTTTGAGTACCCATTGTGAAAAACTGGACATGGATGCCTCCTTCGACATGCTTAAGACCATATATGACGCTGAAATGACACCCAGTAATGTGACATTCAATCATTTGATGAAGGCCCATTTTAGACTCCACAAGTATGAGGAGGTCATGAGGCTTTTCACCGAAATGCTGGAGAAGTGCCACGGGGCCGATCCACCAACATATGCTGCAACTATTGAGGGTTTCTGCAAGGGGGGTGCTATGCAGCAGGCCGAGGAGCTTTATATGGAAATGAGAAGAAGGGGTTCCATATTTAGTGAGCCAGTTTTTTGTAATTTGATTGGGGGGTTTTTCAAGGCAGGGGAGATTTACAAGGCCTTGGACGTTTTTCACTTCATTCCGGAGAAGTTCGAGAGGACTGTCATGTCGTATAATGCTGTGATGGACGGCTTCTGCAAGGCCGGCCAGCTGCAGGAGGCCCTCCAGTATCTGGACAAGTTGCCGGAGAATAATTTGGGCCCCAATGCCACCTCATATACCATTCTCATTAGTGGTTACATTACTCAGGGAAAATTACAGGAGGCTGAGAAGCTCTTTAGATCCATGGCTGAAAAGGGTTGCATTCCAGATGCTTGTGTGTATAACACGTTGCTGGATGCCTACTTCAAAGAGGGTATGTTTGCGGAAGCTGAAAAGTTATTGGAGGAAATGGTGACCGAACACAGAGAACCTGACTCAGTCACATATACGATGTTGATTAATGAGTTTACTAAGCAGGGTAAGATGGAAGGAGCCTTGAAAATTTTTGCCAATATGATAGAAGCTGGTCTAAAGCCAGATGTTACCGTTTATAATAAATGGTTTGGTCTTTTATGCAAAGAAAGCAAATTTGATGAAGCCCAAAAACTCTTTCAACGGATGGTGGATGGAGGCCAGAACCCTGATGTTGGTACATATGATATACTAACAGAGGGGTTTGGTCGAGAAGGGAGAGCTGAGGAGGCCAAGAAGCTCTTTCGAGACATACTTGAAAAGGGCAATTTAAGTGAGGAACTTGTAGCTTTGCTTGCTGGGAAACTGAAGGAACCAAACGTGGCTACTCAAGAGAAGCCAAAGATGGAAGCCGCCGTGTAGATTAATGTTGTACTGTGAGCTTTGGTGGGAAAAATCAAGGAACCAAATGTTGCCAGTGAAGTGAAACCAAAGAATGAAGCTGCTGTGTAGGTAAGTTATACACGTGCAAACTTAGAATGGATATAACAATGATGCACATTTTTTTCTGTCAAAATCTATACACTTGAAGTTTCATGATCTTCTAGTGTATGATAAGTGCAATGCCTGCTTGTTAAATGTTTGCTTGCCAGATATGCAGCTTAATTATTTGCAGTTTCTGAAGGCTCTGTCATGACCTATCTTAGGAATCATTCTTCTGCAGAGACAGTATCCAATCCATTTGGTATTGTTTCCTATACGAAACTCTAGTTTAGTTTACATGTTTAGGAGGGTACAAAGGTTCCAATTATTATAAAGTTGGCAAGAAAATCGAACTTTTGAAAAACAAACTATATTGACAGTGTTGTATGCTTTAGCAAAATAGTGCCCTTTCAAGTTTGAATTTCACATTCTAGCCTTTTGTTACTAAGACCATTTGTGTCTAAGATTTTGTGCAATAGTTCTGCAAATGCTGCAAGCAAAAAGTTAAATCTAAGCATACATTTAACAAGTTGGATTGTGCAATGCAGGTTTCTTAAAACGCGAAGGTTTTCAGTGACTCATTAACCTGTATTACTATGAGTATATACTTTTTTAGATGGTACGTAGTTTCAGTCATTATATATAGTCTATATTAGAAGAGAGTTTAGCCTATTGTGGGTCATTAGTTTAGCCTATTGTGGGTCATTAGTATCAAATTCCACGACAGATAGGCACTGGTGAATTTGTAATAATTTGTTAAACGTCCTTCAGTTTTGTTGAATTATGGGAGAGAATGTAATCTCAAGGGCTAGTTACTCGTACCTTCTTTGTAATGGGACAAGGGTCTAAGTATAAACCCTTATTCCTCGGGTGGCTAAATGTCAAGAAGGCGCAACTCATTCTCTTCAGAAATTCTATGTAAACTCTAGCAACTGCTGTTTAATTGGTATTTCTTATTTTATTATAACATTTTCATTACACATCATATATGAATAGGAAACTCTGCAGGTCCTTTACTGACCTGAAGGAACTAGTTTATGCTTGTTTTTGCCTTTACCAAATGCCAATATGATTTTTCTATTTCTTTCTATGGTTGATATCTGTTAAAGTTCAATACTAAATGTGGTTCTATTGATTGCTTGAAGAAGTACATTCTCTTCAAGCTACGGGATTCCATTCTAGTTATTTGATGATACAAAATGTCTGCCTGTGGATGTGACTTATGTAACTTGGGGGAGAATTCTTTCTGATTTAAATTTTGAGAGTGCTGAGATATTGGAAGACATTTTGCAATTGCTCTTTCTTTACCATTTGTGATTGGCATTTCTTTCAAAGTTTGTATGAGGCCAACCTTTTGTGACTGTGTTTGTAGTTTTGCAATTACCAAATTTATAATACACTTTACTTTATATGTTGTTTCTGTCTACCTCTCCATTTGTATTTGTTTTTAGTTGGATCATTTTGTATGTGTTGTGTATCTTAAGCTTTTGTATTCAGTAAGTGCCCGTCCCTTTCTTTATAATATGTTCTCTTCTAAATGTTAAAGTTTTTTTACCCTTTGATTTCTTTATTTCCTTTTATGGAATACATATACTAATCTGGTGTTTGGTTTACACAAAAGTGTGATGCCATGAAGTTGGAATGGGATTGTAAGTCCTTAAATAGGAAGGAGAATGTCTGATATGTTGCTTTTTGAACTTTGCTACAATCAATCAGAAAGATTGAACGACTTTGACAACATTAATGTATATTTGAAACTTGCTTAATAGTATCTGGTTTTCTTCATAGTTGTTGTGAGCTGAATATTGGGGAAGTTGTACCCGGTTCACTGTCTACCTTGGGCTAATCAAAGATGTTTGTTGAAATTGAGAATGATGAATTGATGAATCAATTGGGGAAATGCTTTGGATGAGTTGAATTTTTTTATTGATTATATCTCTCGTATTTTCACTAGTCATGGAACATTTTTTCATAGCAAAGTTTGAACCCAAGTTTACATGAAAGTGTCATGTTGTGAAGCTGGAATGGATTGTATATTTTTAGAACTTGATTAATAGTACTTGATGCCTTTGGTTTTCTTCATGGTTGCTGTGTTCTTGCACTTGAATATTGGGGAAGTTGTACCTGATTCATCGTACACCTTGGGCCAATCAAAGATGCCTGTTGAAATTGAGAATGATGAATTTGATGAATCTATTGGGGAAATGCTTTGGATGAATTGAAATGTTTTATTGATTATATCTTTCTCGTATTTTCACTATTTATGGAACATATTTTCATAGCAATGTTTGAACCTAAGTTTAAAAAAAATGTTCCACTCTGATAATTGATCTCCGCCCATCTTATTTCTGCACTAGCATTCAGTAAATATTGTTAACTAAGATTTTCAGTGATCCTTGACAAAGACTTTATTTCAAAATCACATAATCTAAAATATTATTTCTACATATGATTATCTTGTCTCCTCAGCTTAACTTCAGGACTTTTTATTTGATTTGGTTTGGTTTGGATTGTATTCTTTTGAGTCTTTTTGAGTCACAGGTAGGTTGGAAGTTTACTAGAAGTGCGAGATAATGCATTACAATGAACTGTTGTGTATGGAAAACTTTATTCTGCCCTTGGTTTCAAGCTATCGTTTCCATGTTCATCTTTGGGATTGCTATAGAATGTCAATTCAACTATATTTTTTTATGATACAACATATGGTGAATCTTATTTTTACTGTCACTGTAGCAATTTGTTATTACAAATTTCAGGGCTATGCTTGTAACATATCCAACCACCCTTGTGCATGTTGGTATGGCAGGGTACTCGGAAATTTCTTCTAGTTTCCACCAATTTCACCATAATTACACAACTTTGATACCATTTGTTCTCTATCATGTTATATGAAGGCATATGCATGCAAAATTGATACTGGTGCTCGTGCACAACTTATGAAACCATTCATAATCACACATGCATAATATTTTCTAAACATAACAACAAACAACACAAAAATACATAGCATAAACAACATAATTAAGCTAATAAACTATAGTACTTATCTTTAATGAATAATTATACAATTGGCTGCAGATGTGGGGTATTCCTTGTTACCCAAGTTCTTTCTACAATAAGCCACCCTCGAGCTAAGGCTACGAGTCCATAAGGACAAACAAGGTTTTAAAGTTGGCTATAGCCCCCTCACTTAGACAAATTACCCAACAATTTCACATGCACTTAACTTTTACAGCCATTCCAACCACCCAAATCTCTTCTTCGGTTTGCACAACCCAAGGTGGGATCCCCTTCTTTGCCACCTAGTGCCTCAAGAGTCTTCATACCCTCCAGGGCTCCAATGTAGATTGTCCAGGTATCTCAACACTCAACGTTGGGGCTCGAGCTTTATGATTTCCAATTGTAATTGGAGTCTTCAACAATGCATTGACTCATGCTAATGAACAAATCTCCCAACAGAGTTTGCATACAATGTCCAATCGACCTTTGTTATAGGCTTAACTCCCTCTCCATTGTAGTTTGAATCACACTAGAATGGACAAAATAATGGATAACACCCCCAATACTAGAGATTAAGTATGCATGGCTCGAACTAGCAGCATGTTACTCCACATTGTTCCCTCCAATGCCTTGGCATGTGTTCCAAACTTGACATGCTCTTTACATAAGCTGAGGTAAGGTCTTTGGGTTATAATAAAATAATGTATTTTTAGGACTTGGCCCTTTGAGCCCCTTGTCTTTTCTTGTGGAGTCGTTGACCCCCATCATTTTCGTCCCTGTCGTCTACAATGGGTGATGTATTATTATTATTATTATCTTTATCAGTGGCAGAATTGACAACTAGGCCAGTCTCGTACTTGCATGACACATGGTCGATTCTCACTACTACCACTATATCCTCCAGGTGCCATACATATGCTCCTTCTATTGGCATCAGTAAATCGGGGGTATTTGAACTAGGAACTTCATCGGACATAACACTTCGTATCACAACACTTGCCAATTGAGCTGTCCCTGGGGGCTCAATGGGTGATGTATTATTATTAATAATTTCGATATACAATATTTACAAGGTTTGGCCCTCAACCATCTTGTTTGGTTGTCAATTTTTTTCACTTATGTATATTTACATTACAACTCCGGGGATCAAAACTGGGGTGTTATATTCCCCTCCCCCTAAACTTAGCACTGTCCTCAATGCACATCACCATATAGGCATAAGATATATATAGGATGTTTTTACATTCAAAATTGATTTGCACAAAAATTTCAAAATAGTTGTGGGTACACCTTCCATATGTCATCTTTTAGCTCCCATGTCGCCTCCTCGGGGTTGTGACTGGTCCACTAAACCTTAACTTGCTCGATGACATTGTTCTAGAGCACCTTGATTTTTCGGTTTGAGATACACATTGGTTCCACCTGAAAGTCTCTTTCGCGCTCCACTTGATTCAAAGTTCAATCAATGACATGGTTAGGATTATGCATATATTTTTTCAATAAAGACACATGAAGCACATTATGCATTTTCATGGATGTGGACAATGCAAATATGTATGCTATTGGTTCTATCTTATCTAGTGTTTCAAATGGTCCACAAAATCTTGCTACCAACTTGGTGCAACTTTCCAACTTTATTGAACTTTCTTTGGCTTCACTTTCAAAAACGCATGTTCTTCCACTTGGAAATCTTTGGTTACCTTGCGTTTATCGGCATAACTCTTTTGTGTCCTGTGTTGTTTTCAAATTCTATTTGATTTTTACCATTTGCTCTTTCATTTCCTTACGCATCTTAGACCCAAATACTACTATGTCTGTTGAATTGTCCTAGTTCACTGGAGTATTGCATTTTCTACAATATATAGATTCAAATGGGTTCATTTTCAATGAGGCTTAAAACCCATCGTTGTAGGCAAAGTCAACCAAATGCAAATAATTTTCCCACTTTGATGGTTTATCCATTACATATATTTCTAGCATATCTTCAATTACTTGATTGACTCTCTCTATCTGTCCATTTGTTTGTGAATGATATGTTGTACTAAAGTTCATATTTGTGCCAAATTTTCTGAATAATCCCTTCCAAAAATTAAGGTAACTTTGGATTTGTGTTTGACACAATTGCCTTAAGCACTCCAAATGATTTGACAATTTTTTTCATACATATTTCTGCAATGTTCGATGTTTTATGACTGAACTTGACTCAAATAAAATGGGTAGCCTTTGTCAATGTATCCACTACTACCATTATTGAATCATGTTGCCTTGTTGTCCTGAACAACTTAGTGATGAAATCAATGGTGATTACCTCCCACTTTCAGTTTAAAATTGACAATGGTTGTAGTAAACTTGTTGGGTGTCTACTCAATTTTCACTCATTGGCAATTTGTATATCTAGCTATGTAATCAACCACATTTTTTTCCATCCCTAGCCAAAAGTATTGACTTTTTATTGTTGTAATGGTTTTTTGGAACCTAGGTGTCCAACGCATAGAACACTATGCATGTTTTTTAACACCAAATTTTTTAGTTCACTTGAATCAAGAACATAAAATATGTTTTTATACATCAATATTCCATCTTGTTCCAACTTTACTCTTCCAAAGTTTTAAACATATCCTCCGATAATCTTCCAAAGTTTTTAAATATATCTTCTTATACTCTTTATAGCAAAGGACATGTCCATATACTCATAGCAGATGACATGTCCATTTTGAGTAATGATTCCACCAAGTCCCTATTTGCATACATCGGTGCATACTACAAAATTTTCATTTGGACCAACAATCTTCAAAATAAATGCACTTGTTAACAATTTATTCAAAAGTTGGAAACTCTCTTCATATTTGGAAGTCCATTCAAATTTAATCCCTTCCTTTTGCAAAGAAGTGATAGGTTGTGCAATCTTGGAGAATCCCTCTATAAATCTCCTATAATATCCAACAAGCCTCATGAATGACCTAACCTCTATAACATTTCTTGGTGTTGGCCATCTTCTAATGACTTCAATATTATTTGGATCCACTACTACTTTTCTTTTGAAATTATGTGCCCCAAATAATGGATCTTCTTTTGGTAAGAAAATTTGCTCAACTTAACATACAATTGATGCCCCTTTAACACTTGTAGCGTCATCCTCAAGTGATGTTCATGTGCTTCTTCTAACTTGGAATATAGTAGTATGTCCAAGAGAACAATAACAAACTTATCCATGTAATTTCTAAATGTACCATTAATCAAGCAGATAAAGGTGGTTGGTGCATTTGTCAGCTCAAATGTCACCACTACAAACTCATAGTGCCCAAACCTGGTTTTAAAAGTTGTCTTGTTAATATCTTCATCATTGATCCTTACATAATGGTACCTTGATCTTAGTTTTATCTTGAAAAACATCCTTGCTCCCTTTAGTTGATCAAAGAGATAATCAATTCTAGGTAGAGGATATTTGTTTTTTACTGTAGCTTTATTTCGCTGCCTAAAATCAATATACAACCTCGAGATCCCATCTTTTTTTTTTCACAAAAAGTATTAGTGCTCCCCAAGGTGAGACACTTGGGCGTATGCACATTTTCTTCAATAACTCTTCTAGCTACATTTGTAACTCATTTAACTCTGGTGTGCTCATTCTATAGGGAGTTTTGGATACTAGGGCAGCTCCAGGCATTAGATCAATAGATAAATCTATCTCTTTGGTGACAAACATGGTATTTTCCCAAATACATCCTCAAATTCTTGCAACACTGAGAAGTCTTCAAGACTTGGACTCTTATTATTGGCTAACTCTTCCACATGAACCACAAACAATTGACATTCCTTTCTGAAGCATCTCTTTAGTTGCAAGGAAGACATCATATGATCCCCATTGTATGATATTCATATTTGCAATGGTGTTCACTCCATTCAGGCCTATGAGACAACATTTAACAATTTCATTAATCTTCCTTTTGGTCCCAATGGCTTGCTGAACCAACCATGATCTCTCATGCTTACTTTTTTTTAAATGAAATATTTCAAATAATTTAGGATCAATGTAGCTATTTCTCACTCTAGAATCAATTAAAATAGCAACAAGTTGATTGGTAATCCTACCTTCTTCTTCAATCATGTGGGATTGATCTTCCAAGCTTGCATATATCCTTGAAATATTTATGTTCACATATTCCACTGTAGTAGTTTCATGTATATTGTGCATAACCCTCATTCTATTTGCTTTATGAGGACAATCCATGTACATATGATTCCCCTTACATCTCCAAAATTTAATTTGTTGTCTTTCTCTTTTCCCCAAAGACACTGCCATCTTGGACTCAGTATGAGCTAACCAACCTTGTTGATATGTGTTAGAGTTATTCCCGAAGAAAGATGGCTTGAATCCTTTCTTCCTTTGATCCATCTTATCATTCCTCTTATCTCTCCAAGACTTCAAGACCGCTACTCTTCCTTTGTTATGCTCATACAAGTACTTGGCCTTCCTAATGGATTCCTCCAAATTCTTAGGTTCATCAAATTAAATGTTATCTATGTAGAATGATAACAACCCACTTACGAACTTCTGAATTTTGACATTTGCTTCTTTGACGAAGTCCACATACCTTAGTAGCTCCAATAATTTCTTCTCATATTCCTCCACGGTCATGTTTCTGAGCTTAATATCAAAGAATTCTTGCATCTTTTTATCACAATAATGCTCTCAAAATATTGTAGTTGGAAGTGCTTAAATTGTTTCCAAGAAATCCTATTTTTATTAATGTGCTTGACTTGTTTTTGCTAGTTCCACCACATAGAAGCCTTCCTCTATAGATGGCATATCGAAATCATAGCTTTCAGATTGAATGAATAATTATGCAATTGAAAATATTTCCCGATCCCAAGCAATCGAGCTTCAACATTTTTCCTCCTTTTGTTTTCTCCATCAAAAGTTAGTGGCTTAAGCTTTTGGCTCTCACCTTGCAATTTGGCTAATACATGTCTTCTTCTTTGATGCCTAACAGTGCTTCTTTGATGCCTAATAGGGGACACCTATGGGCTACTCTGTGATTCTTTAGATGAAGATGACTTCTTGGTTGAACAAGTAGGTGAGTAATGTTGTATGTGAGTTCTACTAGCACTCCTTGAGTGCCTAGATATTTTGTAGTTATCCCTCCTTACATGAGGCCTGCCTTCCTCCCCATGTCTTGAACCAAATCCATTCTTAATTTGTTTTTGTAATTGATTTAGAGTGACTCTGTAGAAGATGCGTGTTTATATGATTTTTTCTTCGTGGGCTCTTATTATCCTCTCATTATCAACCATGTAAATTTGCACTTCCATACTCGAACTCTTCATAGTTTCTACCAACTCTCTTGGCTCCATTATGTTTCTATGTCCATTGAAGTCTGTCTCTTCATTACCTAAGTTGGTATTCAATCCTTTCAAGATTGTAGGTTCTCTATGCATCTTCCATATATGCTCTTCAATATTGAGTTTGATCTGTTTTGAAAGTAACAATGACACTGCAAACATTATGCATATTAGTAACGATGTTGGAAAACATCTCATTTCCCATATCTGTAGTACCTTTCAATTTTGGAAATTTTGGATATTATAAGTTTTTCATTAATTAGGCTACAAGTCCTTCATTTCAATTTATGAAGAATATTGA
>ML801582.1:28078-43990 GCA_009831015.1 Picea engelmannii
TTTGTTGACATGTCATCCTTGCTCACATGGATGACATGTGCCTGATGATGTGGCACTAGTGTCCACATGGAATCCTGTAATGTAGCCATGTCACCATCATTGTCTCCTTGGCCTGCCATGTCATCCTCTGTGGCCCTTTACCTTTTTCCTTTTCCTTTCATTTGTTTGTGGGCACCATCTATACCTGATGGACCACCTAGCACCATCTAGACCATTGATGGGACAAGGGGGTCTCACCTCTATTGTCACCTTCCACCTAGCGCCTCCGAATTGGTTGCAACGATAGGTGGGGTCCCACCTCCAACAACAACCCCCCGCTGGCGTGCAACTTCCCTAATGTCAATCCAAGATCAACAATGGAGATTGGTTATGGGATAACAACTAGAACTTGAGTTAATTTCTCCCATGGGCCCATAACCACTTACCACTCATGGTTTTGGTGGGGGAAATGCAACACAAACCCATTGGTTACAGGTTCAAATGAATTGATTCAAAATTGCCTTCATTTGGGCTCGTAACCTCCTTTGCTAGTGTGGCCACCCCCGTCACTTGCGGGTTCTATCACCAACATGCCACAACCCTTGTCCTACCACCATGGACCATGTCAATCCATGTCACTGGTATGGGTTCACACCATCACTGACATCATCATCCATGTCATTTGTACGACAATTTTCCCCAAAAATCAAAATTTTCAATAATTTTTTAATTTTCAAAATTTATTTTTCATAGGGCCACCATGAAAGTTTGGATTTAGCTTCTCTCGGCCAAATTTGACCCCTTGGACTATTAATTTGGCATCTCCACTCCAATTATCCATGGATGTCATCCTAAATTTGGGAATTTTAGCTCAATTTCCCTTTTTCCTCAAATTTTTATGTGGCATGATTTCTCAAATTCCTATGCAAACTCGATCTAATGGCCCATATAGTACTAGTGTTGTAACCTTGAGCATTAATACCAATCTGTAATGTACCCAACCACCCATGTTCCTGTGGGGATGGTGGGGTCCCTGGAAATTTCTCTTCCAATTTCCACCAATTTCACCATAATTACACAATGTTGATACCATTTGTTCTCTCTCTTGTTATATGAAGGAATATGCATGCAAAACTGACAATCAGGGTCACGCACAAATCATGAAAACATTCATAATCACACATGCATAATATTTCTTAAAAATAACAACAAATAACATAGAAATACACAACAAAAACAACATAATTAAGCTAATAAACTATAATACTTATATTTAATGAAGACTTACACAACATGTAGACATGGGACATTCCTCCTAACCATAGGCATTGTTGAACCAATTCTTTCTACAATAGGCCACCCCCAAGCTAGGGCTATGAGTCCACAAGGACAAACGAGCTCCTAATGTTGGCTATAGTATCCTCACTCAACCCAATTACCAAACAATTTCACATAGAATTGACTCCTACAACCATTCCAATACCCAATGCTCTTCTTCAGTGTGCACAACCCAATGAATGAGATCTCTTTCTCTGCCATGAATTCCATTAGGGAATCCTCATCCCCTCTAGGGATCTGATAGAGACTATCAAGGAATCTCAAGGTTGGGGCTCTAGGAATTCCAAGTGTAATTGGAGTCTTCAACAATAACATTCACTCATGCTAATGGGAAAATATCCCAATATAATTCACATACAGTCTCCAATCGACCTTTGTTACATGCTTAGCTCCCTTCCCATTGCAGTTCAAATCATGTTGCCAAAACTAGGGATTAAGTATGCATGGCTCCAACTAGCCATGTCACTCTAATAAGTCCCCCCAACTACCTTAACACGCATCCCAAACTTGACATACCTTTCGTAAGCTAATGTAAAGACTCTGGGTTATAATAAAATAATTTAATTTCATGGTTTGGCCCCTTTGAGCCCCCCTTAATCCCCCTCTCATTCTTCTCTTGTGGAATCATCGCTCCCCATCATTTTGGTTCGCTTCGTCTGTAGGTAGTGATGTATTTTTGTTAATATTTTTGATATACGATATTTACAAGGCTTGGCCATTGACCATCTTGTTCGACTCTCAACATTCATCAGATATGCATATTTACATTACAACTCCAGGGGTCAACACTGGGGTGTTACAACAATGTAGAATGTTGAAATGCTTTAGTGTGTTGATTGATAAAAATAGGTGTTTAATTTCTAACTACAAAGATAAACCATCCAAATTTTCTTATAACTAATATAGAATTTTCCATGGCATCAAGATTTTTCGAAGCGTCATTTACCTATGCTCTCTTTCAAGGCAATGTTCACATACCCTTCTTCAATTTAGTGAAGGGTGTTCCTTTAGCATGTGAAGTTTGTTAAATTATTGTTGCTTGTAATGTTGTTCAAAAGAACAACCCCAAGGTGTGGTGCTAGTATTCTAGAGAAAACAACAATTAATGAAAATTAAATTATCCAAATTGTGATAAAAAAATTAAGATTTTTTTTCCAAGAAAAATATCTATATATTTGTTATTTCAAGTAGAAATCAAATATACAATCACTTTTCTTTTTAGCGCTTTTGAGGACTGAAGTCACTCTTCATGACCAAAAAATACCTATAGGGTCCGAAAAACCATACATGTTTTACCAGATACATCATAACAATGGGTTGCTTGTGCCCCACTATGATTTTATATCCAAAAATTCTCTCAAGACCTATACACAGTTCATAGATGTATTCATTTATGTTAGTCATAAAAAATGAGTAAATTTTAAAATCTCATGCTAACTTCAAAAAACAAAACTAACTTCAGAAATCTATGAGTTATTGGTTCCTACAACGGAATTCTATAACTTCTTATATGAGCATATTAATAAAGGATTGAGATCTCATATGTGTGATATCCACCCCCTTTTGCTTCTACTGTCACAGAATGTGCAATGATTTTGATAACTTATTAGTGATGGCATTCATGTCATGATATACATGTTGAAATGGGATATCTTCAAACCTACTTATTACTTCAATGATTCTTTCCATTATATGGTTTAGAATTAATTTATCTACCTTATTAGCTCAATTAGCCCAATTAATTACCATTTTTTAGTCTCCTAAGATCTATAATTTGGATACTCTATCCACAACAAGTTTTAATAATACACGTGAGGCACTTATCTCAATGTTGTTGTTTAAACTTATACTAAAGGTTGCTTTGTATACTGTATGCTGAGAGATGTTGTGCACAAATGAAGAATGCCACCACCTCTACAAATACTTGAAAAGTCAAACCCCTTGACTCATATTGTCAAAAAAATCAATAATGCTACTCACATTAGACTGAACTAAAAAAAATGGTTGAGAAAAACCCCACTAAAAATCACTCTGTGTCTTCATTTGTTTAGTTTCAAGTTTTTTTAATTTTTTTTGTTTTGAATAAAACCCTGAATTTTTTTATTCTGAATAAATACCTAGAAAAAACTTTGCTATGTAGGCATGGTCTCTTATCTAGGTATCAGGGAATAGAAGCTTAGTTCTTCCAAAGGTGGATAGAGGGCATGTTATATATAAAAAAGTTGGGTTTCTTGTGTAGATATCGTTTCATGACGATCTTAGGTGGAATCGATAATCAAAACTTCCCTACACCATAAGTGAAAAATTGCCTCTTGGGATTGTATGTTGTAAAAAATGATCAATGTTCATTGACATAAAAAAAAAGTCTAGCCAGTTGGGATGCAAACAAAGAGAACTACAAAAAATAAGTAATATAAATTATGTAGTAGAAGGAATCCTTCATGTATAGGAGAGGAAATCCCACATTTGGGGTAGGGTTATCTCATTCCTAAAGGGAAGAGGGTTATCTTGATCATTTTCATTTGGAAGGGGAGGGTTATTTAGATTATAGGGGGATGGCCTATAACCATCATCTACACGTTTAGGGACCAAAACAATGGGCTCAATGTCACCCATCAATAATTATCTTTCTTGAACTTGAGGGACTTCTCAACTTCAAAGATATAAAGAGCTAGTCAAGAAAATTTATCATTGTGTTGTTGGGGTGAGGGAGGAAAATTGTGGTGCTTTCCCTTCTCTCTGTAATAACCCAACCAACTTGATAGTGGGGACTTCATTTAGAGGGTTGATATTGCTTGTAACAGGTTGAGGGCACTAGGTCAGGGTGTTGGAGATTTAGCAAGGGGTTTCCCTACTTTTGGTGCAAGACATGCCATCTTTGTACTCTCGCAATGGGAGCAGGTGTGCCATGTCTATCTTGACCTTTTGCACTTGAACAATAATTTGAAAATGAAGGTTTTCTCATATTATAGCGTTGTTGTACCAAGAAAAAAATTGACATGCTAGGAATTTTAAATAGAGCACGATTCGATTTCTTCCATATATTAAGAAGGACATATATGTCTAGCCACATTACAATCAACTTTCAAGGATGGATTTTGAGGGGATAGTTATAGGGATAATTGGCTACAAAATTTAGACACCCATTCCTAAGTAAATTTACTATTAGTTGGTCAAAAGTAAAGAGGTGTAGGGTTAAGAACCATGTTTTTTAAGAAATTTCACTATACGATTTTGGAGCAACAAAAGGGACCATTAGATAGAATGGTCATAAAAAATATCGACATAAGGGATTCACCCTTCTAGAACATGGGATGCTTAATAAATTCTCAAGCTTTCCATATTCCCTAAGCCAAAAAGGTATGCTTGAACTTGGGTTGGAGTGACTATACATTTTTGAAGGTGTAGGGCCTTTCCAAGAATTTTTGCCAAGGGTGGCCTAAACAAAACAAAGTTTCAAAGAAAGAATTTCCATGCTTCCTTCCCCTTAATCTCTTGGATGATTACTTGTTATCACTTGTGTGTTTGGATAATGTCCATGCCTCCTTGCTCCCTAGGTAGGGCAAGAGGTTCTAGTTAGCTTTGTTGGAAGCCCTCACTGCCATGTATATTTTCCCCAAAAGTTGTGAAGAACCTTCTCCAATGTTTGGTGAGCATTGTCGAATGGAACCTAACATGAGGAGTAAGTAATACACACGAGTATACATGACTTCATGAAAGTTTGGAATTTTTTGGCCAAAGTCATGGGTTTAGTCATCCATTTATCAATATTTTTCTCCAGTTGTTGAATGGAAATATCCTACAATGCCATAAGGGATCCATGGATTGCAATGGGAATCCCCAAAGATTGAGAAATTTGGCCAAGTAGGATCTGTGTCCACCCTTGGTTTTCCAACCAAAGGGGTTGATATTTTTTACTCTATCAGTTACATTGAGTTTTAGTCCCCTGAATTCTAGACATTGAAGCCTTGCAAAAAGTTTGTAGGCATTCACTGGTGTTTTCCATCGAGGTTTGATTTTCAAGGATAGTAAGAAAATAGTTGTTGATGAAATTCCCATTAACAAGTTGTCTTGCTTCAGTTTGAGGAAGGGGGTGCCTTTAATAAGTTCCTTCTATGGTGAATGAGATATCATAGAGTGCTTGTTGCCATAACTGTTACAAAATGAGCTTGATCACTAAATGAGGAAATCCTATATAGGTTTGGGTCACATAACTAAGCTCGAATAAAGATAATCAAAATAACACCATATGATATTATTAATGAATAACCGATGCACTTATTACAAAGTAGTTTACCTCCTTATATATCATTGTTCATTAAACAAATCATTTCCACTTATGAATGCGAGATAGATTGCTTTACAAAAAAATGAACATTAACATATTCTAAAGTCATAAAGTGACTTTATTACATAGTAAGTCTTATATCTCTAATACCTGTAAGGTGTACAATGCTGAAACAAACTGAAATCAAATACATATATTGAATGTAAAACACATAAATTGAACACTAAACATCAATAACATCACTTATAAGCTTCTTCTTCGAACACAATTCCTAGACCAGTTTGAGCTCCATCAAGCTACCTCATAACCATCGTAACAATGTAGCTACTGAGTTGAATTCTCAAGTTCYTGGATTCCACCTCCACGAACTCCCAAATAAAAAATCTCCATCACTGATAAGATTTGATCTTTTTTCACTACTAAAAAAYAATTATTGATGGATGCAAAGAAAGGTTACACAAACTAGAGTTGTACATACTACAAATCTGAGATAGATCGGTCATAGAATTGCAATAAAAACCTTGTTGCCTCTGTTGARAAAATTAAGAAGGATTATGTATTAAATCGCGGCTAAAAAAACATAACTCGGATCTGAGTGAACTTGCCGCTAAACACCCTCGAATCGTGGCACTTCGTGGCTCTTAGACTATTGAAGTCGCAAGAGTGGAAACCTTGTCTTTCAAAGGCCTGMGACTCTTGATACGACTTCATGCTCTGATACCACATTACAAAATGAGCTAGATCACTAAATGAGGAAACCTTAGATAGGGTTGAGTCACATAACTAAGTTCAAAGTAAGATACTCACAATAACACCATATGATATTATCAATGAATAACCGGTGCAATTATTACAAAGGAGTTTACCTCCTTATATATCATTGTTTATTAAGCAACCATTTCCACTTATGAATGTGGGATAGATTGCTTTACACAAAAAATGAACATTAACATATTCTAAAGTTATAAAGTGACTAAATTATTACTTAGTAATACTTATATCTCTAATAATAAGAACTTGAACAAAGAGAGTTTCTACTATCTTAAGGAAAAATTATTCAAATCCTAAGGATTTGAGCTTGGTTGAGATGAAAGACCATTCTAGACTTGGTGGAAAGCTTGGAAGTGGAATAGGGAAAAGTCCTTCACTAAAGACAACCTTGATGATGTGTATAATTGGGTATGTGAAAATCACATTCTAGATGGTCATTTTCATAGGTTATGGAGACTTAAATTGAAACATGATACGTAACTCACTTGACTTTGCAGCAATGGAAGTCATTAGTGGAACCCAAGCAAGCATTTTTTTCCATAGTACCTCATTTTGGAGGGCTTGACCATTAAAATTAGATTGACTCACTGGCCTAAATGTCGTTGGTGTAGTTGATTTGCAACTCTTAAGCACTGGTTATGGTTTTCTCCCTTCGTTAAGTCTACCAAGCAATAGGCCTACCCTCTGTGGTCAATCCCCACCCACATCCATTACTTGGAAATAAACTCTCTTGAGTGATGAATCCCCTTTCCTTTTAGAGTTCCAAGCAACTTGACAATTAATTAGAGTGTAAGTGCTATTTCTCATATGGAAGAAAAGAAATAATGTTTTTAACTTTACTCAACCAACTAGAAGCTTCTCATTGTAGGACCACTGAGTAATTTGTACAAATTTACACATGCCAAATAGTTTCCCAACATCAAAATATTGAGCTCAATGTGTCCTACTAGACACCATTTTCTTGAATTTTGATGGGTGCACTCATTTCACCATGAATTGGGAGTTGCTAGGCGCATCTCCTACACATTTAGTGCATTCTAGTTGGTGTCAACACCATGAGAGAAGGCTTGATTCCATGAAATAATGCATTGGTCATGTTGCTAGAGAGTGGATGAAGAGGCGCCATTGCTAGGCTACTCTTGTGTAGTAGAATTATAAGTCCCCCACAATGGATCTAGCCGTCTCAGAGGCTAAAATACCTTTAGAACTAGATCCTGGAAAGGAAGGTTGGGTGTGGATTATTATTGATCCTATCCTTGTTACTTAAGGTTATGCGCTGACCCATAAAGTTCATAGTGATCCCTCTCTTGAGGTAGGACTTATATCATTTAGTTGGATAGACTTTGTTTATTGTTCCTTGTTTTAGCATGGACATGTGTATGTACTATGAATTGTTGCATATCCAAGGGGTTGAGTTTTTATGTTGGGTGTTATTGGTTTTAAAAGCCAATGTTTTTTTTTGCTATGTTCATGTTGGTGCTCAAGCGGCTCGTTTTGTTTCTTCTTGTATAAAATACCTTGTACATATAGTATTTACAGTATTAGTTAAAGGAAGTATTATATAAATAATGTCATTCAACTCTGTCATAGGTTTTCTCAAAATCTATTTTAATGAAGAGGGTATCGATGTTGAGACATTGTGCCCATTCTAGTCCCTCCCATAGAACAATCACTTTGTTTAGAATGAAGCACTCTTTGATAAAACTTGACCACTTTAGTTGAATGATATTTGTTTCAAGAGCATCATGCAACAAACAATACACACATAGAATTGCACATAAGAACAACAATATCATGAAACCTTACATTGTATTGATCTATAATTCTCTCATTGTCCTCATCTTTCATCATACGTAGACTTCTAGAATAAGTCTACTTTCATGAATAATAATTCCATCATATCATAAGTATGAATTATTCCTTCAAATGATCTCAGGCAAGATATGCTCGATGTGCATGGGAAAGGCCTTGGCCAAGATTTTGCATCAGGTATTTAATAATGTTATAGGCCTATAGCTAATTATGTGTTTAGGGTTATTGAGCTTGTGAATAAATTTGATTAATTCTTTGTTGATATTTGTCCCAAATGATTTCTTATTTGATGGCTTCATTATAACCTTGCAAAGGGTCAAGCTTGAAAAAATCACATGTTGTCTTTTAATTTTTTCATGGAATGTTATCCAACATTGGTGACTTATCATCGGCCATCTCCATTCATGCAACTATGACTTCATCCAAAGTTAGTCATTGCACACACATTCTCTCTTATCTCTCATATGGATGATGTGAGCCTCGTGTAGACAAGTTTGCATGACCACCTTACATTGATTAATGATGTCTTGAGATTGGAATTTTGACTTATAATGGCTCACAAACTCTTTTTCAATATCTTCTTCCCTAGTTAAACATACATTGGTTGTTTTAATTGCACCAATATACTCCACCACATCTTCAGTGGTCAGGGCCTTAAAGAACACTTCCATAGGCATGTCTTCAGATTTAATCTAGTGCAAATGGCTCTCAGTTGGGCTCCACGTGCTCTACTTATTTTTTCAAGCTTCAATAAATGTTGGAGCTTGGAAACCCAAGTATGCATATCCCAATCAAACAAAGTGAACTACAATCAGTGGTTGAGTTGCTCTAGTTCATTTTTCATTTTCTTATGGTGTTATCGCTTGAGGGTGATGATTGTTCCATGATTTACTCTAACCATTGTGTCCAAACATAATCCCTTATTTCCCCATGGAGAAGGTTTCATACCCTCTTGATAAAATTCACTCAGTGCTAATTTTTTAAATGTGAGACATAGAGTAGGAAACAAGCCTTGTGAATTCTCATTTTTCAATCCCCCCATGAGTTTGAGAAATAAATATGATGGTGGTATGAGAGTTAATTCTCCTAGTACCTGAACCAACATACCCTCATGGTAGTGAAAAAATAATTTTTTTGATCAAAGAGCATGGCCATGTCTAGCGTTTTCATGGCTCTCTTGTTGCCTTTCTTGAAGTTAGACCAAGTAAATTGGAGTTTTGAGGAACCATTTTTTTGAATTTATTAGGGTCATAGACACCAATATTGGGTTTAATATCCCCTTGGTGTATTGTGACCACAAGCATGCCTTCTCATCATATTTAATTTCAATCATGTTAAAATAAGCATACATTAGTATGTCTAGAAAAAAAAGAAACAAAATCAAGCCAAATTACTTTTAAGGCCATTTTGAGTAAAAAACTAATAATCTTAACTTCATGTAGAGACAAAATCAAAGTCTTGAATAAAAGTTATAATCCTTCAAACCATGGACTTTCCATAGGGGTCCATGAGTCCCTTGACAATTGCTACCTTCATTGGGGAATGTAGTCCTTAATATCAAAGTTGTTTTCAAGCTCGACTAACACACACCATATTAGTTTAGTGTGACTATGCATTTTAAGCTAGAAGCTTGGATCCAATCATTGAGGGTATGAAAACTAGGATTTTTCGTAAGACTCTTTAGTATCTAAGGATGCTTGAGGGTTAAATAGGGGGTAGAGAGCATGCCCTATGACTCTCACCTCGAGAGGAGGGTTGGTAGTAGTGCACAATATTATTCCTAACAACTGAGCTTGTGGTCTTGTTAGGGACTGATGGATTGACAATAATCAACTTGGATCACTAGGCCTTTGGGCCACAACAATATTATTTCCATGGGAATTATTTTGGACCTATTCCAACCATCCTTTTTCATTATTATCCTGAGCAACCTTTTGTGCTTGAGTCTTTTCCATTGGATTGGCAGGGGCATCAAGGGTGTTAGGTTTAACCATCAGGGGGCATTGGTGGATTCTATGGTATGAATTTAACAACATACAAAGGTATTTGGGAGGCTAATATACCTCATGGGGTGCTTAATCACTTTTCCCCTACCTTGGAGGAAGACAAACTCTTTAAGATCATTTGACAAGTTGACCTATAGATAAACCATGTTATTATCTCAAGGGTTGATTAAACAAGTAGGATCATGAAAAAAAACCCTACATATGATGTAAAAATGTACTATAAGAAATCCCATAATTACATGGGTAAACTAGGGAACTCCACTCGCATAGTTAATCCTAATGGGGCAAATTTTTGTAGATAATTTTTTTAACCCATGGGGATAGGGCCACAAGGGTGTTACTACAAATCCAAGGGCCACGAGATACAATGGAAACACAATGTGATGCCTCTATGAAGAAAAACAAAAAGATTCCCTTTGCAAGGCTTCAAGTACTTAGGTATTGCCAAACATGTGGGTCGTAGAACTCTTTGAACTAAGCCTTTGTAATGGACTCAAGATGAACTTGAATGACAATATAATCAAGCAGAGTGTGCTTTTGGTATGTGTCTCAAACTTAAGCATATTCATTGATAATGATACATTGTATGATACTTTCATCTAGGGGTAGATCATTTTCTAGTGATACACCTTCAAGACAGAGTTTCTAGGAGCCTTTGGTGGTGTCGTTATGCTTGCAATTGGTGCTCATGTGTTGCAATGAATGATACAAGCTCTAGTGGGGCCAAACAACTCTTTGTTTGTCACAAATTCCATTAATATGCACCCATAGGCCTAATGTGGGGTGAGAAGTGGCCATTGAAGGCCAATGAGCCTTGCATGAATGTCAATAATGGGAGTAATGATGATCATGATGGATAAGGGATGCATGAAGATCCATTAATATCTCATTTTAACTAGTCTTTCAAGGTTAATTTTCACATAACATGATTAAGTCATAGGAAACTAGAGGCTTTTAGTACTAAACTCACCTTACATCTCTCCTCTTTCAACTGACACTTTGTTTTGGATTATGCGCTTGTTCAATACCTCAACATTAGCATTTGGTGCTTATACTTGAATACTTGGTTCACCAATTCAACACTCTCTACAATCTTTGATTTAAAGTGCCTTGGTTTTATGCCACTTAATGGTTCACTTGAGTAACCACTTTGAATGACACAATTTAATTATGTAGCAATCTCCCATCCTTGTGTCAGAATTCTGCGACCTAAAAAGTCAAAGTTTTGATTGATATGGAACATTGACTATTTTTTCAAGCATCTAGTTTGATTTAGAATGGGGAAAAACACTTATGATAAAGTTCTACCATGCATGGATATTGGATCATGGTGGAACTTTAACCATGAATACAAATTTAGTCAAATTCAACTTAAATTTATGCATGGAAATGGGATCCCTTTGCTAAACATTTAGCTTACTCTACTTTGAACAACCTATACAATCTTTAGTTTGAAGTCTAAAAATTTGGCCAGATTCAACTTAAATTTATCCCTGAAAATGGGATCACCTTGCTACACATTTAGCTTACTCCACTTTGAACAACCTATACAATCTTTGATTTAAAGTCTTTTGGTGTCATGTGACATGTTGGTCTCCCCAAGTAACCACCTAGCTATGGAATTAATGTATAGGTCACAATATTGGATATGAGATTCAACATTATCTTCCTTCGCAAGATGCTTGTGTTAACTACTTTTGTTGAAATCCCATGACCTCATCAATTGGGTATTTTCTTACTTGCAACCAACAATTATGATTCTATGAATTTATTCTCTTTGGAGTTTTTACAATAGATTTCCTTTTACCCTTCACTATCTCTACATCACATGGAAACAAATTTGTGCATTATCTAGCAAACATTGAAAGCCTCCTCTAATGCAAAGGTTCTTAGTTGGGTTTCAACTAAATTGCACAAGTTTATGGAATGAGGAAATGTTGACAATGCGAGTATGGATGTATGAAACATCTAGAACGTTCAACCAAATTTGTAGGGAACAATGTATTAAGAGTGATAATATTAGATATGTTGAAAATTGTATATAAACATTAAATAAGTGTACTCGTTCCGTTCAACGGTTGAGGCACTAACACCCTGAGATGACAATATATTGATGCAAGTTTTTAGGAATCTGAGGCTTTGCTCCCATACATTCTTCACCATTCCTATTTGCATCATAACACTAAAAAAATGTCACGCCTTTTCAAAATCAGGTACCATGCACTGAAATTAATAGGTGAGCAACCAAAAGGATGAACACCACAGAGAAATAACTCCCATAGATCAAAGATCAAGACACCAAAATTTACATGGTAAAGCCCTTAGAGAGGTAAACATCCATGGAGCAACCAAAAAACTATATTATTTCTCAAAGAAAGAAAAGCTACATCAAGTATAATACTCTTCATCATGCAACATCGCATCGGCTTGTGCCCATCACTGATAAATGTATATCCATACTTTTTAAATAGAGATCATGGACCAATAAGATTAAATGACATCAATCGAGTGTGAGGAAGACCAAGAATAGGAAGACCATGAAATCACCCATGCACCAAATAGAATAATAAACAATGAAATATAAAACTTAAAAAACCAATAAAAAATACTCACACTTAGACTAGAATATTTGAACATGTTAATTAGTCTCATAAATGAATCATAATGTCCAATATCCTAACACCACATGATCTTTTATAAAATAAAAGGGGTAAACTTAGAGTGTATATAAAACTTTAAATTAAACTTTGCAAAGTGAAATAAATTGAGATGCAAACTTTACATGGGTTCGAATGACTCATGACAAGGATGGTTGGGTGCTAGCTACAACATTACATGTTCATGGTCAGGAAATGAATCACCTTGAGCAATCCACACAACAATGCATGTTGTAGAAGAATCACGTTGAGCAATCCACATACTGCTAAATAAAGGGAGTGAATGCAACAAATAATAGCCACTAAGTAGCACAACCCACCAAAATATTTTATGAGCATCAAATGCCTCACAAATAAGTAGTGTGTCAAAAATGTGCAATGCTTCTTCATTGACTCACCATTTCTTTTTTCAGAAAATGGTGTAGTGAACAAAATTGCTTGTTTTGAAATAAGTAGTGTGTCAAAAATGTGCAATGCTTCTTCATTGACTCACCATTTCTTTTTTTCAGAAAATGGTATAGTGAAAAAAATTGTTTCTTTTGATTTGAATGGGTTCATTAAGATTTGATTGGGTTCATTAAGGACATTAGGCAACTATATTTGATGGGGTTTCAACGCCTATGGTTTTCAAGATCATTTTTCTGTTCAACTTCTTTAACCGAAAGGAAAAGGTTTGTTTGACCATCCTCTATTATTAAATTTCAGTATCCTTATTGATTTTAGGTCATTACATCACAACATTAGTTTAGCAGCCTAGTAGAAGAACAATATTAACAACAAATACAAGTATTCATAATGTATTCTTTTACTACAACTATCTATCTTTCTTCAAAAAACTGGTTCATAAGTATTTAACAAGTGTTCCTTAAAAAAAACTGGTTGACAGGTCTTTAACAAGTGTTCAAATGGATTTTGGCAAGGTTTCAATAACTCTTCAACAAGTTTGTCATAATCTTGAAACAAGTAACATATTGACAATTACAAGAATTCAATGCTTTATTTTTTTTTTTGAAAGAGTAACATATGTTAATATGGACATTGACAAAACAAACAAAGTTGAGACAATGTCTTTTTTTGTTGGTTATACTATCCCTGACCTATGGGATTAGCCTATGGCTGAAATGCCATGACCCAGGGGCATCTAAGCCATCAAAATCACCCAGGGATCGCACCCAACTTGGACCACACCAACCCTTAACATGGTTGGATTTGAGGTGTCCCCAGGGGTTTCGAACCAATGACTTTCACTAACGAAGTGCCTTAACAATGCACTCCCTCACCAACTGTGCTAGACCTCAGGGACATTAAAGTTGAGACAATGATAAAAAGCTATGACAACTCAGTTTTAGTCTCGATTCAACCTATTTCTTAACATTAATCTGAGTAATGTGAACCAATTGAATCAAATTATTTTTTCACACACTTTTTTCATTTCCTAAGTTTGATCCAATAAAATATTTGTAACTCTTCTTTAGCTTGATTTCCAAGTGAAATAATGATTTTGATTTTGTTGTCGAATTTATTTGTCTTTGAACATAATTAATAAGTGGTAATAAAATTAAAGGCAAATAGAATCAACCAAGTTCAAAGTATAGAATTAATAGTTTATGATTTTGAAAAACAAGTAATGCTTATAATATATGACATTAAAATAATTATTTCGATGACATGGCTTTCTTGCACTATAATTCTTTTTATTTTCTCACAATAGTGCTTTCTTTGCAAATGAAGAAGGCATGGCTTGTGCAACTCACTCAATTAATGAAATACAAAAAACTTCGTTTGCTAATAAAAGACAAACATTGAAACTTGGCATAAAGTATGTACTTTCACCACACATACTAAAACTTTTGGTACATTAGTGGCTTCCATGGATGCAAATTAGTAGTAAAAACATAGTTACCAACTTAACAAGAACTCTATAGAGTTCTTTTTTGGGGGGCCACATTTTTTTATCCTATTTTTAAAAATGGTGCTATCGGTAGCACTCCCTCATTTTTTAGGTGGTTTTTTGATATTTTAATTTTTTTGACCATAATGTTTCCACATTATATTTTTAAATGCTTATTTTTTCATCTATTTTAAAAAAATTCTATTTTTTTTTTTCAATTGTGTTTTTAGTCATTTTCCATGCTTCTTTCAATCTTAAAAATATTTTTTACCACATACATTTTTGAAATTAAGATTTTTTATATAATTGTGTCTCAATTAATTTATGGTTATGTACTTTTTAAATATAGTGGAAAACATCATTTTTAACACATTGTTTACCTTGTCTTCAATAAAAAAAAATAATTGTATTTAAATAACACTAATTTTGATTGTTTAGCCCAAAAAATATAATTTAATTTGTTTTGATAAATTAAAAACTAAAAAAAATAAAATAATTGAAATTTAAAAAAAAATTAAAATTAAAAAACAAATGTATATAAAAAAAAAAGATTAAAGAAAAACTGAAGAAGAAAAAAAACCAAAAAATTAAAAATATATATAGAAACTAAGAGAAAATGAAGAAAAAAAAAAGATAAAAAAAACAAATTTATGGAAAAAAACTTAAAATAATAATAATAATAATAATAATATATAAAAAAATGAATTAAAAACCTACAATAAAAAATTAATAAAAATTTAAAATAAATAAACAAAAAAAAACTTAAAATTACAACCAAAAAATTTAAAATTATATTAAAAAACTTAAAAAAATATAATTGAAATACAAAATTAAAAAAAATTAAAAAATAAAAACCATTATATCTATATCTATATCTATATCTATCTATCTATCTATCTATCTATATATATAATGGATGGGGTCGATGCCAGGCATCGCACCAGCCCATCGCGCGTGCCACACAAGAGGCTGGGGCAATGCCCAACATCATCCCTTCCCATTATATTATGCCCCTTCCATGACCCGCACGATGGGCTGGAGCAATGCCTGACATCGACCCCACCCATTATATATATATAATATTTTTTTTTATATGAAATTTTGTATTTTTTAAAATGTTTTTTAATATAAAATTTTAACTTAGGGAGTTTTAGTATTATTTATTTATTT
>ML801582.1:65678-80305 GCA_009831015.1 Picea engelmannii
AAAAAAATGGATTAATTTTAAGACTTGCTTAAATCTTACCTAGGGGAACATTATTAACCCTTATACATTAATCAAATTCTAAGAAAAAACCATATTTCCTAAGTTTTTAGGTGAAAGATATGCAATTAATGTGTGATAGTGATGAAAGGGAAGGGGAATGATTCCATGTGATTACCCTCAAAGTCTTAGACATGCATAGGTCATAATTTTTCATGTTTTATTCATCTAGCTTCATTCTGGATAGGAATATTTTTATAGTAGCCTTTTAGAGAGAACTTATCATTGAGTTACCATCCTTAACATGTTTTTTACTACCTCTTTCTACCCCCTTTTTTTAGATGTTCACTTTATTAAACAAGTGATTATTCTTTAGATATTTTTTAGACAACCCAAGACTATGGGTATTGACCTTATAGTGAGGGGTATTTCTCAAGTTTTATTTTTTGGATTTTTAAACTTTTTTCTCTTCACCTCTTAGCCTTAGTGGTTTTGACCTTTGAGAAATCATATATGACATGATGTAATTGTTTTTTAATGTGGGTGGAAATGAATGATACTAGGGAGATGGAAAGTGATTAGCATGGTTAGGGTGTGGACAATGTTATCTAGTCTAAACACCCAATGGTACGAGTTAACCAAGGAAAAGATACACTTCTAACATAAAGTATGTTCCCCAAGGTACTATGAGGCAAGTAATAAAATTATTGTAAATTATGAAATGCTAATTGATAATCATTAAGTGTTTACAACATCACAACATGCCAAAATGTTATACCATCATGCCCAAGTAAGAAATAATACATGGAATTTCAATGAAATAAACCGAACCATCAAAGTGCATTTGACATATGAAGATCTGGACTAAACTGAGCTACATCACAAATGAGCTAGCATGAGCATGTCTCAATGGAGTAAAATGAAGGAAACTATTTGGATTTGATGAAGAGGTGCATGATATCTCATGCAATCAATAACATGACACCCTTTCTAGGGTATTCAAAGGTCCTTACCCCTAAGGGGGTAACAAGTACATTATGGAATGGATTGGTTAGTCAACCCATAGATCCATCATCAATGGTTCGTGAGTGCCTTTCAAACTTGGCACACATTTTTTTGTTTTATTTTTTAGGTTTGATGATAAGACAAGTTCTTGAGTAGGTTACACATGTAAGCAAGTACATATGATGGAAAAATATGTAAGTAGAGTAGGTTCCCCATACTTGTAGGTTTAGTACAATATATAGAGCAATGATGGGAAGTCAAAGAACCCCAAAGGGTGTGATTAGGTTGGTTCTTGCAGTTTTTGAAAACCATATTTTCCCTAATTTTATCATAGCTTTGGATACACTTTGGTGAGACGTGCATGGAGTTCAAATTTGAGGCAATGCCAAGAATTTGTTATTTTTAGCAGCTACTATATTTAGCAATTTCCAAGTTTGCACACATTGACATGATAATTACATATTTGAGTACCTAGTTGGGGAATTTGCCTATGGTTCATATTTCAGTTGAATTCAAGGGTCATGGATTTTGGTCTATTTTTAGCAGTGATTTTTTTTCGGGGCGATTGGGATTTTGGATACCCAATATGACATACATGGGAAATATCGGATTTCAAGCCATTTTAAGAACTTTGAAATTCTAGGGATTAGTTTCATTTTGACATGGATAGGAAGGTACTTTATGGGCCCACATGAGGGTACTTGTTATTTCTAGTCATTATTTTCCTTGGGAAGATTCCATGTGAGATGACTTGGTGCACCCTCCTTGATGATCTTATTTCCCCTTTCCTCGAGCCCTTGTTCAATTCTATTCTTGAATCGATCCTACACACCCCCCTTTGAGAACCACTTACTATTTTTAAATTTGCTTTATTTGGCATAAAAAGTGGTTTCTAAATATAGACTTTGTTGACTTTAGGGGTGTATGACCTGGAGGAAGTTTCTTTGCAAAAATATGATCACACACTTATTTTAGTCTAGGAAGGGATGCACCCTACTTTATAGGCATAGTTACTATTTTTTATGTCTTTCCTCGCCTAAATTAACCTATCCCACCATACTATCTTTGGAGTCTAGCATGAGGTTCTAAATTCTCACCTTTTTGAATTATTTTAGGATGTTGCCTCTCTTGGAGCCATTCACCCTATTTCTTTAATATTTTTAGCATGCATGAGATGTTACTTTTACAAGGTTTGAGTGAGGACTTTCTATTTTGGATAAAGATCATTATTATAAATATTGATTTTTTGTTCTTAGAAGGGTGCACTTTAGAGGAGGAGCTTCTTGAAGGAAAATATAGAAGTCGTCTTATTCTATTTTCATAGGGAGGTAGAGTGCTCCACCTCAGTTGGCTCTTGGAGTATTTTTGGAGGTGCTCTATTCTTGTATGTCCTTTCTTATCTCATTCTCTCCTTCTTATATAAAATGTAGAAACAATGTGAGGGAAAGGGCAACATTTTTCTTGAGTTTTTTATAGCAAAGAGTTGTTGGTTATTGCCTTGCACCTTTCATTGCTTCCATGTTCTTTTATTGAGAGATTGTAATTGAGAGCAAGCATCAAGTACTAATGATAGTTGGAATCTGTGTTGCATCATCAATATTGTTCCAATCCCATTTTGCAAAGGAGGAATTGTACATCTTCACTTCCCTAATATCTTGAAGAGTTATTCGTGTGTCTGAACTTATAAAGGACATTGTTTATCCTACAAACCTTGGTAATAAAGACATTCAAGCACTTTCTCGGTGACTATCCCTTGTTTTTGTGTGTGTAAAAACTTATATTTCCTTAGACTCTTATTTTCATTTGAATTACATTCTTAATAGAATTTAAGTAGTACGATTTGTATACTAATATTTATTCACCTAATTCACTTTTTATTCCTTCATATTTTGACTCCATATAGGCACCAACCAATTCATTTTAATTTATTAATTTACCCATACAAATAAAAAAAGCTATCAATTTGCCTTGATTTTGTGTACTTTAACCATTTTAAGCATATATAATTAGGCATATTTAGTTCATTTTATCACTTTCCTATCATAAAATAGTAATATTAGTTTGTTGTTTTCTCATTTTTCATGCAGAAATAGAAATAATCTTTACGAATTTCTCAATTTGTGTGCACTAAGAAGTTTTAAAATACCAAAAATACTAAAAAAACAACATTTAACTGCATTTATAGTCATAAAAATAGCCTATCACCTTGATGTACCTACTTTTTTCATTTAACTAGACATCTTTACTTTATAACTACATTGAATTACATGCCCAACATAGTGTTAATTTTCTGCATTGATTTCCATGCATTTATGGCAATTTTTAGAGAGTTTATCTCACTATTTTTTATACTTTAACTATAGATTATGAACAATACAAAAATATTTTATTTGTTTAGAGGTACTTCTAATCATTTATTAACTTGCAATTGGTACCTTAGATCAATTAGGCATACCCACTCAAAGTTAGCAAGCACTAACTTCAAAAAAACAGAAATCAAATGAGGTGACATTGGCTTGATTTCTAATGTTATACGAATTCCATTAGACCTTGAGAAGTGAGAATTTTTAGGTGATAACATTTTAAGTGTTGGTACCCAAATTATATTTCTTAAAAATCCAATTGGCATGTCTATCTTAGTTTGTTTGTGGGTACATTATGCGATGGAGTGGTTTGTTGATCCATCAATTCGCCATTGACAATTTGTGAGTGCCTTTCAAACTTAGTACATGTTCATGTTTTTTTTTTTTTTCTAAATTTATGGTAGGACAAGTTCTTGAGTAGGTTATATATATATATATATATATATATATAGGCATTTCAATAGAGTAAGTGCCCCATACTTGCAGGTTCAGTGTAGTATTAAGAGAAAGTATGAGAGGTATGTTAAAAGGAAAACACCTTGTAGTATAGGTTTTTGCAGAGGTTTTTAATGTTACAAGATTGGGCAAAATTTTCAAAAAAAAACTCTGCTACAACCTCTATTATTTGTAGCAGAGGTTTTAACAGATGTTCAATATAACTAAAAAAATTTGGGCAAGAGGAGGTTCTAGCGAAGGTTTTTTTGTCGGTGCTTGTATTGGTCAAACAGATCGGTGTGGTCTTAAGAAACCTGCATTGATGCGTACACAAAATTTAAAAGAACCAATTCTTTTATAATTGTTACACATTGATTCCTCCTTTTTTGTTGTTTGCAGCCCCGATGTTTTTTGGGTTTACGTACGCACTAGTTAGTATTGTTTTTTGTATGCAGCATCGATGCTTGTATAAATATTACACATTGGATCGTTCTTTTTTTTCTATGGCACACAGATGCTCATATAATTTGTACGCATCAATGTATATATTACCATATGCACTGGACGAAAGTGAAATTTTGAATATTTGAGGTAAGATGTTAGTGTCATTCTTTGTTACTTAGCACCAATGCGTATATTATATGTAAAGCCTCGATGCATATATTATTTGTAAAGCATTGGTGCATATATTATATGTAAATCACTTATGCGTATACTATTTTTAAAGCACCGATGTGTATTATAATCATGCACATCATAATATTTTGAAATGATAAATATAATCCTACGTTATGTCGTTTAAAGCAATGACACTTTTTCACATTTTTTAGCACCGATAATTCAATGTAATTAATAGGCATTGGTGCATACAATTCATAAAAACATGTCATTTTCTATTTTATGGCGCGCACCATTTAGTGAGTTCAAAATAATACAATGCATCGATATGTATATATTTTAATTAATTGTTTTTTAACAAATTTTCAATTAATCATCTCAAAATCAAATATTTTTTATAATAATATTGATTTCTATATTTTTGTTATTGCATTTTGATATAATGATTGCATTAATGTGTTATCCAACAGATTACACCTTTGTTATTTGTAACAATGTAAACCATCCATATATTAATTAATTAACAAAACAACATTTGACAATGCAATAAAATAAGAAATCCATTCTATTATATATGAATAAGAGACTCGTTGTCATACAAAATGGGACAAGTAAAGGTATAGAATAATCAAAATGCAACCAATATGTAATTTCTACACTTATTGGTAACACATCCTCATGCAATTGGGACAATATGTCGAGTACAATAAACATAATCCTTGATTTTTACAGACAAATATTCCAAAACATACAACTTGCAGTAGCATTCAATTATATTGATTGTCATTCATCACTTGAACTGTTGTCATCACTCGAGATGCATGAATGTCTCATTTCTTCATAACTTGTAGGCGATATTGTACTTTGGTTATTTAACCTATTGTTTTCTTGATCGGCTTATTTTTGTTGTTCCACCTCTTCATCTCCCATGAACAAACATAGAAATAAAGTGTAATAAGTATATTTACATTTGTATATATAGTAGAATATACATAATTGTGCAAATAAAAAAATGTACCATAGTAGAGTGTTTCATAAACAATACACATTCTTCGAAGTCATGTTACATGCCATCTCTCAAAATATATTATGTCCACTGCACTCCATACTTTGTTTCTTGCATGTTTCTTATGCCACGACAAAGCACAATCAATATAATTAGTATAAAGGTTTCTTGTTGTTCCATTAATTATAAAAAAATGGAAGTTAAACAATATAGATACTTACATATTGTTCAATTAAAGCTTGATACTTCAACATATACTAGCAACCCATACTTAACTCAATGTCTATCAATTCTTCGGTTGGCTCTTCTTTGTATGTTAGCACCTATTAGAAGACATACGTGGACAAGTGTAAATTAATTATTTAAATATAAATATCACAACAAACAAGCAATCTTAAGTAAGGTCGAAAACGTAAGTACTCACAAATTTTGCAATCAACCATTTTCTTCCTTGTCGTCCTGTCTTATGTGTTGAATTGGTTACATTTTTTTTTTCTTTTCTGCAACAAAACGATTGAAAATTAGTAGTTCACGTGATAATTAAATTCAACATACATAAAAGACTAAAATCATGATTGCATACCTCTTGTGCACGATGTTGTTGGGATGGCTCCTCCTGTGATGCAATTATGTTCATTTATTTCACCATCTCCTTGTACACTTTTTTGAACATCCCTACTGACATGTATTGGTTTTCCCCTCATTTGTCCCTTGGATTTTTCATAATCTTCCAGAAAAACAAAAAAACACAATATATTTTTTTAAATCAACATGAAAGTAAATATAGAAAAAATAATTAATTTGGTAAATTTTGGAACATATTATAGAAAAACATGTTTACTAATAATACTTTTTAAATTATTCTTTCTTTTTATTGTAGGTTTTTGTTATTGCAAGTCTCATGGGTCTCATTGAAAATTGCTCCATAAATGCTTCATGTAGTGTATATATAACCTGATTCTTAGAGTCATTGGATTGATTTTTGTATTGTAAGTGGAAAGTACGTCTATACGTCCTTACCATTGTATCCCTCAAAGTCTTTTAAAACAATTTGTCCTTCTCATTAACTTCTAGCACCACTGAATTGATTTTTGTATTGTAAGTGCAAAGTATGCCTATATGTTCTTTCCACTATATCCCTCAAAGTTTTGTAAAACAAATTTTCCTTCTTGTTAACTTCTAGCACCACTCCAGAGAAATTGTGTACCAAGTCATCATCATTTACATCCTTCATAATTTGTATCTTATTAAGACGACATTATGTTCCCTCACTATCAATCCCTTCACAACATTAAAAAAATGTGAAATCGAGTGTTTAAAACATGTTAGCAATTAAAGTTAAGAAATTCATTTTTAGTAAAATGTCAAAGAAAAAATTCATATTGATTGCCTTTTGATCCACCGAATTCCTCACTTTGCAACATTTCCATAAAACTTTTACGCTCTTTTTCACTCATATTGTGACCAATCTTTTCAAATTTCTTGAAGTTTTTGCTATTCATGACACACCTTAACCAATACACATCATCAATTTAAACCTACAAATAATTCAAATATATTCAATTTTTAATAAAACTTAAATAGCTTACCTTGTTCTATTCTTGGGATGAGTACCATCGCGCTTCTTGCAATAAGTTGTTTTCCTTGAACTTCTATTGGCCATTTCTGTAAAAAAAAATCCAAGAACCATCAAATATAAAAATTACATGTTTAAAAAAAAAAAAAAATCCGGTGTGTATAATAAAATAGTATACATTGGTGCATTAAACATATGTGTATGCACTGGTATATGATAAATGTGCTATGACGAAATCGAAAATGTTTTGTTTACAAATTGTTCTATTCATGTGGTTCTCTATAAATTAATAGAAGCATCGATGCCTAATTATTGTTTATTGCACACCGTTGAACCCATGAAAAAATTTAAAACATGGTGCTTTCAAATTAAAAACATTATTTTTTTCATTTTAAACTCTACGGTGTTTTTGATGGGAATATGCGCACCTGTGTGCTATTCTTGTACAATGTGCACCGCAAACCGTGAAAGTGTTTTTTAAAAAGAAAACTGGCAGTGACCGGGTTTGGGATCCAATAAAATGAGTGATCCCATTGCAATGGATACCAAACAACCCATATATAAGTAATGAAACCCTATGAAAATATATTGCTTAAAAAAAATTCTCATTGTGAAATATAGAGAGTGAAATCAAGGGAAGCAACAAGGAAGCTAGGGCTTCAAATACCGAAGGTAACTACAAACCCTTTTATTTTTTTGAGAATGCAACGAAAATTGAATGAATCAAATAGGGGAAAGATTGAGATGATCAATAAAATGAAATCACATACCTGGTATTTCTCCTCTGTAAATTTGTATGTGTCCTACGGTGATCCCTTTCAAATTTGTCTTTTCAAAAAAACATTCCCTCTCCAAAGTCCTTTCTGGTAAATATCTCTTGCACAAATCTCCCCTCTAAATTTTGGCGAAAGAATGAAATAATGAATAAGTTTTCATTTAGAAACACATACATTTAGAAAAAATGAAATCCCTACTCATTTTTTCATTGTATATTTTGTTGCATTGATGTTAAGCATGAACGCTATTTTTTTGTAACTTGCTTTTTCGGTGTGTTATACACTCTATAGTGCACCCGTGTGGTTTTACATAAAAATGCACCGACAAACAATTTAATTCACAAAATACAAATGCAAACATATGCATTTAAATTTTGTGGAGGTTTTGCTTTGCAGAGACAATAATGGAGGTCACTCTTCAGTGGATTTCATAATTTAACGCACCGGTGCATTTTCTATATGTTGAAGCACTAGACCGTCAGAATATAATTAGGCACACTGGTGCATTTTGTTTATGTTGAAGCACTGGGGCGTCATAATATAATTAGGTCCACCATTAAATTTTAAATTCATTCGAATTCTATTTGATGTTAGATAATACTATGCTTCTCAAACTTTATTTTAATAATTTATTCATGTATTGATGATGGTCCTAGCTCAAATGCAGGAAAAAGAAGTTTATAATATCAAATGGCCAATTCTTCAAATTCCTGCTCATTCCATATCATTGCAAGTTCTTCATGTTCTCCCCAGTCGTTTGAAGTAAGTCTAGATTTTATTTATAATTCATGTATCTCATTAAATTTATGTTATATATGCACGTGCATTTGAATAATTGTTCATTGAATTTTGTAGGATCGTGATTCAGGATAGAGTTTATATGCACAAGATCTTCCACCAATCCAAAAACCCCACAAGCCATTATCGGGAGAAAGATACTGCAGGCAGATGTTTGATGAAAATGGACAATTTCTTTACCTTGATAATTGTAACATGCCATATTTGAGCAACCAACATGGGTTAATGGTATTACACCATGAATTGGATCTCTTTTATGACACCCTAGTAGTATGTGGTTGTTCAAAATGTAAAGGGTTGAAGGAGAACCCTCGATGTGTCACATTATCTCATTATATTAATAATTGAATGCCCAAAGTTGACGATCTAATACCCCCCACTGTGATCAAGAATCCAATAGGTGATAATAGAAAATACATGTAGGAACACTTCCATATTCTCCTTTTCTGAAAATTTGGAAGCCAGATCAACTACATTTTTTCCTAAATTGACAAACTCATCTCCTTTTGTTGAGTCAATGGAGAGTTCTAGTGATTCAAAGTATGATATTAATACTACCCAAAACATCTCTATTAGGAGATCCAAAAAGTTGTATAAGATGAGAACAAAAATGTCCAAGTACACACCAAAGTCGTTTCAATTGTTGGAAGGTAGAGATGACTTCCCTCTTCCTATCCATCTGCAAAGTAAATACCAAACCTATTATAACCAATATTTATATGGTGTTTGGTCGTATTCCACGTCTATGCCTGATGTTGAAATTGTATTCTCTTTTTCTTGTAATAGTTATGCGATTTCCAAGTCTAAAATAGATGTTGCAAATCTTAGGTTGTTCATCCTTTTACATGTATCCATTCCTCCAAAACAATCAATATCACTTATGTCATTTTGTGGTCTTCTTTGTAGTCAGTTTGATTACTTGAATGTTGTTCAATACAAATATATAATTTCCATGTATAGTATGTGCATGAATGATTATGCTTATGAAAACTTTAATAGGAAAAACATGTTATATATCGATGGTCGTCCATGAACTCGAGGGAACATTGGTCCATAAATAGTTGTAGGTCCTCATTATTTAGTGCAAATTGTTCCTTTGATGGACACTCTAATGAAAAAGAGTTCTTTATGAAAAGGAAGGAATCCATATTTGTTGTTTTTCATGCAATACGTGGTTTGTCTCCTGGTGATGAGTTTTTATAAACTGTAACTTTCATAGACCACCAATCGCTCGTCAAAAACACTTTGCATTATGTCTTCCTTTAGACATCCCTTGGGACATAAGAAAAAGATGATTGTGTAATTTTATTTTTGGATTTTCAATGGGACTAATGTAAATGTATTTATTAATTTGACATTTATTTTATAAACTAGTTGGTTGCATGTTTATTATTGGGAAAAAAAAATCATGCTTCTAATAAATATTTGGTCTAGTGTTTGAACATACTAAATGCAATGTGTTACTAATATTATCGATGCAATGTTCAATATTTTTACAATCAGGATTCTGATGATGAGCAACATGTCTACCATCTACAATTGCACCCCACTACGATGTCAAATCAAGAACTTGTTATTAAAGGAGCACAAATCAAAGAGGAATCGTACCAAGCATGGTTGAATCAACCACCTATTCAAATCCCACTATGCCCCGAGTCACCAATTCAAAACCTCTACAGTAACACTAGTTCTTCACATGTTGGGGATGAAGGAAACACTATAGAGGTTTGTATGAATGATTTCTTATGGGATACCCAAGCCATGGAGGGAATGTTGTTACACATTCCAACAAAATGAACTAGGGGATGACACTTATATCGTCGATACCTTCTTCGAAATCCTGAAATATGATTCCACCACCCCTCTCTTACGATAGGGGTCAAGGTATACCCAACTAGGGACAACAATGTTACTGTACACCTTGAAAACAATGTATGGTATGTTGTAACACCCTGTTTCCCCCAGCCTGTAAAAATAACTATGTTGGCCAAGAACTATGGCAAACTCAAAGATGTGAATGTTTGATTTGACGAACCTTTGCATAAAAGGTCGATGAATGTAAATTATATAATGAATATGTGTTGCATGATTGTTGAGAGGGGGATGTGCTAAAAGAGACCATGATGACAAATGAGGTGGTGGAAGGGACCTGGAATGGTTGCGTTAAGTTCCACCGAGCCAGTACTGTACTGGTTTATACTTGCTCACAAACCAAAGCAGCTCTCTAATCCTGGAATGGATTTCCCATCGGATTGGTAGGTGGGGAGGCTCCTCAAGAGTTAATGAGGGGATGGGGGTGAACCACCCATCCGTAACATCCCTCAGACCTGACCACAGATGACAGAATTCACGCCACATGCAACCTTGCAGACATAAATTGGCAAGAGAGGAAATGTGGTAGGAGAGAGCAGTGCGCGCGACGGGGATTGCAAAAGAGACTGGAGAAACCCTGGAAACATAGGGAGTTCTGAATACCAAGAGAAGGAAAGTAACCTTCATCCTGGATTATTTTCCTGCATCAGGAGAAGGAGAGTAACCTTCGTCCTTGATTTTTGTTGAGCTGGAAGTAGGAGACTGAACCTCAAAGCATCATGGTCTAGCTCAGGGGTGGCTAGTGGTAAATCTGTTTGGAGTCACTGAGCCTACAGTTGGGTGGAAACGAGCACTCCTCTCAGCAGTTGCATCATGCCTGGTAGATCTGATAAGTGTTTTATACCTTGTATTTTGAACTGAATATCATGAATACATGCTTATGTTTATATGCCCATAATAATTTCTGTGTAGAATGATTGCCTAGTGTGATAGACTGGAAATAATCGATGCATGTGTATGCTTACATGCCATAGTCGGTTTCTGTACAAAGGATTAAGGTTGGGGCATGAATTCGCTCCACTACGAATCGTCTTGTTTTCTTAACTCTCGTAATGTTCCAGGAAGGCTCCTCAAGACTACTCTTCTCCAGGGATTACCCCATAAACCTTGGAACCATGCCAAACCTTTACCCAGAGACTCGACTAAGATTCAGGACGATTTCCCAAGAACCGTCTGGAGGTTCATGTGATCCGGGTCTAGAAACCTTATGCAAGGAAGGATAGCTCTCTAAGGTCTCGAAGTCGTGGGAGTTTGAAGCCCCAAGAAGTTGAATTTCGTGATTCAAGCTCAGAAGGGATAGTGAGCCCAATTATAGAAAGAGAGAATACCCTATCATTTGGTATACATACGATCGAAATCCTTTCGGGAATACCCCAGATCTTTCGAGACCAATGGATCTAGATAAGGAGCACAGGTGTTAACACCTCGACCCTTTCAACCTTCACATGTAGCGATGGGATCCCGTACTGTAGATCCAAGGATTTGACGGAGCCCTATTGACTTTCGATCTTAGCCTTTGTATAGGAAGGAGAGTAGCATTTCGCTGACTTGCGACTTGGAGTGGTCAAGGGTAGCGCTGTATGAAATCACGATTCGCGAGATCGCGACATGATCATGACTGTTGGATCCAAGGCACGGGAGAATCGTTGGATCAAAACTTTCATGGTTATCGCCTATCGGGGGTTCAGAACTTGAGGGAGTTTCTTTTCGATTGTAGAAGTCGCGAAGTGCCGAGCACCGAGGACTCGTGAAAACACGTGACCCATCCATAAGTGGGGACCACATGGTTGACAGGTGGCATAACAACAAGCGCCCAGAGAAAGGTGGGAATGAGTGACAGGTGATGGAAACGTGTCACACTGGGAAAGAGTCAAGCCAATGTTGACTTATCGTGGCTCGGGGTTTCGCAGGATGAAGAAGCTGCACCTTGATTTCTAAGGGCGTGAAACACCGAGAGCCAAGGTATCGTGCGACGAGCAGTGACGACACAGCTCGTGAGAAGAGTATAGCAGGGTTGACAAGTGGCGTCTGTGTGCCACTTTGGCAGAGTCCACGCAACATTGACCTCTCACGTCTCGGGGATTCGCGAAGGAGGAGCACGAGAGCTCAACACCTCAAATGGCGAGGTTGCGAGTGGTGATAGTATTTGGCCTAGCCTATGATTACATGTAGCAGGCGCTAGTGAGGAGGGAGCCATACCCGTATAGTATCTCCGGTATCGATGTTTGGAGAAAGGGGAGTCAAGATTCTTGATTCCCGACTTGTGAGTTGCGAAAGGAACTTGCGCTAAGGCCAGCTTGTGGTCGTTTGGAGGAGGATAAGGGAAGAGAGGGTCTACACTAGGCCCCATAGAAGTCTCGAGGATTATGTTCCTCGAAGAAAAATATGAAAAATCTAAGTTTTTGTAGTGGGTGTGTGACAAATTGGTATCAGAGCATGTTTACAACACTTGGCCTGCTTGGGATCATGAACAAGTTGTGCATAAACTCCATTTGAAGTACTCTTAAAAGGAGTAACCCTCTATCTTAACCCCCTTTAGCAAAAGCCGAAGTTAAGAATGAAAATTCCTATTGTGTGTATGCATTTGAAAAATATGAATTATCTGTTGATTGTGAAAGAATATAATGTTGACTAACAATAAGTGTTTTTCTTGCACAACAGGCAGATGATCAAACGCGGGAGACTGCAGACGCATAGAATGGTGATGCACCACAAAGTGGGGGATGGATCCCACAACATAGACAAAGATTCTAATGAAAGGAGAGCGGTAGAGACCCCTCCTGATCTAGCTGAGACTGTGAGAAGCCTCATGGTTGAACTACAAAGTTGCAAGGCTGACAATGAGAGGTTGATAAAAGAGCAAGAGAAGCAGACAAAAATTAATGCAGTCTTGTTGCAGAGTTTATCCGACATACAAAGATAATTGCAACATGAACCTGATACTAGTCACGCGGACCAACGATAGACAAAGAAAAGTCGAAGTCCACCTGAGATACGGAAACGTGGTCTTTTAAGTGGCCACACTGGGAAGAGCACCTCGAGAAAGGTCCACCCCAGAGATAAGGGACAAGCATCGGATGATTCCTCTGGAAAGGAAACTGGCGACTCAGAGGGATCTTCTAGTAGTAGAACTAGTTCTTATTCCCGAAGAAAATAGAAGAAGCGAAAGCATTCCAAGAGTCACAATCTCGAAGAATTCAAGAAGGCCAAACCACCCTCTTTCGACGGTGAAATAAATAAAGGGGAGGAAGCGGAGGCCTGGTTGCTTGGACTAAAGAAGTATTTTAGAGTCCATGACTTCTCAGAAAACTTGAAGGCCCGAGTAGCCACTTTCAACTTGAATGGAAAGGCTTCCATTTGTTGGGAAGACCTTAAGAATGTAAAAGGGATTCACGAAGAGGACCTATCTTGGGAATGGTTTGAGAAATACTTCAGAAAGAAGTATCTGTCGGAAAAGTATTTCGATGAAAAGACTAAAGAATTCTATGAACTCAAACTGGGGCAACACACCATAGAGGAATATGTCAGCAGATTCCTCGAATTGCTGAGGTACATACCCTATATAAAAGCAGAGAAGGAAAAGGTGCAATGATTCATCAGTGGACTACCTAAGGACTATCAAAACAGGATTGAGTTTGATGAGCCAAAGACCCTAGAAGACACTATCTGAAAGGCAAGATATTGTTACGAACAGCTGGGGCATCGGACAAAACCTTGCGAAAACTGGAAGGAGAAGAATAGTTCGGGATTCCAGAAAAAGGGGTTTAAATCCCCAAGATTTAAAAACTATAAAAAGGACTCAAGGATGAGCTTCCCAACCCGAAGTGTACAACAACAGAATTTCCCCTCCCAGAGCGGAAATAAAACTTCTGGATTCACCCCAGGAAAGATTGTAAACCCAAAGAGAGAACCCTTGAAATGTTGGGGTTGTGGAGAAGAACATCTACTGAGGGACTGCCCGCACCGACAACAGAACAGTCGGAGAATTTACAACGTTCAAGAAGCTACCGCCATCAATGACGTGGCCAAGAGTGTGCTACAAATTTATGCAGCCTTGGATAATAAACAAGCTGACCACCAAGCTTTAGTGGTGGAGATGGAAGGTATGATCACCAACCATCTAGTGTCTATTCTAATTGACCCTGGTTCAAATTTGAGTTATATAGCTCCTAAGGCTGTTG
>ML801582.1:80355-92836 GCA_009831015.1 Picea engelmannii
CAGCAGATTCCTCGAATTGCTGAGGTACATACCCTATATAAAAGCAGAGAAGGAAAAGGTGCAATGATTCATCAGTGGACTACCTAAGGACTATCAAAACAGGATTGAGTTTGATGAGCCAAAGACCCTAGAAGACACTATCTAAAAGGCAAGATATTGTTACGAACAGCTGGGGCATCGGACAAAACCTCGCGAAAACTGGAAGGAGAAGAATAGTTCGGGATTCCAGAAAAAGGGGTTTAAATCCCCAAGATTTAAAAACTATAAAAAGGACTCAAGGATGAGCTTCCCAACCCGAAGTGTACAGCAGCAAAATTTCCCCTCCCAGAGCGGAAATAAAACTTCTGGATTCACCCCAGGAAAGATTGATAACCCAAAGAGACAACCCTTGAAATGTTGGGGTTGTGGAGAAGAACATCTACTGAGGGACTGCTCGCACCGACAACAGAACAGTCGGAGAATTTACAACGTTCAAGAAGCTACCGCCGTCAATGACGTGGCCAAGAGTGTGCTACAAATTTATGCAGCCTTGGATAATAAACAAGCTGACCACCAAGCTTCAGTGGTGGAGATGGAAGGTATGATCACCAACCATCTAGTGTCTATTCTATTTGACCCTGTTTCAAATTTGAGTTATATAGCTCCTAAGGCTGTTGATAAGTGTAAATTACAACCACATAAACATGCCAAGCCATGGTTGGTACAGTTATCCACTGGCACCAAAAGAAAGGTAGCGGAGGTCATACCAACTTGCCAATTCACTATGGGTGAATTCCCCACCCAAGAAACCCTTAACATACTACCCCTAGGATCATATGACCTGTTGATTGGAATGGACTGGTAGCCACATATAAAGCCAGATTGGACTTTTACCATAAAACTTTAGACTGTGTAGGTGAAGAAGGAAGAAGGATAACCCTTCGAGGGATCCAAAAACCTGTCTCGATGAGACGAATATCAGCCCTTCAAATGAGAAAGTATTGCAGAAAGGGATGTCTACTTTATGCGATACAGGTGGTGGAATCAGTTGAAGATGACAAACCAAGCCTCGAAGACCACCCCACACTAAGAGAATATAGAGATGTATTTTTGGAAGAGGTACCGGGTCTACCTCCGAGAAGGGACATTGACTTCTCGATAGAACTTGCACTGGGAGCGGTGCCAGTGTCTAGGACACCCTACAGGATGAGCACACCCGAGCTAGTTGAGCTTAAATTACAACTAAAAGAAATTATGGACAAAGTCTATATCCGACCCAACGTGTCTCCATGGGGAGCACCAGTTCTATTTGTAAAGAAGAAAGATGGTACCCTCCGACTATGCATAGATTATAGACAACTAAATAAGGTAACCATAAAGAACAAGTACCCCTTACCCAGGATCAATGACCTGTTCGATCAATTGGGAGGTGCTTCCATCTTCTCAAAGATTGACTTGAGATCTGGATACCATCAAGTCCGAATCAAGGGTGAAGACATCCATAAAACTGCCTTCAGGATGAGATATGGTCACTATGATTTTGTGGTAGTACCATTCGGATTAACCAATGCCCTTGCCACTTTTATGTGCTTAATGAACAATGTGCTCAGCAAATTCCTAGACAAATTTGTACTGGTTTTTATTGATGATATATTAATTTACTCCAAGAATAGAGAGGAACATGAGGAACATCTTAGACTTGTGCTTCAAGTGTTAAGAGAACATCAGCTCTATGCCAAATTTAGCAAGTGTGACTTTTTCTAGAAGCAAATACATTACTTGGGCCATGTCATATCTGAAGAAGGAGTAGCAGTAGACCCTGACAAAACCAGGTCTATCATGGAGTGGCCTACCCCAAAGGACGTTTCAGATATCAGATCCTTTATGGGATTAGCAGGATACTATAGGAGATTTATAAAAGGATTCTCCAAGATTGGTTGTCTAATCACCGCCCTCCATAAGAAGGGAGATAAATTCACGTGGACACAAGAATGTGAAGAAAGATTTCAATCCCTAAAACATCTACTGACCCACACACCCGTGTTGAAGATCGTCGATCCTGAAGCTGACTTCCACGTGTGCACAGATGCCTTCAAGGAATGGCTTGGAGGAGTCCTTATGCAAGGAGGAAGTGTAGTCTGCTATGAATCCCGAAAATTGAATGAGCACGAAGTCAACTATGTGACCCATGAACTAGAACTGGCTGCCAGAGTGCACTCAAAAATTTGGAGGCATTACCTCCTGGGAAGAAAATTTGTACTTATGACAGACCATTGTGGATTGCGATATCTATTTGACCAACCAAAACTCAATGCTAGACAAGCTAGGTGGATGGCCCTTCTTAGTGAGTTTGATTTCAAAATCAAACATATCAAGGGAAAGGAAAATAAGGTGGTCGATGCCCTTAGCAGAAGTATGAAAATAATTCATCTGGCAACGGTGAGCACCTGCGAGATGAATGTCAAGGAAAGAGTCAGGAATGCACAAGAAACAGACACATTCTTCCAGATCGTGACCTCGTACCTGGAGAAAGAATCCATAGGAATAAAGTATGAAGGCTACCAGATGATGATAGATGGAGGTCTTCTAACTTACAAAAATAGATTGTATATTCCAGAATGTGATGACTTGAAGAGGTTCATAATGGATGAACTACATAAAAGACCATATACTGGTCATCCCGGATACCAGAAGATGATCAAAACCACCAGGAAACAATTCTATTGGCATGGATTGAAGAAAGACATAGATGAGTACTTATCCAAATGCATAGAATTCCAACAGGTTAAAGCAGAACACCGACACCCAACATGATTATTACAACCTTTACCAATCTCGGAATGGAAGTGGGAAACCATTTCCATGGACTTCATCACCGGATTACCAAAATCGACCAAACAAAATGACTCCATCATGGTAGTGGTGGATAAATTGAGCAAGTTTGCCCATTTTATCCCAATCAAATCGACTTGCAAGGCAATAGATATCGCCAACATATTCATGAAGGAGATATTCAGACTACATGGTATGCCTAAAGAGATTGTGTATGACGGAGACACAAAATTTACTTCCAACTTTTGGAAATCCTTGAAGGTTGGTCTAGAGACCAAATTACTATTTAACACTGCCTATCATCCTCAAACCAATGGACAGATGGAAAGATTGAACCAAATAGTGGAAGACATGCTAAGAATGCATGTAATGCATCAACCCAAGAAGTGGGAAGATTTCCTGCCACTGGTGGAATTCGCCTATAACAATGGCTACCAAGAATCCCTAAAGATGAGCTCTTTCGAAGTCCTCTATGGTAGACCGTGCAATACTCCAGTCAATTGGAGTAATCCCATGAACAAAGTTACTATTGGACCTGACATGTTGAAAGAAATGGAAAAACAAGTGACTCAGATAAAAAAAAATCTAAAGGTCGCTCAGAACAGACAGAAAAGTTACGTCGACCGAAAGAGAACTCCGAGAGAATTCAATGTGGGAGACCACATATATCTCAGAGTTAGGCCCAGGAAGAGTTCTCTGAGGATGGGAGCTTGTGCCAAGTTGACACATCGGTATTGTGGACCCTTTGAAGTTATAAATAGAGTGGGACCTATAGCCTATAGGCTAGCACTTCCTCCCACAGTAAAAGCACATAATGTTTTCCATGTTTCATTATTGAAGAGATATGTAAATGATTCTAATCATATAATTGACTGGTCTGTGATCCAGGTGGAACTGGAGGGAGAATTCCTGCCAGAACCTCAATGCATACTGGACAGAAAGGAAACCCCACTCAGAAACCGAACCATTGCATAGGTCAAGGTGCAGTGGAAACATTTTGGCCTAGATGAGGCTACGTGGGAAACATAAGATGCCATGAAACATGCATATCCAATTTTGTTTACTTCTGAACATACACATCATATTGATAGATAGAACATCACAGACGATGTTCCTTTAAGGGGGAGAGAATTGTAACACCCCGTTTCCCCCAGTCTGTAAAAATAACTATGTTGGCCAAGAACTATGGCAAACTCAAAGATGTGAATGTTTGATTTGACGAACATTTTCATAAAAGGTCGATGAATGTAAATTATATAATGAATATGTGTTGCATGACTGCTGAGAGGGGGATGTCATAAAAGAGACCATGATACAAATGAGGTGGTGGAAGGGACGTGGAATGGTTTTCGTTAACTTCCACCGAGCCAGTACCATACTAGTTTATACTTTCTCACAAACCAAAGCAGCTCTCTCATCCTGTAATGGATTTCCTGTTAGATTGGTAGGTGGGGAGGCTCCTCAAGATTTAATGAGGGGATGGGGGTGAACCGCCCATGCGTAAAATATCTTAGACCTGACCACGGATGGCGGAATTCGCGCCACACTCAACCTTGTAGACAAAATTTGGAAAGAGAGGAAATGTGGTAGGAGAGAGCAATGCGCCCGATGGGGATCGTGAAAGAGACTGGAGAAACCCTGGAAACGCAGGGAGTTTTGAATACCCGGAGAAGGAGAGTAACCTTCATCCTGTATTATTTTCCTACATCAGGAGAAGGAGAGTAACCTTCTTCCTTGATTTCTGTTGAGCTGGAAGTAGGAGACTGAACCTCAAAGCATCGTGGTCTATCTTGGGGGTGGCTAGTGGTAAATCCATTTGGAGTCACTGAGCCTACGGTTGGGTGGAAACGAGAACCCCTCTCAACAGTTTCATCATGCCTGGTAGATCTGATAAGTGTTTTATACCTTGTATTTCGAACTGAATATCATGAATACATGCTTATGTTTATATGCCCATAATAATTTATGTGTAGAATGATTGCCTAGTGTGATAGACTGGAAATAATGGATGCCTCTGTATGCTTACATGCCATAGTCGGTTTCTGTACAAAGGATTAAGGTTGGGGCATGAATTCGCTCCACTTCGAATCGTCTTGTTTGCTTAACTCTCGTAATGTTCCGGGAAGGCTCCTCAAGAGTACTCTTCTCCTGGGATTACCCCATAAACCTTGGAACCCTGCCGAACCTTTACCCAGAGACTCGACTAAGATTCAGGATGATTTCCCAAGAACCGTCTGGAGGTTCATGCAATCCGGGTCTGGAAACCTTATGCAAGGAAGGATAGCTCTCTAAGGTCTCAGAGTCATGGGAGTTTGAAGCCCCGAGAAGTTGAATTTTGTGATTCAATCTTAGAAGGGATAGCAAGCCCAATTATAGAAAGAGAGAATACCCTATCATTTGGTAGACGTACGGTCGGAATCCTTTCGGGAATACCCCAGATCCGTCGAGACCGATGGATCTAGAGAAGGAGCGCAGGTGTTAACACCTCGACCCTTTCATCCTTTGCATGTAGCGATGGGATCCCAGACTGTAGATCCAAGGATCTGACGGATCCCTATTGACTGTCGATCTTAGCCTTTGTATAAGCAAGAGAGTAGCATTTCGCTGACTCGCGACTTGGAGTGGTCAAGGGTAGGGCTACATGAACTCACGATTCGCGAGATCAAGATGTGATCGTGACCATTGGATCCAAGGCATGGGAGAACCGTTGGATCAGAACTTTCATGGTTATCGCCTATCAGGGGTTCGAAAATTGAGGGAGTTTCTTTTCGATTGTAGAATTCGCGAAGTGCCGAGCGCCGAGGGCTCGTGCAAACATGTGACCCATCCGTAAGTGGGGACTGTGTGGTTGACAGGTGGCGTAACAATAAGTGCCCAAAGAAAGGTGGGAATGGGTGATAGGTGATGGACACATGTCACACTGGGAAAGAGTCAACCCCCTGTTGACTTATCGTGGCTCAGGGTTTCGCAGGATGAAGAAGCTGGACCTTGATCGCTAAGGCCGCGAAACGTCGAGAGTCGAGGTCTTGTGCAACGGGTGGCGGTGACACAAGACGTGAGAAGAGTATAGCGGGGTTGACAAGTGGCATGTGCACGTCGCTTTGGAAGAGTCCATGCAACATTGACCTCTCGCGTCTCGGGGATTCGCGAAGGAGGAGCACGAGAGCTCAACACCTCAATTGGCGAGGTTGTGAGTGGTGCTAGTGTTTGGCCTAGCCTACAGTTACATGTAGCAGACACTAGTGAGGAGGGATCCATACCCGTATAGTATCTCGGGTATCAGTGTTTGGAGAAAGGGGAGTCAAGAGTCTTGATTCCCGACTCGCGTGTTGCGAAAGGCGCTTGCGCTAAGGCCAACTTGTGGTCGTTTGGAGGAGGATAAGGGAAGAGAGGGTTTGTGCTAGTCCCTATAGAAGTCTCAAGGATTCTGTTCCTCAAAGAAAAAGACGAAAAATCTAAGTTGTTGTAGTGGGTGTGTGACATATGTTATATGCGTGTTTCCTGAAAATTTTGAGGTAACTAACCATTAAGTCCAATAATTTTTTGAGGAATCTTGTCACGCAATGAAGGAAGAAAATGGTTGATTTTATGCATGCTTAATGACAATGTACATTTATATTTCCCACTAATTGCAGGTTACTCAAAGATAAGGTACTTCATAGTGATAATTTGTTTCCCGATAGTTGAGTAGAGGTAAAGAAAATGTTGAAAATGTTGGGTGTTGAGTACATATCATACCACACATGTATTAATGATTATATTCTGTATAGAGACAAATATGAAGAAAAAGAGATATGTCTAGAATGTGTGCATGACAGGTACCATAAATAATAAAACAAGGGTAAGTCACATGGTCCTCCTCATAATATATTGAGGCACATGCTTATAATTCAAAGAATTCAAAGGCTCTTTCACTGCAAACAATTAGCCATGTTGAAAGGGTGGCATGCCTCACATAAAAAAACCAGGAGTTATGTGAATCCCAACATATTCAATAGCCATGAAGCATATAGAGGATACATGACCTAATAAATTCAAGGATGAATTATGGAGCCTATGATTGAGCATAGCCATGGATGGAGTTAACCCGTATTCCATCCAAAACACCAATTATTCTATTTGTCCAATGGTAATGATCAATCAAAATACGCCCCCCCCATGGTTTTCCATGAATAATGAACATCTCATACTAGCTCTTATAGTCTCGAGTAGAAGACAAGTTAAGAGAATGTATGTCTACCTCCAACCATTGATCGATGAATTTAAGTAATTATGGGAAGGGATACTTGTATATGATGTATCAATACCCATCCCAATGTATATGTGTTTTATGTTGTATGACATATGTGCATACACCATGCACTATTATCCAGGACTAGGAGTTTTCTATAGTAAGCATGTTGATTGATTTGTTTATATCTGTAATGTTATTTTAATACTTAATTTGGTGCAACTATATTTTTGACACTAACGTGCTATGTATAAAATAACATCACAGGTCTTGTAACAAAAGGGTATCATGGATGTAAATGTTTTGGACCTTATATAAATTATAGGTGGTCCAACCACCTACTAAAGCCAGTGTACGACTGCTCGACATTATTCCTCTCGGAATACCACCCTTATAGAAGAGTTGCATCTGCTTTCAATGGTAAGCCAAAGAGAACCCGAAGACCTAAAATAATGACACCGATGGATTGGATTAGGGAATATGACATAGAGAAGGAGAAATAAATGGAAAAAATTGTTTGATTCAAATGGGGAACCTATGTTCGATGATCCTGAATTTTTTTACACCTATGTTGAGAAAATTCCCATTGGGATGGAAAGAAAATTTGTATTTTATGAGCTCCCATATTGGAAGCATCTTAAGATTACCCACTTTATAGATCCCATGCTTGTATTAAAAAATGTTTAATCTTCTTTACGGAGGCACATATCATCGAATAAAAGTGACACATTGGTTGTTAGAAGAGATCTTATTTCTTCGAATACTAAAAAGAGACATTGGCCAAGAAAATAAAGTAGAGGAGAAATTGATCCCTCTTTCTCTTTTAAAGAAGGTGATGTCCTATGGATTTTGAATAAATATGATCTTTCTATGGAAACATATGTTACATTAGGTGTGAAGGCACCTTATTTATATGGGTTGACTCTACGATGTTGCTTCACTACATAAGGGCATTTGTCGGATTCGTTTTCTACAATGTCAGTAAAAATATATTATGCACTCATAGTTTTATGGAAATTAACGATGTGTGTGTCCATTTTGTAGTGTCGTTATCCTTTTCTTATGCGTGATTTTGTGAACCATGACTTCCCCCAAGACCTGCAATGTGACATATTGAAATTATATACATTTTCACATTGGGTTACATCAAAGGAGATTCATATGGCTAGCATTCCATGGTGGCGTCAAGAGATAGTTGAGATTATGTGTCTATTTGAGAAGGAACTACCCAAGAGTTTTATGGAATTACAATTCCATATTCTAATTCACCTACCTGATGAGGTTGAATTAGCTGGGGTGATCTCATGTCGTTGGATGCTCTTCTTAGAGAGGTACATGAAAAAATTGAAGGGGCTTGTTTAACAAAGGGAGAAACCAGAGGGCCCTATGGTGGAGGGATACATAGTATACAAATCGTTCTATTATGCTAGTGAGTACATCAAGCAAATTGACGACACATCAAGGGAAGTGGTTTGGGACAACCAACAAGCCGAAGAGAAAAGGGAAGGGGAACTACTCCAAATGAACGGAAAAAGGTGCGTGATAAAGAGTAATTCACTTATATTTTGAAAAAATTGTACATAACAATTGTTTACACTAAAGTTGATAATATATATTTGATATCATACTATTCATTTTGAATTCTTGTATACATCAATGAATTTAGAAATTGATGCCATCAATAAATTCGTTCTTTACAACGTAGAGGTAGTGCAACCATGGGTCACGTTGTATGAAGAGAAAAGAGGGAAACGTGATAGTGACAAGAAATCATTTAGGCAATTGAATGGCAGAAGCGTACCTTATCCTAATCATTTAAAAGAAGATATGCCAAAAATATGTCCCAACAGTTGGGTGACTAACTAGATTATAGAGAAATATGGCATGTTCGATCGTTACCCACATGGATAAGAGATGGATGCACTAAACATAGGGATTGGGTGAAACAAATTTGTAATATCCTCTCTAAGTACCACGTTCAATTTATAATATTACGCATTTGAATTGTAATATGTATTATGTTTTTATTATTGCTCAGGTTATTAGATATATGACACTATCCTTTGTTCACATTTTTACAAGGGTATTTGTTCCCATCTGTGTGAGTATATGGACATCGTTTTTTCATTGAGGATATCGATGATGGACACACCACACAAGATTTTGGAGTGGAGGTCGAGTTCAACCAATCTAGTCATGATAGCCATTGTGATCACAACCTAATAGAGGGGACGTTAGGTTACATTGGAAAGATACAAGACATCATGCAAGTGGACTTCTCATCTTTTTAATGTGTTATTTTTAGTTGCAAGTGGTGGGATACCTTCTACCGGATAAATGTAAAGGAAGATCATGATAGTGGCCTAATAAATTTTAACTCTATAAAAATGTGAGTTGAAACTAAGGAGCCTTATGTTTTCCTAAAACACTGCAACCAAGTGTTTTTTTACCCAAATGCATTGGATGGTGATTAGTGGTTCATACTAAGACATGATCTGAGATAAAAACATCTTTTTAATAACAACAATGTTATAATGCCAAGCAAGGAAGATAATCGGGATGATGGAAATGAAGAGTGATATGTAAAAGTTTGGTTTGGACATTTCTATTGTGGATGTGTCATTTTAATATGAGTATCTATAATTGGCCAATTTTGTTTTGTTTTTCTTCATTTTACAATGTCGGATACAAATATTTAACAACCATTTACAACCATCATATTGAAAAATATATTAAACAGTAAAAGCATAAAATGTAGTTATGATATATATGTATTGTCATATTTATTGTTTATTATAGCAAATTTATGTTGTATTATATTAACATATGTTTAGGTTGACTTTTGAATCACTAAGAATTAATTGAGATATCACAAATTTGATGAGTTATTCATATAATACAGTAGTAAAGATATATTTTAAAGTATATATATATATATATATATATATATATATATATATATATATATACACTTTAATGGAACTTCTAAGGGCAATTCCAACAAAATAACTTCTTGCAACACCTATGAGTTGTGGAATCACACTTGTGGTGTTGGCATTACCAACATGGATGGCACTCCCAACCTTAACTAGTGCAACTATCATGGCCTTCACATATTCCACTCCATCCTTTAGTTTTCTAAACATATAAACTTATATTAATCATTATGTTTACATTATCCTTGAAATAAACGTCAATATATGAAGGAAATAGAAATTCTAAATGAGTCTTTTCTAGAGCCTAGTCACAATTAAGGAAAATCTTATTATGTATTAGGTTTTCATTACAACTTTTACTTGTCAAGTTGTTGGATTACTGAGAGGGGGGGTGAATCAGTAATAGAGCAATTTAATCATTTTTAACCATATAATCCAAGTGTTATATCAATGTAGGATTATCATCCAATAACTGCGGAGTAAATAAGCAATGAACAAATGAAAAATCATACACATACACAATACACCAGTGTTTTACGTGGAAACCCAAAGCGGGAGAAAACCACATAATGCTTTTTCTTATATGTCTTGAAGAATTACATTCATTGGAAGCACCAACTTCCTTTGTTTTCTAGCTGCAACTGGAAGGAGGCTCCAACCCCCTTGTTTCTCAGGCTACAACCTAAAAGAAGCTCCAACTCCCCTATTCTCTGGCTACAACCAGAAGGAGGCTACAACCCCCTATGTTCTCTGAATACAACCAGAAGGTGGCTACAACCACCTGTCCTTGCCTCCTCCAACCGCCCTGAAATAGAAGTAGAATGATGGAACCATTGTCACACTATCACTATGAGATATACCATTGTAAACATGTACCAATAAACCTGAACCATGGATCAACTTGTACCTCAACCTGTAATCAACCTGTACCATAAACAAGTGCATCAGCCATGCACCAACCTGTACCAAACAATATGTAATCAACCTGTACCATAAACAAGTGCATCCAACCATGTACCAAGTATGTACCAATCATGTGTCAACTACTCATCAACTATGACTCATCAATATGTACCAACATCATCAACTATACACCTCATGTATGTGCCAACTCATAAACTACTTGTCTCAACCAAAAGCCCTCATCAATATCAACATCCAAATATGATTTGTAAATCTGTAATAGACCTGGTGTATATGATCACATACCTGCAAACCTTCCTTAAATTTAACAACAAAAGACTAGCATTTTCATCAAAGTTTTCTTTAGTCTCACATGACTAGTTTTGGATTAGTCAACAACCTTAACTTGAAATAATCATAATTATGTAGCTGTAATGAATAAAGATCTAAAACTAACACACAATGTTCTTCAGTTTGTTTTGTGAAATTGATCCAGGTGTCACTACTTGGAACCTCTCAGAAAAAGGAATTAGCAAAAAATGCATGCCTTGTTTAATTCTGGCTTATTCTAGAGAGAGACCTTGTAGAGCGTGCCCCACACAGAATATTTGTTGAATCGATTTGAAAATGTTACACATCATACTACAAACTATACTCTAACCAACACATTTGGTCCTACTAAATTTGGATCTGTTATGGCGTTTTTACACGAAACACTTGTTTTAGACTAGTTTCAATACTAGCCACAAACTCTATTTTCCACAGAGTGTAACTCCAAAAATACAACGACCCAAAAACTGATTTTTTTACCACAGATACTTGGATATGTTTCCTCAATGTCTTATCAATCTCACGGTCTTAATCATTCTAGAAAAACAATTATTGCGAAAATGGTGAGATGACCTGTAATTAACATTCCCTAGAAAGCATCATCAAAAGAATTTATCCTCCCTTGAATTCTGACCCTCTTTTCTTCACCTTCCCTCTGAAATTCAGCTTAGATATACTTTGGTTACCTCAGTCACCTATAGATATTCAATATGCTCAAGTGTGATATCAAATGAGAGAGCCTTGCCTCTTATTTATACTCTCCATCTTCTAGGTCACTTAACCCATTTATAGGTCACTTAACCTTTTTTCCTAATTTTTAGGGTTAACCACTTTCCATAATTAGAAATTTCTCCATTACTTTATCATTTAAATATTCCTCCTTGACTTTGTCACCTCACTTTATCATTTAAATAATCTTCTTTGATTTTGTCACTTCACTTTATTATTTAAATAATCCTTCTTGACTTTGTCACTTTACTTTATCATTTAAATAATAATTTCTTCTTTGCAATCTCTTTGACTTCTTTGACCTTTTGGGGCTTCAAGCCAACATATGAAGGTCTTCCAACTTCGTAAGGCCATAACTCTCAAACCGTGAGGAGTTATGTGACGTTCCACATACCACCAAAAATGACATGACATGTACTATCCATATAAAATAGTATTACCTTCAAATATATTAAAACTCATAACATTATACATGAAACAACCTTGGGTCCATTACCCAAACCTTTGTGCTACCGAAATTCGCTATCGAACTTTCTTCAAG
>ML801582.1:112771-126526 GCA_009831015.1 Picea engelmannii
TGTAAATTCTCTTTTATACGACCAAATTGAGACAACACTTAATCTCTCTCTAAAGTTTTTCCCACTTTTATTGTTCCTCCATGACTGTCCCTGTACCAACACAGCCTAATATCGAACCCGGACTATCGAACCAAACGCACATTGCCTTAAACCTTTTCGACACAATTCTTAAAACGGCTACTAACCGGGTCGAACTTGAACGTTCATGGGCAGCCATTGAACGAGATATAACTATTCAGGAACAGTTGGAAGCTAGACAACGCCAACGTAGAAATCTTCCCTAGTTTCCTTTACCGAAGGTTGATGTTACCATCTTCCCTATCTTTTACCCACTGTCGGATGCCTTGACACTGTACTTCTAAGCCTTAAGTACAGACTCAAGAACAACAGATGGAATATGGTGCAGTTGGTGACATATGTGGAGGAGGAGAAGGATCGATGGATGGTGGTCCCAGTGACACATGTGGAGGAGAAGGAGGAGGATTGGTGGATGGTTCCACTGGTGACACATGTGGAGGAGGAAAGAGGACTAGGTGGTGGAGGGGATGTTAGTTGGTCTGGTGGAGGACCAGGTGATGGGGAATCATGTGGTGGAGGATAAGGACATCATCCTTAGAAGATGATCCAGATTAAGTGGAATGAGAAGTGTCCCTCAACCTTTGGATAAGGTTGAGGGAATTGACAACATGACGCATAAGTGACATCATGTCACAAGGAAGGGTCGAAGATATCACATATATCTTTGGTACCCATAAGATCTCTCTAACGTGTGCACGCGCCACTCCTTTCTTGACAATCATACCACATATGCAATCCACCACCTCAATTCAAACTCTCTTAGCCAGGTTGTGTGGCATGTTGGGCCTATGTATTAGACACTGCTCAGTTGTCTCATCCATCTCCTCATCATATTGGGGAGGCTCGTCCCCAACATATGTTCCAATATCTACAAAACAATAGACAACAATAATCAAATAATTGAAAAAAAAAATTACAATAAATTATATGTTCAATAAATAAGACAAAAAAATATGCAAACAGATTTATCAAAACGTAATGATAATATTACCTCTGTCATCTGGTGGCTCATCTACATTAAATAGGATGTTTTGAAATCCTCCCCAATCCATTCCTACATATGGATATTGTACAAATTAAGGACATGATTGTACTCTATAGCCAAAAAATCACGTATCTCTCTACTGATCAGAGTACATGGCCATTCCAGCTGGCCCCTCTTCGGAAACAACTTCCCCCACATGCGCATACGTGCATCGGTCATAGGCATGTTGAATCGAAATCACGTTACCTATTATAAAATCCTACAAGGCTTATCTACAAATTATCATATAATATTAATAGGTGGGGTCCCCCATAAGAAAACACATAAATGATCATTTTCAATCATTTCCCTCGGCCTACATACATACTTGCATCAATGGTATTATGATGAAGATTCAAAAGTTATGATGTATATGATTCTTGGCATGATTTGATGTGGGTTGATGCATGATAGTGATAATGAATTCTCTTTGTTCTTCAACTTTTATTGACATAACACTTGCAAAATGTATTGCCTTATTCATATGATTTCATATTCAAAGAATTCGGAATTATTCTTTGTGCTCTTAAAGACGTGTGAACTCTACATTTGACATACATGAAAATAAGGACAAGGTATGAAGGGCCAAACATGGTTTTCTAGGCCATAAACATATCAAAATTCTTCATAACATATGCACAAATATTGTTATAAAGTCTTGGAATGTGCAAAGGCTATGATATGGGTACACTTTACATGGTTTTATATTTAAAGGTGATGGATAAGGTTATGTTCAGTTTAAACATTGAAAATTGTGGTTTTGATGTGCCATATAGAAGTGGCGTATATGTTTGAAAAGCATAAGACTTGGGTTATTACATAGTATGTAATATATGGTATAAATGGCATATGGTGAAAGTGAAAACAGACTAAACCCTGGCCTATTCACATGATCACCAATTTGATTTCACATGATCACCAATTTGATTGGCTATTATTGTGAAATGACAATTTTTTATAGCAATAAGTAAAGGGCATATTAATCGCGTGGTTATGTGTTGAAATGGTATTTTGGTATCAACCCATGATTGGTTTGTATGGCACATGGTGTATATGTTTAAGGCTCATTTGAATTGTTTGAAGTGTTAAGTGGCATACACATGTGAGTTATGTTTGGAGGCCAACACGATGGATTGGCCATGCATTAATTTGCAAGGATGTGGTAATTAATTCCACAATCTTGTATATACCACCCTCCATTTTTCCTTGGGCATTGGTCATTTCATTTTGTTCTTGTTTTGGATTTGTAGAGCTCGAGCCTGGTGTGGAAACTTTGTTACTGGCAGTTGCAACAACCGTTTTCACCCTTCAAAGTTGATATTAAAAGAATGCAAACCCAAGTATGCACATATCAAATTGGTGAGCATCATTTGCATGCATTTTGTGTAGAAATAGTTTATTAATGGCTCTAGTTCTTGACTGGTTTTTTAGTATGCTTCTATTTTACCCTACTTTTTCGCTCTTAATGAATAAATGGTTCAAGGGTTTCTACTGTTGAAATGGCTACTCTATGATCATTTTTTATGTAACAGTCCAATTAGAATAATTAATGATCATAATTAATTATGGTAAATCAAGTCATTAATGTAATGAAAGTAAATTTATTTAATCATCAATCTATCTAAGTAAATTAATTATTGAAATAATTAGATTTTATCATTTTATTTATTTATTATTTTGGATTAAGTAATGTAACAAAATAAGGGGAGGGGATTATTTTATTTTATTAAAGGTAGGTAAATAATTAATGATGAAAGATAAGGCAGATGGGAAATTAATGAGGGGAAGGATTCAAGAGAAAACTATAAGGAAGAGAGGGTTGGACTTGGAGAGGGAGGGATTCAAGAGAAAACTATAAGGAAGAGAGGGTTGGACTTGGAGAGGGAGGGCAGGGGGATTTGTTATTTGGTGGAGAAGGAGAAACCAAGGGGGAGGAGAAAGGCAACAAAAAATTTGGAGAGGAGGAAGGTGGAAAAACATGTTTGTGGGTTTTTACTAGTGGACTGGTGTTGTTGGGATTTTCGGCTCGGGGGTCAAGAAATGTGATTTCCTTGAGCTAGGGAGCCAGAGAGGCTTTGTTCCTACCTGGATGGGAGGAATTTGTTTCAGGTCATTTTTCAAGACAAGTGATCAATAGGCAGAGAAAGGGGAAAACTTCTCTTCAACAAGTATTTCACTTATTTTACTATTGTTGTTTTTTTATGTAAATAGAAGTTAAAAATGCATACCTATATCGTGTCCTGATATTTAACTATTTATTATATTAGAAATTAGAACCAGTAATTAGGTTTACTTGATGAAGATACCAACATAATTTCGACAACAAATTTATTGTTAAAACCATGAATCCCTGATTCAATGGAGAGGGATTTACATATGGTATTAGAGTTGTAGTTTAGACATTTGAGCCTTAAAGGCCTGCCTACAACTAAAATGTGAAAAAAATAAAAAAAAATTAAAATTAAAAAATTAAAAAAAACTACAATTTAATGAACTAAAAAACAAGGAATTTCTTAAGCTGGGATAAAAACCCATAAATTTAGTTTCCTGAATATGTAATTCCTCCCTTCCTCTTTTCTTTTAAAAAAAAAAAACCTAACCCAAAAACTCTAAGCAAACCTAGAAGAAGAAATAATGAGTGGCAGGAGGGAAATCCTACACCCTGTCCAACCCCGTCCACATGTTTCATCCCTATGTACTGAAAGAATCAAATCCTTGTTTACTGAGAGCATGACAGAGAATGAACCTATTTCACCCTGTTTACTAAAAGAATGAGAATAATAGAGAATTAGTATGGTAAAACATAAATGAAAATGTATATAGAATTAGTATGATAAAGCATGAACGAAAATTTATCTAATTTACCTTTATAAATGTGCTTAGATATAAGTATTATTTTTTGTAGAAAATATATATATATATATATATATATATTGTTTTTATAAAATATAAATATATTTATAAAACATAATAAAATATTATAAAACAAAACACTAGACGAATAACATTATATTAAAATAAGACTTAAACTAAAATAAATAAACCCATGTTAAATTAAATCAATAGATGGATCATGGCATGATCGTGCAAGCCTTGGAGGTCGCGGGCTGTGGCCATCATGGTCGAATCCCAAGGGTCTAGCCATGGCTGCCATAGTCGTGCACCTAAGAAGGCCATGTCTTATCCCTCTTTGCACCTGACCCTCTACGCACCAAACACACCAATCATTCATTGTGACCCATGTGCATTGTGACCGACCGAGCACTATAAGGAAACCTCGCAGAAAACCCATGCCAGATTGATAATCAAGCCTTAAAAATCATTGACTTAACCACTTCGTTATGCTTTCTAGTGTAACAAAAAGTATATGCACCATCCATCTCCTTCCAACCTTCAAATTCCAACTTCTTCATTCCTGAAAACGGAGATAATAATGATGTCTGCAAAAGATCGCGTGGGAGTAAGGGAACAACGAGTGGTTAAAAAAAAAAAATGAAGAGTGGAATGCAAAAGTGGTCTTTGAATTTTGTTGGGCAGCCAACACACCCTTACCACTCTACGCTCAGTGCACAAAAAGATTTTTTTGATTTCCTTTATGTGCGCTAGACTTTCAACCAACCAACTACGTGGTGCTAGGTCTTCAACCAACCAATATCAAAACCTAAAAAGAAATATTTTTGTTGATTACCCATTTTACACCAGCCTGGAAGCCATGCGCCCATAGGGGAAGTCATGGGTTGCACCCCTAGTTAACCTCACCACCCATTCCTTTTGATTTCGACCACCTTTGACCTCACCACCCATTGCTTCTTGCATTTCTTCGAGATTGGCACACCTCACTGAAAACAACGATCGATGACCATAACTCCTCTGGCCACTGTAGGTAATTTCAATGGGCACCTCACGGTAATATGGGGGAATAATGTTGGCAACACGAGAGGAAAAATACACCGAGACTGAAGGAACACTCTCCAGCTTCGGCGTTCACGACTTAACATTCCTCTGAGGGGTTGGCTAGTTTGTTGAATTACGCGTCTCAGAAAATCTGTTGGAGAACACTACGAGATTCATATCCTCCATGCTCTTATTGTTTTCTTTCAGGTGTTGTTTGTGAGATTCCTCGTAAGTGTTTGTACTTCTCTTTGGACCCATCGGTTCCCTCTCAACCATAGCGATGAGGAGCCTGCACGGTCTGCCAAGAGCGGTGAGCAGCCTACGTGACCTACCACGGTGAGGAGCATGTGCAACTAAGCTAAGAAGAACAAACCCTTAGAGAAGTTGAGTCAAGCCCTTGATGGAAACCCTGATCGACTGACAGCCATGGCCATGCCCTCCAAGCAGACGACCATGGAGACAGGGTTGCGCCCTCAAAACCCTAGGGCGAGAGATGAAAATCGAAATGGGAAAAAGAAAATGAGTCTGAGATGGGGGAGACCTATTTTTGTTTTGTGTGTTTTGCATCGAGACATGCAGAGAATGCATGTGGGCCTCCAGGACACACATATCCTAAAACCCTTTCCCACGCTGCCTACTCCATTTCATTTAATTTTTTGTTATTTTTTTTTTTATAGTGTTATACATATATTATTTTTATTTTTATTTTATATAACTTTAATGAAAATAAATTCTTGTTTTATTTTTTTATTCTAATTTTAAAAAAAAATAATAATAATAATTAAGGTTAAAACACATGAATATACAAGGGTGACTTAATATATATTATATCGAATAAGTTTTTAAATTTTAATATTTTCATCATTATCTCAAGGTAAGATAATATTAAAAAAGAGAGGGTGTAATTACATTAATATAGTACTAACATTAGTATCATAATTAAATTACATAGACTAAGGTTAGTATTATATTAATTACTTCCAAATTTTTAAGGATGTAAATGAGATTAAGGGAAGGGCTAAAAGTTTGATTAAATAGGTAAGATAGGTTGATTGACGAGTACCCCACAATTCTAGCATAGCTAGACGAAGCTACCAAAATTAGAGGCTTTTGACCATGACCTTTAGCCACTTACCTTATGGGAGTAATGCTTGTTTACAAACAAGTATAAAGAAACTTATAACTAACCCTACATTTTCAAGTATAAGTTTGAGTAAAATGTTGGATGCCTCAAACCCTTTCCTAATAAGCTTTTGGTTTGAAAATGATTAAGTTACTCAATATGGTTAGGACTCGAGGAAATCGAGGCCTCGGGGAATCGTCACAAGGACCACCGATACTGGCACCGCCACCACCATTGCTCGAGCTAGCTCTCATTTTCCACTCCTTAGAGGCTATTAATGAGACATTAAAGGGACACCAATTAGTAGATGTGGAAGTGGAACCCCTGCCATCTGAAGTGGGTAACCTAGAAGCGTTGAGGAACTCAGAGGGAGGGCCTCCACTAGAGGACATCACTAGAGAAATACATAAAATCAAACTCCTAGATTTCTCCAGGGGTCGTGCAAGTGAACGTGTAGACGCATGGTTGGAAGAAATGACAAGATGTTTTGCCTTGAGAGACTATGCTTCCACATCAAAGGTGAAGATTGTGATATTTCATTTGAGAGATAGTTCCTTGAACGGGTGGCGTAATATGGAGAGACAGTTGCAACTTACTCCAGACATTGTCTCATGGGAAATTTTTGAGGAAAGGTTCTGGAGGAAATATTTTTCTGCTTACTATGATGAACAATAGGTAGGAGCATTTCATGCTCTAGTTCAGGGAAACAAAACTATGGAGTATGAAAGTAGGTTCATAGAATTAATAAAGTATGTCTCATACATGGATACCGATCAACAAGAAGAATGTTTTGTGTACGGGTTAAAACCTTAGATAAGAACCATGGTACGAATGTGGAAACCATCGTCAGTAGCTAAAGCAATTGAAAATTCTCAGTACGTAGAAGAGCATATGAGATTAAATGGAGGTATGAGATCAACTATTCCATAGTTGCTTGGATTCCTGAGGAAGGCCCCTAGGACCTTCTCTTGGGGAGGAAGCTATAGGCCACCTCCTTATCGGAATAGAGCCGCACCTGGAATAGTTACAACAGATATTTCAATGGAAACAAGTACAACATCCCACTCATCACCAGCGATGCAAGTAGGTCCATGACCTTCTTGGGGAGCAGCTAGTAGGGGCAGGGACTCTAGGGGAAGGAGCTCATTTCAGAGGCCTTCACAGGGAAGTGTACAAGTTCCATCTTGTGTTATTGTTGGGGGTGTAGAGCACCCCATTACCAGCATGACTGTATAGAGTCACAATCAGACTTTTACATAAAAAAGGAAAGGCCCAGATAGGAAGAGATAGTAGTAGCCACTAGATTTATGCAACAGTTAATAATCGTCAGGCATAACATCAATCCACTGTGGTGGAGTCGTCAAGTATGATAAATCATGTCAATGTTAAAATTTATTTGATTATGGTGCTACATATTGTTTCATTTCACCTTGTACGTTAGAAAAGTGTGGGTTGGAATCCTATGAGCACGATGACTTTAAACAAGTCGAGATGGCTTCGGAGGAAAAACAAGAAGTATGACCTAGCATTGATAATTTTCCTGTAGACCTGGGAGTGTGTAATACTAGGTTAACGGTGTATGTCACTACCCTAGGGACGTATGATCTAACCATTGGGATGGATTGGTTAGAATCCCATCGAGCTATGGTAGATTGTTTCATGAAGAGGTTGCTTTGCGTAGATGATCAAGGAAAGATAATAGAGATCCATGTTATATGGAAGAATGTGTCTTTATGCTTTATGTCAACAATGAAGGTTAAATGTTGCATGAGGAAAGGTTGCCAATTATTTGTAGTGGAAGCAGTCAATGAAGGGAAGGGACCCTCTATAGATCAATATCCAATTTTGTCAGAATTTAAGGATGTTTTTCCAAAAGAGTTGTCAAGGTTGCCTCCTGAGCGGGATTTTATTTTACCATTGACATAAAACCTGGTGAAAAGTCAATTTCCAAGACACCATAATAACAACTCCATAACTTTTTGAGTTTCATATGCAGTTGAAGGAACTACTTGACCTATGGTTGATAAGGCCCAATGTCTCACCTTGGGGTGCACCAGTGATATTTGTCAAGAAGAAGGAAGGTTCCTTACGACTGTGTATATATTACATGGATTTGAACCATGCTACGGTGAAGAATAGGTACCCAATACCACAAATAGATAATCTCTTTGATCAAATGAAAGGAGCAATGGTTTTCTCCAAAATTAATCTTTGATCAAGGTATCACCAATTAAGGATTAGGGAAGGTGACATTCCTAAAACTGCCTTTCAAACTCGATTTGGGAATTACGATTTCATTTTAGTGCCTTTTGTTCTAGCCATTGCACCAACAGTATTCATGAGCCTCGTGAATGATGTATTCTGAAAGTACTTAGACTGCTTTGTGTAGGTATTTGTTGATGATATCCTCCTCTATTCCAAGAATGAAAGAGAACATGAGGAACACTTGTGAGTGGTGTTGTCATGCCTTAGAGAGAAAAAATTGTATGGCAAGATGTCAAATTGCTCTTTCTTCCAGAAAGAGATTCACTATTTAGGTCATATCATTTCCATTATGGAATTTATGTGGACCCGGAAAAGGTAAAGGCCATTATGGATTGGCCAATACCAAAAAATGCTAATGAGGTGAGAAGATTCATGGGGTTAGCTAGTTATTATCGAAGGTTTGTGGAAGGATTCTCGAAGATTTCAAAACCCATCACCACCTTGCAACACAAGGGGTTCAAGTATGAGTGGACATATGAGTGTGATATTGTGTTCATCGAGCTTGAGAGGTTACTAACCAATGCACCAATTCTAAGAGTGTCGGATATGAAAAAGTACTTCACAGTCTGCATAGATGCCTCAAAGCAAGGATTGAGTTCTATACTAATGTAATATGGGGGAGTGATATCGTATGCATCAAGAAAGTTGAAGCAACATGAGGGGATATATCCTACTCATGATTTAGATTTGGCAGTTGTAATGCTAGCTCTAAAACTTTGGAGGCATTATCTAGTGGGGCAAAGCTTTGAGCTCAAAATAGACCATGAAATCTTAAAGTATATTTCATTCAAAGGGATCCCAATGCCATGCAGAGGTGATGGAGTGAATTTATGAGTGAGTGCGATTTTGAAATTTCATACATCAAGGGAAAGGAGAATGTGGTCACATATTCCCTAAGCAGGAGACCATGTATCTTCTCCTTGGTTCCCTTAAAAGTTAATCCGAGGAAGCGAGTGTCAGGGTAACTTCTAGGAGATAATTGGTATTTAAAGGTTACTTCGACCCTCCAGAGTGTGAGTAAGTTAGATCCAAAGTATGAACGATATAGACTTGAATCAGATGTATTGTTAAGATATCAGGTAAGGATATACATCCCCAAGGGTGGGGATATTCAAGGCATCATAATCAAGGAATCCCATAGAGCACTTTACTATGCACATTTGGGTGTGAATAAAATGTGCGCAGACATGAAGAATCTTTTCTTCTAGGTAAGCATGAAGTGTGATGTAGTCCATTTTGTCGCCAAGTGCCTTAAGTGTCAGCAAGTGAAGGTTGATCATAACCACCCTTCAGGTCTCCTACAACCACATGATGTTCCTATGTCCAAGTGGGAAGTCATTTCTATGGATTTTTGTGGGATCCACTCACATCGCACAGACACAATGTCATTCTTGTGATAGTTGATAAGTTGACCAAATTTTATTCCAGTTAGAGACACTTATGATGTGTAGTGACCATATTATTTAACATCAATTAATTCTACAAACATAACAGTAAAATTCAATAATTCCTTTAAGTTGAGCACCTGCGCATCTTAAATTGATCAACGAATAATAAAATTTTATAACAAAATAAAACAAATACACAATTTAAATTACCTTGGTCTGATGCTAACCCTCTGCTTTCACTTGCCTTGTTGACCGCTACTGAACTGTGTAAACACTGCCCAAAACCTTGTTCCACCCTGCCAACTAGGACAACTTCCTAGCTCCGGGATATCATATGGATATCCTGGCCCCCGTGCCCAAAACCTCCAGCAAATCGGTGCCTGTACTGAACCTTCCCGACTACCGAACTCCACTCTTCTCTCTGCCAATCCAAGAGAGCCCCAAAAATCAATAAAAATCTCTCGTCGAATGATCCCCTCCTTCCTAACCTCCTCTGCTCATATTGTCCCTTCACTGACTTCCCCCTCCTTCATTACTTTCCTTATCCATTTATTAATTATCTTATCCTTTCGTAATTAATGCCCCTTATCCCCTTATTTATTATCTTATCTTATATTTAATGTCCTATCCCTTCCCGAATACGTAAGCTTTAATTTAACAATATAATTTATTAACCCCCTTTAATTATTTACTTAATTAATTAATGAGTCAATTAATAATTAATTTAATCCTTGACAATCATGAACAACTAATTAATAATAATTAATTAGTTAATGTTATTTAATAAATAATTATTGTTTAGCTAACTTTTAGGACAGTTAGATTATTAAATTAATTATAATTAATAATCCTATACATCTATTTAAGCAGGGTCGTTACATGATGTCACTGATGTGGCACGTATTTTTATAAGTGAAGTCATATGTATGCATGGGTTACCTAAGAAAATCATTTCAAATAGGGACTCTCGATTAACCTCTAGGTTTTGGACAAGTTTGCAGTCAACACTGGGGAATCAGTTGAACTTAAGCACAACATATCATCTTGAAACATATGGGAAAACTAAGAGAGTAAAATAGGTTATGGAAGACATGCTTAAGATGTATGTTATGGATAATCAAACCCATTGGGAGAAGTACCTACCTTTGGTAGAGTTCACCTACAATAACAGTTTTCATATCTCCATTAGAATGTCGCCCTATGAAGCTCTGTATGGAAGGCCATGCAGGACACCATTGAGTTGGGAAAGGTTAGAAGACTCAGTGATAGTAGGGCCAGAACTGATTCAAGAGATGGAGGAATAGGTGATTCATATTAGACAATGATTAAAGGAGGCGCAAGATAGACATAAAGGTTATGTTGATCAAAGTTATAAGGTTGGAGATCAGGTTTTCATTTGTATCAGGCCTAATAAGAGTACCATTCAGTTTGGGAAAGGGAAACATTTGTCACCTCGATTTATAGGACCATTTAAAATCAAAGAGAGAATATGAACCATTTCATATTGCCTCGTACTGCCATCCCACTTGCATAAAACTCATAATGTTTTTCATGTATATGTTCTACGTCATTATGTTGCTGACGAATCTCACAAACTAAATTGGAAGGAATTGCAAGTCTCGGACGTGGGAACCATCATGGTCAAATCGTTATGCATATTGGACCATAGGGTCCGACAACTTAGGAATCGTTTGGTAGACCAAGTTAAGGTCCATTGGGACAAGTATAGCCCAGGATATGTTACTTAGAAGAATGCAGAGACCTTATGACAAGATCATCCCTCACTTTTTTTACCACCTTGGGACTATGTTTCCCAAAGGATGGGTGTTTGCAATAACCCGTTTTGACTTAGACAACTAGAATTACATATGGTCTAGTCGTATATATTTTTTATTTACAAATCATTTTTGGAACAATGATTACTTAACACTTTAAATTTTGAACATATGTACCTATGTGAATGTGAATACTATAAATGTTTATTGTTTTGGTAATTATGATGGATGTTATGAGACCTATTTCTAGCTTAAAATTTTGAATTTGAAAGATATTGGTACATGGATACCAACTTAATGATATGGATAAATGCAATTACATATTAATATTGTATGGATATGCATGAGTATGTGTTATAACTAACCTGCAGATTAAAGGGCTATGAAATATCCAAGGGATGATAACAATAAATAGTTGATATCATGAACATTGAACGAGAAATAATATGGTATGGATCTTTGCATGTTAAATTATGTTGGTTAAAATTCATTGCTATAATATGTGGGCAAGTGCAGTTTTTTCAGGTAGAGAGACTGCCTGAAAACTGAATATACGATAATAAAATCCCAGCAACACAGTGCCACTATATGTTCCATGATAGGGTGTTGACCCTAGTTCCATTAGGAGGGGTGGAGGCATTTCCCATCGTGTATCCTCTAAAACCTGGAGTCATGGGGGGACGGTGTTAGATCACGCTCCCCTAGACGTGTTAGATCATGCTCCCCTAGATGATGATGATTGTACACTAGTATGTATGAGTGTTTTAAATTAATGATGTTACTTATTTGATCTGGATGTATGAATCACACATTATTACCCTTGTATTGTAAATTACTATAACTTCGAGACGAAGTTTCTTGAAGAGTGAGTGTATGTAACAACCCAATTATATTAATTAATTATCATAATTAATTAAGGTAAATTAATTCATTAATGTATTGAAAGTAAATTTATTTAATCATCAATCTATCTAAGTAAATTAATTATTGAAATAATTGTGTTTTATCATTTTATTTATTTATCATTTTGGATTAAGTAATGTAACAAAAAAAGGGAAGGGATTATTTTATTTTATTAAAGGTAGGTAAATAATTAATGACAAAAGATAAGGCAGATGGGAAATTAATGAGGGGAAGGATTTGAGAGAGAAGGATTTGAGAGAGAAGAATAAGGAAGAGAGGGTTGGACTTGGAGGGCGGGGGGGCGATTTTTATTTGGTGGAGAAGGAGAAACCAGGGGTTAGGAGAAAGGCAACAAAAATTTTGGAGAGGAGGAAGGTGGAAAAACCTTTTTTGGGGTATTTACTAGTGGGATGGTGTTGCTGGGATTTTGGGCTCGAGGGCCAGGAAATCAGGGAGTTGGAGAGGCTATGTTCCTAGTTGGATGGGGGGAATCAGTTTCAGGCTAGTTTTCAAGACAAGTGATCAGTAGGCAGAGAAAGGGGCAAACTTCTCTTCAACAGGTATTTCATTGATTTTACTATTGTTGTTTTTATGTAAATAGAAGTTAAAAATGCATATGTATATGATGTCCTGAGATTTTACTATTTATTGTATTAGAAATTAGAACCAGAAATTAGATTTACTTGATGAAGATACAAAATTAATTTAGACAACAAATTTATTGTTAAAACCATGAACCCTTGATTCAAGGGAGGGGGGTTTACAGTTTCTTTCACTCCATGCATTATTTCACTTTCCATTTCTTTTTAAAATTATCAGTATGGTTGTTGGAGTAAACCCATTTAATATTTATTGGAACTGTGACCGCGGTTCAAGTTCTTATATGTTTTTCCTCTTATGTCTGATATTCTGGTTGGGAAAAACATGTTTGGAGATATATTTTTAGTATGGATAAAGGTCTAGTGTTAAGATCTGAGTTAAAAAATTGACATATCTAATCTTGGGTTTATTTTTGAAACGAATATATTATAGTTAGCATTAGAGGGCTTTGTCTTTGTTGAGTCAAAAATGGGTTTTGAACCCATGACCCCGAAAGATTTTTGAATGGATATATGAATTTGTACATGCCTTTCGTTTTGATATGTGACCTGCTAAGGTTTATGATTGATTTTGGTTTTTTTGGATTTCAAACCCGTGTTTATATTCTAGATTTGAGGTTATATATATATATATATATATATATATATATATATATATATATATATATATATATATATATATATATATATATATATATATATATAT
>ML801582.1:147874-175463 GCA_009831015.1 Picea engelmannii
TTTCGAACCCATGATGTGTGAGAATAGATCAAGAAACTAAGTATGGTTTGATGGAACTGTCTCAAAATATTTGAGCTCACAGTTTGGCAAAATTTTGGTTGTATGATGATTCTCTTTCTCACTTATCTTGTTAAGAAAAGATAGTCATATCTCTTGGATGGCTATAGTTCAAATTTTATTTCTGTCTGAATCAAATATAAAATTGGGTCTATCTATCATTGGTAGTAAATTGGAAAACTTCAAGTCTATTTGTTTTCAACTCAAGTTTGTCATTGGAGATCATTTTTTATAATTCTTTGAACACAGATGTTAAAGCTCGATCTTATATCTTTGCAAAGCATATTAGGAGCTACATTAAGAATTTGTTTTTCATCTGAAATTTTTTGTTTAAAAATATTGTTTTTGAGTATTCAAGGATTGTTGACATAAGATGGGAATTTTCACAATAAATAAGTGGAAAAGTTTGATGATACAAGCTCAAACTGTCAAGTGAAATAGGTGGAAGTTTGAGATGCAGATTTAAAAGATATTTTTATTTTATAATAAACAGGACCAAATCCTCTCATAGTATATCATTTTTCATAAATTATTCCCGAAAATTCCCTAATCATGTTTTATTTGATTCCAAGCATTTTCTCCCCCTGCTATATAAATAGAAAAACTTTCAAAGAGATTTGTTGATATATTGATGTATATAGTTCTGATACATGAATATTGTCATGATTTGAATGAATCATAATATATTTTGACATTCATAAAAGACAATAGACAATGGTATATAAATCATGTTGATATGAACTGTTATTCAGATTAAAAGTGGGATGGGTTCTAAACAAAATTAATTGACATGGATTGTGAACATTATCATGCATTTGTGTCATCTATTACATTTTTCATAAGTTACATGTCCCTTTTTCGTTACTCATTGTCATTTAAAACTCCATTTACATTCATTTCCCATGTTGAATAAGATCAGTGACAGTTTGGTAAAGAATTTATAGTTTGAATTTTATGGACAATAAACAAAGAAGGCATGGTTTATGATTTCTTCCATGTTTTCCTTATTCCCTTTCGTATCTCCTTGGCATGCTTGATTGCTTGGTCAATTCAGAGCCATTGTTAAATTATGTTTAAAGAAAAATAGTATTTGATGATTAACATATTGTGACTTGTGTATACTAACTTGAATATTGGTGGATATTTAGATGAGTTTCTTCAGCAAAGGCAACAACTTCTTCGGTAATAGGGGCAATAGAGGAAACAAATATAGAATGCTTGATGCATTTGGGAAAAGAGGCAGAAACAAAAGGATGAGGTTCTCCATCTATTTTGATGTTAATTCTGAGGAGTTTAACCATCTGGTCCAAAATGGTCATTTAGATATCATTGGCCACCTTGCCTTCCAGCCACCAATTAGACCTCCTCCTCATCCTCACCCAAACATTGTAGACTTGTCTGAGCAACCCCATATGCCACCCCATGTGCCACTATCCAATGATGGATAGGATAATGTGTCTACTAAAACTCCTTCGGGTGTAGTTCATTGACCCACCATTTCACTACCACTCCCTCCTCCTCCTCCTTTACAGACTGCTCAACCTATTGTTTTTTTTGCCTCGCATGCATACTCTGTTCAACTTCCAAAGAATTATAAATCTTTAGTTATTGAGCCACAACTAAGTAGAGGAAAACAACCTGCCCTTTATGTTAATTCGGATTCATCTAATACATCTTCCTAAACCATCAAGTCCCTTCCTGCCAAACTTGAGGATGATGTAAGGAAAATTACATTTGACGACATGCACCTAGAGGTGTCAAAGGTTGAAGAGAAGAAATCTGCTAATGCATATTTACGTAAGCATAGGGAAACATTGTTAGAAGGAAGTAAACAGAGAGAGTCTACTTCAAAGAAAACATATTATTTCTAACTTTATTTTATTTTATGATGGCATTTTGGTTTGACATTCGAGGCGAATACATATTTTTGGACACTTGACATGATATTTTTTTTTTTGAAAATTCATAGCATGCCTTTAAAGTATTTTTGGAGACACAAGTCTTTATGATGATGTGGAATGATTACTTTGGTTGTTTTTTGATATATATTATTATGATGATGTATGCATAATATCTTGAGTAAAATGTTGAGAAACAAGGGAATGTTGAAAATAAAACAAATAAAGACATATAGGGGTCCCACCTATTAATTATTATATATTATTACTAATTACCCTTATCATAAATTACATTGTCTTATTTTAACTAAAGTTATTTAACTTTAGTAACAAAAATTAGATGAACCACTTAAACTACTTTTTAAAGAATAAAAGGAAGAAAGCAAGGACAAAGTGGACATGAGAAAATAGAGAGAGATACTTCCAAGTTTCTAAAGAGCTAAGTGCTCATGTTCATGGTAGTGTTACTCTAAACGTGGAAAAAGAAGGATTGGGAGGCATAGACTTTTGACATGCTTCAGAAGGTCATTCATGCATCTTGATATTCTATTTAGTTTGATTAGAATTTATGAATTCATTTTTAGTGTTGATTAAGCCTATTTTGAAAAGTAAACACTATGATGCGCTTGTAGCTTAGATTGATCCAGTTTATTTCAGTCTTGGTCTTTTTCTTTCAGACATTAGTTGTCTTTGTATGATTCAAAATTACATCTTAGACTTGTAAGTCTAATTCTGGTCCAAACCCTCGTAGGGGTTTGTAAAGAGAAACTTGGTTGTAACTCATAAAATATATCAATAAAATTATTTTCTGATTTCTTCTCAATTTGAGACTTGTTGTGTACATATTTCTGAGATGTGTGTTATCTTATATTTATTTGTCCAACTATTACAAATTTCATTTACAAGCACCTTTTCTATTTTTTAATTTTATTTTACAACAAAGCGTACAAATTTGATAATAACATCAGCCCCAAGAACTTATTTCTTGGGGGATAATTGATATTTTTGAACATGTTATAAGCCCAAGGTAACAATCTCGCCTATCTCACCTAGCCTAGTGAGATTCAAAAATGTTTGAGTGAGGATATATCCATTCCTCACCTCAACAAGGCCTATGAAGGAAGTGGGGTGCTTTCGGTCAAGTGATATGGAACATCTCAAAAAATAATGTAAATAGATCTAATGCAAATGGGAAGAATAACCTCTCATAAAAAGCAAAGCGACAATGATCTAATGCGGAAAAAAAAATTAGCCCAAAAAAGACTATGAACACCTAATCACTCAGGGCCTCTAAACTAAACTATCTACATAGTAAATCAATGATAAACTAATGTGCTTCTCATCAAAGGTAAATTGTGTCAGTGTTGTGACAATAAGGGACATGCACCTAACCTCCTCTGCACCAAATGCATATATCCACAACTGACCACCAACAACTTGGAATTCCATAATGGAAACAATGTTTGCATTGACATATCTTTGTAAATATCCAGCTAGCTCTCTCTTGTAATGTTAGGTGGTAGATCAAGGAGCTGGGGCCAAACCTCTCCCCTCCTAGACAACCCAGTTATAAAATATTTTTTCTCCTTTGTGGGTTGATACCACAGATCGAGACCAACCCTGAATGTTTGTTGAGCATGATCCCAACGATGGATCAACTGCTATAAAAAAAAAAATTCCCCCTTGAGGCATGTAGCCTCCTCATAAAACTTGAGGAAACCAACATTCCTCAAAGGGAAATGATTATGTCATGCAATAGGGTGAGGGATCCTCTCCCTCCCCCACTCTTTGGCCTCCAAATCATGTATAAAGTTGTACATGCCAACATGTTGTTGTTGCTACTAATCATGCGCTCGTTGTCATCATCTCTGATTCACATACGATTCTTTTTAGACACATATATATATAGATTAAAAAAAAAAAAAATTATAAACCACACACATATATAACCATTTTGTATTTATCAAAAACTGAAATTAATTTATGTTTGCAAAACAAATGTGGTAAAGTAATTGTTGCACCTTTAATAACTCATGTGYACCATTATCGGTGCACTTTATCAAAAAACATGCACTGTCTCCGGTGCTCTATGTTATTTAGTGCATCGGTTCTACATGTGTCATTAAATGCACCGATATGCACTAGTAAGTTTGATAATCCATGTTCGCAATTTTCACGGTGATCCAAGTTGTATGGCGCATCGATGATACGTTAGTAACTAAATGCACCAGTATGATAATTACTATATGTGTGATGCATCGATGGATGTTATTCTATATAACACGTTGGTTTGCAATTCCTTGTCTAATGTGATACACACTGTTAAGGTACACTATTAAGTTTGGTGCTCCATGTTGCTTGGAGCCCTGGTGTGTATTTTTAGYGGTGCATTTTATTTTATAATGCATTGGTCACAGGGAATTAGTTTCAATGARGGGCATCGGTGCATTTAATTTATCAAAACACATCAGTGGGATTTTTGTGAAGACAATTCTTCTTCTAAGATAGACGCATCAATAATGCACAAAGTGGTGCTTAGTGTTTAGCGATGCGTTGTGTAATTTTAAATGCATTGTTAGTGATTCTTCTTGTTAATTCACAAGACGCATTGTTTGCAGTGCTTCCTATTAATTCACAGGATGCACCATTTGTGGTGCTTCCTATAAATTCATAGGATGCACTACGTCTAGCGCGAGCTGAACAAGTGAAGCACACTGTACAAAATTTTATTTTTAAATGAAAAAATGTTAATTTTAAGGCCACTTTTAAATTTTAATCCAATGAAAATTAAAACAAGGAGGTAACAAACAATTTACCTTGTCTCTTCTCTCACTAGGAGGCATGGTTGGCTAGTAGTAAAAATGAAAATTTCAACTTTTTTCCAAAATTGTAAAATGTACGTAATCTACAGGGGCATTGAGGAAGCAACATTGTAAATCACTACAAACAAGGCGGCCATAAAAGGAGGGTGAGCATAAGTTATTAGTTGAGAGGTTGGAATCACAGAAAGAAATGTAATAATGAAATTTGGTTTGGTTATTTTTTTTATTTTACCCTATCAAGGTGCGCCCGACAATAAGACACATCGGTGCATTACTATTGTAGATGCTCAGGGTTGTAGGGGTTTTTAAACGCACCGTGGAAGGTTTATTGCTTTTTTTAAATTAAACTTTTTATTGAACAATCGATTGTTATAACCTGATCTGGAGCACCATTATGCATTTTATTTTATTTTTAAAATAAAATAAAAAAAACAATATTTTAGCATTTTATATTAATAGCAGTTATCAATGCACTTTGTTTGTTAAGCACCAAGTTGTTATGTTTGGGAGTGCACCAGTCCGTTGTGACAATTGAGACATCATGGTGTTAATACCACCAAAAAAACCTCCGCCCACTCACCTTCGCTAAAAACTTCTGCTATAAACAAATAAGGGATACATTTTGGGGGGGAGGTTCTGTAAAAACCTACGCTACAAGGTGTTCTCCTTGTAGTGGTCGAAGAACCCTAAAGAGTATGATTAGGTTGGATCTTACAGTTTTGAATATCATATTTTCCCTAAGTTGATCATGGTTTTGGATACCCTTTGGGGGGTTGTACGAGGAGTTTGAATTTGAGGCAAATGCAATAAGTTGATATTTTTAGCAATTCTAATTTTAAGTGGATTGATAGGATAATTACATATTGGAGTACCCAATTGGGAGATTTGACTATGGTTCAAGTTTGAGTTGATTTCGAGGATAATGGATTTTGATCTTATTTTTAGTAGCATTGTTTTTAGCAAGGTGATAGACTTTTGGATACTCATTATGGAATACATAAGTAGTGTCATACTTCAATCCATTCTGACAACTTTGAACTTTTAGGGACCAAGTGCATTTTGAATGGGTAGAAAGTTCTTGGTGGGCCCACGTGAGTGTACTTGATATTTTAGACATTATTTTCCTTGGGAAGCTTCCATGTGAGCCAACTTAATTTTCCCTCCTTGATGAGCTTCCTTCCCCTTTCCTCAAGCCCTTGTTCATCTATATTCCTGACCTGGTCCTACTGGCCCCCCTTTGAGAGTCTCTTACTATTTTAAAATTTATTGTATTTGGCACAAGAGGTGGTCACTAAATATAAAGTTTGTTGTCTTTAGGGGAGTGCATGGCCTAGAGGAAATTTCCTTTCAAGAATATGAGATCACACTTACTATTTTTGCTTAGGAAGGGTTATTCCCTACTTGACAGGTCTAGATACTATTTTCAATATCTTTCCTTTCCTAAAATTATCCTAGCCTATCATACTCATCTTTGGATCCAAACACAAGGTTCTAAATTCTCACCTTTTGGGATTATTTTAGGATGTTTCCTCTCTCAGAGCCCCATGCCTTATTTCCTTGATATTTTTTCTTTTAGCATGCATGATATGTTATTCTTAGAATTTTTGAGTGAGGTCTTTATATTTTGGTTAAATATTATTATGATCAAATTTATATTCTAAGGAGGGTTCACCCTAGAGAAGGAGTTTATTGAGGCAAATACAACTGTCATCTTATTATATTTTTAGAGGTAGGTGGAGCACTCCACTTAGGGTGGATCTTGGAGTATTTTTGGAGGCATTATATTCTTGTTTGTCCTCTCTTATCTCATTCTCTCTTTCTTCTATATAATGTAGAATAAATGTGAGGGAAAGGGCATCATCGTTGAGTTTTTTTTAAAGAAAAGAGTTGTTGGTTATCACCTTGCACCCTTTTTTGCTTCCATATTCTTTTCTTGAGAGATTGTAATTGATAGGAAGCATCAAACACTTGTGATAGTTAGATTCTACATTGCATCATTGTGATTGTTCCAATCCTTTCTTTTGGAGGAGGAATTGTACATCTTATCTTCCCAAAGATCTTGGAGAGTTATTGGTGTGTCTGAACATGTTAAGAACTTTGTTCATCCTATAATCCTTGGTAATAAAGACATTCAAGCACTTTCTTGTTGACTATCCATTTTTTTTGTGTATAAGAAATTTTATTTCCTTAGACTCGTATTTGCTTTTGACTTACATTCTTGATAGAATTTAAGAGTAGGATTTGAATACTGATATGTATTTACCCTATACACCTTTTCTTCCTTCATATTTAGACTCCATAAACGCATTTATTAATTCACTTTAAGATATAAATTTACTCATAAAAAGAAAAAGAAAAAAAAATTACCTCATTTTTTGTGCATTTAAGGCATTCTAAGCATACAGATTAGGCATATATAGTTAGATTTTAGACCATTTTCTATCATAAAACAACAAGATTAGCTTACTATTTTCTTAATTTTCTTGTAGAAAGAGAAAGAAACTATACTTCTTTCTTAAATTGTGTGTGCTATGAAGCATAAAAACACCAAAAAAATACTGAAAAAACATGCAATCCTTCTTTAGAGTCAACATGATAGCTATTCCACATGGACAATAGTCATGGTATATAAGCCTTTAAGGAATGAATTTATATGCAATGCCTCATTAGGCATAACAACTCCTCCCTATTATAGGCCAATACTATATTGAAATATTCAACTGAGAGGTATAACTTGAGGTTCTCAAAGTAATTATATATATAAGTGTAGCAATTCATTTAGCTAGTATTGCTTAAGTTATTTCTATTATTGCATTGAGTCTTCACACTGCACAAACATTTGGTCCTCAATGCTTTAGCACTAATTGTGTGTTAACTTATCTTCCATATATGGTTGTAGAATGAACAATGAAACTATCATAAGGGTTTGATAAGTATTTGAGGTTCCATGTTGAAACTAATGCTAAGGACACATTATCCTTTTGCACCATCACCAAATATGTTTGTTATCCTTTAAAAAAATTGTATTAGTTCTTGTTGGGGTGGCAAGAGCGAGAGGAGATATCATGAGCCCCAAACAAATAATTGAAACATACTATGATTTGGGACTTGGTATTTCTACTAACAATCTAGCAAAAGCCTATGCCTTACTATAAGGACTAAATATATCTATCAATTCTCACATCCAAAACCTAATTGTGATAGGGGATTCAAATGCATTGATAAGTCAGATGGCAATGAACCCTACCCCAATCGATTACCTATTAGCCTTAGTGATAGCTTGAGCAAGACAAGAAGCAAATAAAATCTCCTCCATCAAACTTTATCATGTGCTAAGGGAGAATAATTGTCTAGAAGATGGTCTCTCAAATTAAGCCACAACTATGAAAATGGGGGACATTGTTATCAATGGTAAGATTCATAACCAACACATCACATGATTTTTAATGGTAAGTAAGGCACATTTCAATCATTTATGGAGTCACACGGCACATCATAAGGCAACCTTGTGGATAGCGGGACAAGTAATGAGATACGACTTAAGCCACCCTCTCACATGTTTATGTGTTCAGTCTCGTATGTATTTGAAATGTTGGATGGTCATTATTCTCAACATGGTGGGATAATGGTGCTTCAACTTGGCATTTACCAATGGATACTATGGGCTTTAGGCTTATGTGATATATGGGTTAGTCCAGTACTTTTGGTTTGGTCAATGTCTTTGTATCTATTTCTCTTTTGGAACTATGGTAATCCTCCCCCTCGATATCTTTGTATCTATTTGTGTTAGAGACTCCATTTAAATTCCTTAGAGTTGTTCACCTTCCTTGTTGGAAGTGGCCTCTTCTTGGAGAAAACCTATTTCATTGGATGTTTGTCAAGGTACTTTTGATTTTCAATTGAGTAGTTTATGGGATAATTGGGAGGGGAAGAAGATTCCTTTGTTTCTTCTTTGTTCTAGGGATTTGGGTTTTATTTGGTTCAATTCAATAGTGGCATTGAAGACCATTCTCAAGTCTCTTTATATTCTTTTTTGTTCCTCTTAGTGAATTTTAACTCCTCTTAGGTGTACAAGGGCCTAGACAGTATAGTGCCTTGTGTAAATCATCTCTAGGCACTAAGGGGTTTGTTAATAAAGTCTAGGCTTGGGACTGAAGAGAGTTCTCAATGTTCATCTCTGAATGAGAGTTTGGATAGTTTCATATTTTTCATGCACTACCACGAGTTTCAAGAGATAAGGCGGGATTTAAGGACTCATAAGGTGTATATTCAGGAAAACAAAATTCTCAATTTTTGTTGCTACAAGTCACCACTCAAATTGCAATAGTTATGGGTACTTTGCTCTAGCTAAAGCATCAGATAACAATTTTGGAGGAAGAATGCAATATGATCATGAATATGGTAATAAACTTGAGCAAGGGAGATCACTCTGGAGCCACCAATCAAGTGCAATCAATCAACTCTAATTGTGAAGGACTGAGGGAAGAGGAAACAATGCATTGGTTAGTTCATGATATGGAAATTGTCAAGCTAGATTAAGATCCCATGAATGCAATAATGGACGAAGCAACCATCCACCATGCCTTTTGTTAAGTTAATTGTTTTGCAGATTTATTGGGATATTAGGACTTTTTTATCGAATATATACTTCTAAGAAATATTGGGATGTAGTACTTAAGGAACTAGATAGGCATAACTATATGCAGGAAGTCAATATTTCCATTTTGTATTTTGTTGAAAATTTTGAATCTGAACTTTGATGCATCTTTGTTACAAGCTTGCCTACATATTTTATCAATATAAAATATCCCAATTATGGTTAAAATTTTATTTTGTACTAGTTCTTGCACCATCGATAAATAACATCATAGCCTTACAAGCAATACACTTCGTCTAAGGTACCACATCAAAATCTACTTCATTGATGAAATCATCTAAGATGGAAAACTTCACCTTATTACATTGTTTGCATAGGTTCGTATTCTTTCTAAGCCATCTCAAAGTGTATGGTTCATGATGCACAATTATGAGAAAGTTGTGGTTCTTAATTACAATATATGAAATTAAGTCTCATTGGTTTCCACTAAGATGCAGATACCCTTCTTAATATAGATCTTGAAAGAGAAAAATGCTTCATGTTTTGAGAGAATGGAATGGGTGACTAACATTAGAGAAATTCCTTTCATTGTAGAGCAAAGTATTGATAGATCCTTCTCCTTTCTCTATCTGTGTAGACCTCTAGCACTGAGTCTAAGTGAAGCCTCCAAAAATCCTCTTTTTAGTGTACTCTACACTTACAAAATTTATAGAAAGGTACCTTCTTCTATGCATTGATCTATCCTTTCTTCAAATATTTGGAGTCAATCTTTGTTGCACAATCCTATTAAATGGTTTATTAAATGCACCATTCTTAGTGATGACATTCTTTCCTTGTGTTGAAGTAGTGATAAGAGAGTTGTTTGGCTTCCTCTGATTTCCTTTTGCATCTACTAGCTTTTCTTTATGATATGTGTCATCCATAGTGAAAATGTAAAACTGATCAAGCTTGTTTTAAATTAGGGTGATCAATATGCCAATGAATTTGGTGACTAACTAGGTTTCTTCATCCATTACTCCAAGATGAATGGTAGAATGGTTGAATATTTTAGTATATAAGAATCTACTAATTGATTCAAATTTTGTTGTAGGTATTGTCATTATTATTGTTGATGGGACAAAAATTGTTCTTGATAACATTTTTAAGCTCATCTCACATCATGTCATGAGCAATGTCAATTGTTTATCTACACTCACATAATTTCTCCCACCAAAGCAAATATTCTCCATGCATATCCATCTTTGTAAAGACCATCATGTGTTCATCTATATATTATTACAACTCACAACGGAAATCAAGTTGCCTCACCAATCATTAAGTTATATAGCATAAATATGGCTATTGTAGGAAAACATTTCCACCTTGGTCTCCATTTGAGAGAGGATCCCAAATTTCATAATGATAATGGATTATACATGTTATTTTGATTTAAAATGGAATTTTTCATTGGGATTCTCCCTATCAATCATTCGATATGATTGTAACATGAATGTTGTTTCTTACATAATATGATACAAATATATATAATAATGCACTTCAAAATGAGGCAATCATAATTATAGTATGATCGTATTAGGAGAATTAATCACATCTTAAGATGCCTCCATGTTAAAGCAAGTTCACTATTTACTTTCCTCGGATAGGAGGCAGGTTTGAAATAAATATGCCTCCTTCATTATTTACCTTCTATTGATACCCATAGGTTGTTCTATTCTTCTTTATTTTCATTCGATACATAAGGAAAAAATCAATTAGACTCATCAATATAAGGATCTGATCCTTCTAAAAGACTTTCCTAGGTTCCTTTCCAAGGAGTTTTCTCTAGAACTTTTAATTTGTTTTCTTCCAATGAAATGCACATCTTCGGGAAAACTACCATGATCTGGATTTATGCAGGAACGCAACAGAATACACAAATAAACATGAACACAAAGATGCAGCGGAAATAACACTTCATTTCATTAATATCAAAGAACTAAAATTTGTTTACAGACTGAATAGAAATAAACTAGCTAGGGCGTTGGTAGCTTATCTCTGAGAAGAGATGTGGCGGCTACAGGCCTCTGAAATCTGTGTCCCAATGAGTCTCAAAGGCCTATCTATTATTGAGAAACAATGTAAACCATGAACATCCAAAAAAACTAACCTTAGGAGATGAAACACCAGAATATGGGCCCCGTCGGGGTAAATTCGTACATCAATTTCCCGGGGTCGTAACTTTGGCATACTATCTCCGTTTGACACATATGATACACCGTTAGAAATATCTATCCGAGGACTACAATTGTTGGAAGAAAATATCAAGATGAAATTTCCTATCGAACCATGCCCAAAAAATTTCGTTTAGGGCCTCAAAACGGCTCTGGAAGTTCAAGACCCGAAAAACTACCAAAAATAGTAAAATGTGCTACAATTAAGGAAACTGAAAAAACTGAAAGAAACAATGGTGGGGCTCCAAGTGGAATAGGCGGTTGGCCACCAATATTCACCTGGATCATTTCTCCCCCCTTAGGAAGCAATGGTCTCCATTGCGTTGAGTTACTCCATGAGATGAGGAAATTTCTACTGAACTTGGTCCCTGGTGAGCCAGTTTCCCTGGTGAAGGAGTTGGCCTGCTTTGACAACTCAATATAGTTGGATGCTCTATTGGCTCTTGATCTGTGTGTCCATAATCTGATAATTTGTGTCTTGTTCCATGCAGACTGGGTTTAACTTTGTTGGTGTGAGTTGTTATGTCATGTCGGATGTGTCCAGTAGAGGTGGAAAGTAAGGCCGAAGGCAGTCCACATTGAACACTAGGTGCAGACCAAGGAATGGTGGGATACTGAGCTCAAAGGAATTGTCCCCTACAGCCTTGGTGATGGTGTATGGCCCATATCAGAGTGGGCGAAGCTTGCGGTGGGGTCCAACGAGACTCTCCTTCTACAAATGTAGCCACACTTTGTCGCCCCCCTAGAAGTTGTGTTGCACTCGATGTTGATCATGTCGTTGCTTGTACTTAGCATTGGATTTGTCCAATATGTCATGAACCTGTTGGAAAATGTGTTGAATGCACTCAATGAAGTTGTTCGCCTTGGCATCTTCAGACTGGACATGAGCTGAATCATCCCGAGTAGCTGCAAATGGTATGGCTACATCAATTAGACATAGTGGTTGGAATCCCAAGTCCAGCTGAAAGAGGTTGTAGTCGGTTGAGATGTGGAGGACCCAGTTATAGCTATGTTTTACATAGGGGAGGCTCTCATACCATGTGTTTTGATGCTTTGAGGTGTACATGTGCAAAATTTGTACGATCATCCTATTGACGACCTCTGTCTGGCCATCAGTTTGGGGATGGAAAGTTGTGGAATTGGTGAGCTTGGTGTCCAACATTGACCAGAGGCTGGACCAAAATGTACTGAGGAACCTATTGTCTCGATCTGAGATGATAGACTGTGGGATCCCAAAGTGTACTCACACTCGTTCAAAGAATATTGTAGCAGTGGCTTCTACTGTGATATTCTTTTTACAAGCCACCATAATGGCCATCTTTGAGAATCTGTTGACAACCATGAAAACACAATCATTACCATTCTTAGTAGAAGGAAGGCCCGACATGTAATCCATGGAGATGGATTCCCAAGGTCGACTAGGGGTAGGCAACGGAGTATAGAGGCCTTGCTTCTTGATGGTCGGTTTGGAAATGATGCAGGCAGTGCAGGATCTGATGTACTTCCTGATATCCTGTCGAAGGTTTGGACAATAAAAATACTTTTGCAGTACTGGCATTGTTTTCTTGACCTCAAAATGCCCAGCGACCCGACTATAGTGCACTTCCCAAATCATCTTGGCATGCTTGCTTGAAGGAACACAAAGTTGTCCCAGGTTACATAGTAATGCATCCTAGAGGTGAAAATTTGGAACTCGGTTACCCTCCAAGAGCATCTTGTATGTGTGGCTGAAATCTGGATCGCTCTTGTAGAGAAACAGCCAATCAGAAGTCTCATTCCCACAAGAGTTGAGCATTATGGTTATCGCCATGATCAGTGGTCGGCTGAGGCAATCTGCAACATTATTGGTTATTCCCTTCTTGTACTTGATGTTCAAATGAAATTGTTGCAGATATGTGGACCACTTATGATGGCGATTGTTCTGCAAATTCCCTTGTGTCTGTATGAACTACAGGGGTTGGTGGTTTGTGTGGATGATCGTTTCCTTCCCCAAAATGTAATGCTTCCACTGTCGGCAAACCTGCACAATGGAATACATTTCTTTGTCATAAGTGGGATACTTTCGAACCATGTCACACTATGATATGCCACTAGATTCCCCTGTTGAGTAAGAACTGCCCCAATAGCATAGTTAGAGGCATTTTTCTCGATCTCGAATGGTTGTTGCAAGTCTGGTAATGTGAGCACTAGAGCGCAACAGAGGTGATGTTTCAATTCTATGAACATCTTCTGTTGATATTTCGACCAAAAGAATTTTGCTTTCACTCCTCCCTTGGTGACTTGACTCAAGGGCCAAGTGATATGAGAGAATCCCAACATGAACCTGCGACATAAATTAGCAAGACCCAGAAATCTGTGAAGCTCTGTTAGAGTGGTCGGGGCTGGCCAATCTTGGATGAATTGGATCTTGGTTGGATCCACATGCACCCCACGCTCATCAATAATGTATCCTAGATACTGAACTTGGGTCATGCCAAAAGTGCACTTCTCCAAATTGGAACACAACTTGTGTTTCCACAGTGTTTGGAGGACCTATCGGATGTGGTGGAGGTGCTCTTCCCAAGTATGGCTAAAGATCATTATGTCATCCAAGTACACTACTACAAATGAGTTGGTGAATAGTCATAAGATGTCGTCCATCGGCCTCATGAATATTGCAGGAGAATTCATCAACCCGAAAGGCATGACCAGCCATTCGAAAAGGCCCTCCTTGGCTTTGAAGGCAGTCTTCCACACATCGGATGGTTCGATTAGTACTTAGTGATACCCAGACTTCAAGTCGATCTTGCTGAAATATTTCACCCCTTTGAGTTGGTCCAGAAGGTCATCAATCTGTGGGTTAAGGTACCTATTCCAAACGGTGATCTTGTTCAACGCCTGATAGTCAATACAGAGTCTCCAAGTCCCATCCTTCTTCTGCACCAACATGATTGAGCTCCCACAGGGTGATGAACTTGGTCGGATGTGACCTTTCTGCAGCAGCTCCTAAATCTGTCGCTTGATTTCATCATTCTATAGAATAGAGTGTCGATAGATCGATCCATTGGGCAGCGACGCACCAGGGGTTCGATCAATGGGGTGCTTGACCTAACAGTGCAAAGGCACCCATGCGTGTGAGATGAAGATGTCTCGGTACTCCTCCACGACCTTCTCCATTTGTTATTGTCGTGCGGAGGAGCCCTGTCTGGAGGTCATGGCCACAGTCTTCTTTTTGTCCTAAGGGAGGATCATCAGGAAAACGAATTTCCTGGTTTTGGAATTGAGCTTACTGCATTGTTTTGCAGTAACCAAAGAGATAGCGACAGACGGTGGTACCTTTGGTATCCTGTACAAATTATTTCCCAAGGTAACAATAATAGCACGAGGTCGGGACTCATACACAACATGTCGCTTCCACAAGTATGGTTTTCCTAATAATACATCACAAACATCAAGAGGAGCAATGTCACATAATACCTCATCGGTGAAAGGCTTGATGTTTTAGCAAAGGAGGCATTGTTGGTTAACGTGGAGATCTCGTCCTTGGTGAAGCCACCCAATGGTGTACAACTGTGGGTGTGATGTGGTTAGCAAGCCCAATCGCTTCATGACCTCTGTTGAAATGAGTTTCTTTTGGCTCCCGTTGTCGACGATGAACTGTAGCAGGGAACCCTTTACCCACATCTGGGAGTGAAAGAGACGCTCCTCCTCCTTTGGATCTTTCGGTTCTTCCTTTTGGATCTTCGTGGTGGAAAAATGGCATTGGGATCCGCATTGATAATCTGCTTCCCTCTGTCATTCCCCTTCTCGGGTTTTGATTCAGTGTTGGAGCATGCATCTGATTCAAAATCCGTCATCTCAGACACCAGTGACTGTTTGGCCCGACACTCACTTGTGTTGTGAGTGGAGCTCTTATGGAACTCACACCACTTTCCTGTGTCCTTCTTCGGCTTCATGGTGTTGTTATTTTATTGTGGCTTTGGAAGGTTGTCTTGAGCCGCCATGCATTGGATTTTTCCTTTGCTCTGCAATTTGGGGGCACCTTTCGCTTGATTTTGATTCGCAGATCGAAAGTCTCGCTTTTTCTGTTTGAATTTCTGTTCAATCTTGGGAGCATACCGGTATGTCGTACCAAGTGAGGAGATGTCGAGGAACTCCATTTCCTCCTGAATGTATCTGTGTAGACAACTACGGTACTTCAACACCAAATGTTTCTTCGAATATTTGATACCCAACTTTGTGCACAGGGTATGGAATAGATTCGCTAGGTCATGCACATCTTGATCCCTTTGTTGTTGCAGCATAGTCCATTGTATGTACTTGTCCTCATAGCTCCCCACGGGAAAATATTGTTCCTTGATGGCGTCTCAAAAAGTATTCCAAGTGGGTATGACTGAGAACAGGGAGGGTTCCTCCTCATCCTTTTTCTCATAGTAGGTTTCCCACTAGTCCTTGACATGGGGGGCGGCTTTGAGAAGTGAAAAAATAATCTTCTCCCAGTGAGAAAAGTCATTAACCAAGAAATATCCTTCTAATAGATTCAACCATCTATCTATGACATCTGCATATATTTGACCATCAAATATGGGAATGCCAAAGTTTACTTGTACCTTAAAAGGGGTTGCGCCTCCAGAGTGGTTGTTGGATGCAGATGTGCCGCCAATGGGCAATCGTTGAAGGATCTGGGTGAAGTTATCCATCATCGCGTTCCTTTGTTTTTCAAGGGCCTCCTTGAGCAATATTTTGATAGGATCTCCTGCTCCCTCATTTTTCTTTTCGTCCCCAATGGGTGGCCTTCGAGGTTTGCGAGGTTGATCTTGCAAAGGTTCAACCAGATCGAGCCCTAACTCCTTATACCCCAACCTCGTTGGGGACATGCAAAGAAGGATCGAGAAAGAGAAGACTGCTCAACTACCATTGATCAGGATTAATGCAGGAACGCAACAGAATACACAAATAACCATGAATACAAAGATGCAGTGGAAATAATACTTCATTTTATTAATATCAAAGAACTAAAATTTGTTTACAGACTGAATAGAAATAAACTAGCTACGGCACTGGTAGCTTATCTCTGAGAATTGATGTGGTGGCTACAGGCCTCTGAAATATGTGTCCCAATGAGTCTTGAAGGCCTATCTATTATTGAGAAACAATGGAAACCCTAAACATCCCAAAAACCTAACCCTAGGAGATGAAACGCCAGAATATGGGCCCTGTCGAGGTAAATTGGTACATCAATTTCCTAGGGTCATAACTTTGGCATACTATCTCCGTTTGACACATATCATACATCGTTAGCACAATCTATCCGAGGACTACAATTTCTCTCAAGAAATATCAAAATACTATTTTTCAATCAGACCATGCCCAAAAAAATGTCATTTAGGGCCTCAAAATGGCTCTGGAAGTTCAGGACCCAAAAAAACGACCAAAAATAGTAAATTGTGCTACAATTAAGGAAATTGAAAGAAACAATGGTGGGGCTCCAAGTGGAATAGACAGGTGGCCACCAATATCCACCTGGATCACACCAACACTTCCCCTCATTCTGGGGATGGTACCTAGGGAAAACCAACCAGTTGAATTTTTGGCAATCTCAGTGATCCAGATTATTTTGAGAATGACATGAAGGAAAAAATATAACCGAGATATAACAATGAAATACACAAAAATATGGAAGAGTACACAGAAATACAATGAAATCCAACGTATATTACTGAATAAGATATAAAAACATTGTAGAACACAAACTGGAAAAATGGGGTAGTTTATATCTATAAAGAAAGAGATGTTGGCTATGCTTCATTCACAAGAAGCTTTACATCACACTCCATTGCATGCTTAAATGGCCTCCTTCACCTCAATTATATATGAGAGAGTGAGAGGAGAACAATTCCCATGATGCACATGGGATAAATTGGACTAATTTTATAAAATGCCATAAGCATGTAAAACACTAGGACTTCCTGGGAGGTCACCCATCCCAGTACTACTCTAGCCTGAGCACACTTAATTGTGGAATTCTAATGGGATCTGGTGCATTAACGCTATGTTGTAGGCATGTTCATAAGACCACTAGGAAATCTTTAAATGATCTATGTGATTAACAAATGAAGATGACATTACATTCCATTCCCCGTCAAAAGGGTGAATATCATGGTTTATCAAAACCACGTGCTCAAAATGGTGATTCAGTGGAAGAGGTGGATGACCACTGAGATCCATCTGGATCATTCCTCCGTCCTTAGGAAGCAATGGTCCCCATTGCGTCAATTTCCCTTGGGATATGAGGAGACTTTTGCTAAATCTAAAGCTTGGTGTGTTGCTTGCCTTGTTGAAGAAGTTGTATTGCTTAGCTTGTTGAAGGATGTCATGAACCTGTTGCTAGAGCGGTTGGATCCATTCAACCAATATAGATGCATGATCTACCTGAGTGTGGGAGGACTCTATCAATGAAGATGCAACATGAAGAGTATGAAGGGTTCTTTTATAACCTTGATTGATTCGACAGTGTGGAGGCACCTTCGTAGGTGCAACAAGAACATCTTGGTACTCGTCTACAATATTGTCAATCTACTTTTGATGGATAGAAAGGTCTTGAGTTGAGGCTGCAGTGGTTGCAGTGTCCTTATGTTCACCTTCTGATCGGATTGTGAAGAGACTAAACTTTACAGTATGAGAGATTACTTTGTGGCATTGTTTTGGTGGGACAATAGTTAGAACTACCTCTAGTATCCGGTATAGCTGACCCCCCAGAGTAACAATGACACTACGGTGTCAAGACTCATAAACAACAAGATGCCTCCACATATATGGTTGGCCTAATAGAACACCACGAACTTCCAGTGGAGAAACATCACACAATACCTCATCCTTGAAGGGATTGATGTCGTAGCACATGCGACATTGTTGGCTGACACGGAGATCTTGGCCTTGGCGAAGCCACCCAATATTGTATGGTTGCGGGTGTGGTGTTGTTGGAAAATCCAACTGCTTGAAAACCTCTGCTGAGATGATGTTCTTTTGGCTTCTGCTATCAACAATAAAATGCAGTGGGGTCCCCTTCACCCACATATGTGAATGGAAGAGTCACTCCCCCTCCTCGAGATCCTCTTATGGCTGGATTATTGCAGTTTCGATAGTAACAGTGGGTTCTACATCAATAATTTGTCTCCTTTTATTATTTTATGAATCAGGGTCCATGTCGGGGTTTGACTCTTTGTCTTTGAGCTCAGCCACTAATCACTGTATTGAGCGACATTCATTAGTGTTGTGCCAAGGGCTATTGTGGAACTCACACCACTTTTTGGTGTCTTTCTTAGATTTCTTGTTACCCTTCTTTACCTGCATCTAGGACTAACTCTCTTAAGGTTGGCCTTCCTTGCTCTGTCCATGCTTATCCCACTTACTCTGTTGTTTGAATTCCTACTCAGTTTTGACTGTATATCGATAAGTAACTCCCAGTGAGGAGATGTCCAAGAAATCCATCTTTGTTTGGATGTACCTGTGTATACCACTGCGGTACTTCAAAACCAGGTGTCGCTCAGAGTCTTTGATACCCATCTCTGAGCGCAAGGTATGAAATATGTTGGTGTACTTTGACACCGTTTTCTCTCTTTTCTGACACAGAGATGTCCATCTCATGTATTGGTCATCATGGTTTCCAATAGGGCATAACTCCTCCTTTAGGGCATCTACAAAGGCCGCCCAAGTGGGTTCTCTCCCAAATAGTGTAGATTCATCTGCAGTGTACCTATCCCAGTAACCTTTCCACCAAGATCTGACATGGAGAAGGGAATGAAGGAGCACAAAGGTGATCTTTTCACTGTCGGAAAAATTTTGGACAGAGTAATAACCTTCTAGCATATTCAATCATTTTTCTAGAGCATCTGCATCTATCTGGCCTTCAAATAAGAGGATATCAAAATTGACTTGTACCTTGAAGGGTGTCGCACTTGCAAAATGGTTGCTTGTTGAATATGCCTCGATTTTTGCCATCGGTAGTCTTCAAAGGATCTGAGCGAAGTTGTCCATCATATCGTTCCATTGTTGCATGAGGGCTTCCTCGAGCAACATCCTAAAAGGATCTCCTGCTCTGTCATCTCTCTTTTCTTCCGCCATGGGAGGTCGCTTGGGCTAGCGAGAGTGGTTGTCCTCAAGCGAAACTAGCTCGAGACCCAAATCTCTATACCATGACCTTGTCGGGGACCTGCTCTGAGAAATGACAAGGAGTAGACTGCTCTGATACCAATGATCCGTATTATTTTGAGAACGACGTGAAGGTAAAAATATAACCGAGATATAACAATAAAATACACAAAAATATGGAAATGAACATAGAAATACAGTGAAACCCAACTTCTATTACTGAATAAGATGGAAAAACACTATAGAACACAAACTGGAAAAAAGGGGTAGTTTATCTCTAAAAAGTAAGAGATGTTCGTTACGCTTCATTCACAAGAATCTTTACATCACACTCCATTGCATGCTTAAATGGCATCCTTCACCTCAATTATATATGAGAGAGTGAGACGAGAACAATTCTCATGATGCATGTGGGATAAATTGGACAAAGTTTATAAAATTCCATAAGCATGTAAAACACTAGGAATTATCAGGCAGTCACCCATCCCACTACTACTATAGCCTAAGCGTGCTTAACTACGAAGTTATAATGGGATCTAGTGCATTAACGCTATGTTGTAGGCATGTACATAAGACCACTAGGAAATCATTAGATGATCTCTATGATTAACAAATGAAGATGACATTACATTCCATTCCCCATCAAAAGGGTGAATATCATGGTTTATCAAAACCACAGGCTCAAAATGGTGATTCAATGGAAGATATGGATGGCCACTGAGATCCATCTGGATCACTCACCCGGTAGGAACATCAAGTGAGGCCCACAATACTCATAGAGGCAACTAGTCTGATGACTTGACCTACCAAACTCCTACTTATAATTCACAACACTAAACTACTCGAGCTAACCCATCAGGCTACTCCATAACTTATAATATCACTAATTGACATGAAATTAGACACGTCATGTTCACTGGGACCATACTACTTTCTCATTTGGATCTTTTATGATACTATTCTTCTTTTAGGCATGCAAACTATTATGATTCCATTTCAAACTTGATTAAGAAAATAAATAAATAAAGAGTAAGAACCATTTCCATTAGCATTATCTCGCCTCAAATTATCCCTATGGAGGGGCCTCGTCAGTAGGCCTTAGCTTGTTGGTACTTCTCGGCTTTAGCTCACTTTACTTATCAACGACCCCTTATATTCTTTGGGGAATACCCACCTATAATGTTGTTATGATATTTGTTAAAGTCAACAACATATAAGTGATGTGATCCCTTTATCCATCCAGATCCATCAATTTCTCATCGAGGTTGGTAATTAATTCCTTGAGTGCCTCAATTTTATATTGCAAGTGATCTTCCATCCCCTTTGTCTTGAAGGATTAACTCTACTTGTGATGTTTAATGAATGCATTATAATCTGTTAATGAAGTAGACCAAGCATAAAAGTCTACATAAGAATCACATATGAGGAGAAAAGAGAGATGTTAGAGATGAATATTGGTTTATAGATTCATGGAAATATTTAAGGATTATTGGAGATAGTTATGCACATGGTTGAACTAAACATCCAATTATGACATAGTTGTTATGGTCACCTATTGGTATATAAAAGGACCAATTGTACAATAAAATCATACACGAGAATGATTTAATTGAATGGAATTTTTCCCTTCAAGGGTTTCTCCCTCCGTCCCTTGCTTCATATAATTTTGTGTATATTTATTATTAGGTTACTAAAACCAACATTTGGTATAAGGGGGATGTTACTCAAAATGAAGAAAATAACCACAATATGAATGTCTGGATGATGTGAATATCAAAGCTAAGCTTCAAAGATGTTGACGCTATGAAGATATCACATGTTTCTCTCCATCAGAGGTTGTCTTTAGATAATGAATTTGTGATATGGCCGCCATAGACAACAACTGCCAGTCTAAAGGAGCTAGGAAGGATGTGCAGTGAGGAGGATCCATATTTTGAGGGAAACACTACCAGTAAGAAGGATTTTCCATCGAGGAGCATCTTGCAGAGACATGAAAGGTCATGTTCTTGACCATGTCGGTCGCCAAATAAGATAAATGGAGAACACAATGAAGGAAGCTTGATCAAATATACTGAAAGAGATTCTTTTTTGTGTTGTTGGAATTGAGAGTTATATTTTGTTGTAGAAGATTTCTATCAAGAGCGATGCATCAAATCTACATTTCCAACGATCTATTTAAGTGGCTAGAAAGTATCCAAACAACACAACTGCTACCATCCAAATGAAATAGTTCAAAAAGATTAATGTTTCAATTTCAGAAAGCAAGTGGTATCCTCTGATCTAGATCATATTTCTTGGCTGAGATATGGTATTTTCACAATGCTTTGTGATTTTTGTCTATTCCCTAGAGTAGAGACCAAAAACGAGGAGGACAAAGCAACTGCTTTGTTCCAGCTGCTGGGAGAAGAATGACTCTAATCGCACACAAGAAGGAATCCAAATCATACTAAGATATTTTCAGAACACCATGATTATATAACAAAGATTCCTGGTAGATCATTGTTGAAAGTGAAATTCTTTGACCAAAGTAGATTACGCTGAAAACATTGTTGTTAGTTCACAATCTCAAGGCATTGATGAGAGTTGAGTATTTCCAAGTGATTGTGTAGCATGTATGGTGCAAGAAAAATATAGAGCATGTTTGATATTTGTGTTCGCTATTATTTACAAGATTGCCTCTGCAAATCGTGATTTTATGCTTCCCACATAGCTTGTGTCATTTGCTCACCATTTCATAGATATTAGCTATGAAACCCCCATGTGCCTGCATGGAAGATAATCGGGCATGAAGAAGCCTCTACTTGTTGTGAATACAGGGCGCTAGTGGGAAAGAAGGGTAGGTTCCATGTGCTAAATAATAGCCCATGAGTGAAGACTAAAGAAACCACATATGCCATATTTGAGTCCCCCAGCACCTATAATTTTTAACATCATATTTTCTTCCAAAATAGAGGAGTGTACAGAGAGAAGAGAACTCAACCTTCATATTTGAGCCTCTACCTGGTGCATACCTCACATGGAAGTAATGAAAATAATTTAAATAAAGGACCCTACCTATCCCACATCTAATGTTAGGGACCTAACCCCCTAACCTCTCATGTAGGTAGAATAATATATTTCCATGTAATAAAGGTCGATCCTAGTTAATAAGGCCTATTTAATAAATATGAACAAGTCAATGTAAGAAGACCTAATAGAAGCTTCCGCTTCTAGAAAGATCTTCCTCTAGAATGTTCTTTAAAATATAGAATTAATATAAATAAGAGTAGAAGGTATGAGAGGGTCTTGTCTTGAGAATTATTGTAATAGAGCTATGATCTACTGGAGGTTATTTCCTCGAAGAGGCAAGTGAACATTATTTCCTATCAATAAAGGTATTATTCTAGTGTTGTGGATCCATCTATTTTATTGTTCCGATGTTATTCTCTACAGTATTTCTATTTCTTGTTGTTGAATCCACTATTATTTACTGCAATATTTCTACTTATGCTATCATAATAGATCTAGTACCTAACAAGTGGTATCAGAGCACCTTTCTTGGCAGAAATTGTGGGTAAAATTTTTCTGAGTAGAGACGTATTCCAACGTCTTAAAGCTACAGAGGTTTGTCGTTCAATGCATAAAACCGTGGTCAGGGAAGCATACACACATGAACTACAAGTGGTACTTAAGTGCACAATATTGGCCACCCATGTAACCCTTGTTGGTACCCCTTCGAATGGTAGCACATCAGACAACACCTGTATACGGATTGACCTAGATATCTTGAAGCCCTTCGTAGATAAACTGGTCGGTCGCCTGATTGCTATAGTGACACCGAGTAAAACACTCGAGAAGATACTCTCTAGTACCTGGGTAGTCAGGTAGTACAGATAAGGGCACAGTCTAGCCTCCTTAGTTGGTGCCCTGAGATATTGAGTCGAGTACTACTGTTAGACCCTGCATGTATATTAGAGAGTTATAGCACAGGGAAAACCCTTGTCTATAGAAACCCTAAAAAAAACCCTAACCCTGGGACATAAACAACACAAAGGGAACAAACAAGATTTTGGATTTCTCATGTTCAGCATTGGGGCCTTTCGACACTGCTTTTTTCCTATTAAGAATTTGGGCATTCTGCCACTACAATGTTGAAAGGTCTCAAATAAGAGTTTGGGTCCTACCCGGCCCATTATTTGAGACATATCCCATTAGATTCTCCTATCCACCCCGATCGCAGTGGTACCTATCATTTTCAACCCCTTTTTTTTCCAGTGGATTCGACCCCTTCCCAACACCCTTATTTGACACATATATCATTGCATTCCTCTTTTCACATTGAACACAATCATATATATCATTTTTCACTCTTTTTTCATGGTCCCACTTTCCCTCTTATGTTCCCCTCCACCCATGTCCAACACTCGCAACCAAGAATTCCTTCACCTGCAAGATGAATCCAAATAGCACAAGGTAGACATCTAAATACTGACCTCTAAAATTGCTTCCAACAATTCCTACTTGGACACCTTCGAGGCCAAAGTTACAGGCAAATTGGCAGATGTTAAGGGTGAATTTTCCTCCCTCACTTAGTGGTTGAAATAGTCTCTTGGCTCTCCCTCCCTTGAACAACCTTCCCACTCTGAAGGTGATAAATCTTCCCATAATATGGCCCTTCATTCTAATTCTCTTCATCGTGACGCCCATCTTCCCCGAGTTGAAGTGAACAAATTTAATGGATCAAATCCCACCGGTTGGGTCACTCAAATGGAACATTATTTCTCCTTGCATGACATTACTGATGGTTTGGCCAAACTTCGTTATGGTTTCCTCTATTTGTATTCATAACGTTGGCAATGGTGGMAATGGCGTAGAAAGACACGCTAGGGGTATGTTGCTTGGACTTAGTTTGTGGCAGAGCTATATGACCGCTTTAACACTGACACCCACTATCTTGGTTGTTTGACTAATTTGAAGCAATATGGCATAGTGGAATACTTTATACCTGCCTTTGAACACTTGGATTTCAGAACAAAGAGCATGTTTGATGCCTTCTTCCAGGAATGTTTTATTAGTGTCCTCAAAGATGAAATTTGAGCCCAGGTCCTCATGGCTCTCCCTCACACTTGGTTGGAAGCTACTCAATGTGCTAAGGAAGCCCCAAAAATTGTCTCTACTTAGACCCACAAACCTTCCTTTGTTCCTCGCACTCGACCTACCAACCATGCCCCTCCTCCCACTCCCCTCAAGATCCAGAAATTAACCAGGGATGAAATGGCGGAATGCCAACTCAAGGACCTTTGCTATAATTGTGATGACAAATATTTTACAGGGCACAAGTGTAAGGAACAAAAGTTGTTTATGGCCATCTCTGAGGATGTTTCTAAAGAAGAGTTCAAGACCCCTGTGGCAGAGTTACCCAAGCCAATTGATATTACTCCTCCCTCTGACCAACCAGAAGTAGAACCGGTCATTTCATTGAATGCTCTCACTGGCTTCGATGCTCCCCAAACCCTCAAGCTCGTTGGCTACATTAAGAATTGAAAGGTCATCATCTTAATTGATAGTGGCATCACTTAGAATTTTATTCATCGTCATATTTCCCAAGAAACCCATTGATATATACATGCAGTCAACAACTTTCAAATCATGATTGCCAATGGAGGTTCCATGAAATGTGGGGAGCGTTGTGAAAATGTGTGTCTCCAAATTAGGCAGTACAACCTGAAATGTCATATGTTTTCTATTGACATGGGTGGTTGTGATATTGTGCTCGATGTGGAATGGTTATGCACTCTTGGTCCCATCCTCATGGATTTTAAGGAATTAACCATGCAATTCCAACATGTCGGACAACAATATAAATTCCAAGGAATCACAGCATGCTCCCCTGAGATCATCAGTTCCCATCAAATGGAAAAGCTCTTAAAAAAAGGTCATTCTGGAATTATTTCCCAACTCCAATATATTCAAGCAATTGAGACACTTGTGGTGCATCCTGACCTCCAATGTATCATCTCCAAACACCAAGTTGTTTTTTCCACTCCCCGGGGACTTCCTCCTTCTCGTGGTGTTCATGATCATTCCATTCCTCTCAACCCCGACATTCTTCCTCCCAATGTTCGCCCTTATCATCATCCCTTTGCCCAAAAGAATGAAATTGAGAAAATTGTTCAAGAATTGCTAGACACAGGTGTTCTTTTCCCTAGTACCAACCCCTATTCTTCCCCTGTCATCATGGTACTAAAAAAATAAGGTACTTGGTGCATGTGTCCAAACTTTTTTGCCCTCAATAAACTCACCATCCAAGACAAATTTCCCATTCATGTCATTGATGATATCTTGGATGAATTAAGTGGTGCTTAGTACTTTACTAAACTTGATCTTCGTTCTGGCTACCACTAGATACATATGCACGAGGAAGAAATTCCTAAGACTATTTTTCGCACTCATGAGGGTCACTATGAATTCTTGGTCATGCCCTTTGTCCTGTGTAATGCTCCCTCCACTTTCCAAAGTCCCATGAACCATGTTTTTTGTCCTTTTCTCCGTCATTTTTTCCTAGTATTCTTTGATGATATTCTCATCTATAGTAAAACCTGGACATAACATCTTACCCATGTGGATCAAGTTCTCAATCTACTCTCTGAGCACTAACTTTTTCGCAAGAAATCTAAATGTGCCTTTGGAGCTTTGGAAGTGGAGTACTTGGGTCATATTTTTGGCAAGGATGGTGTAAGGGTGGATCCTAAGAAAATTGAAGCTATGTAGGATTGGTCGTGCCCAAAAACTCTCAAGAGCTTGTGTGGTTTTCTGGGTTTAATAGGATATTATCGCAAGTTTGTTAAGAATTATGGAAAAATTGTAGCGCCTCTGACTGTTATCCTAAAAAAGAATGCTTTAACTTTGACTCCAACAATTGATCAATCATTCCAAGCATTGAAAGAATCCATGTGCACAAATCATGTCTTGGCCCTTCCTAACTTCACAAAGGATTTTTTCCTCGAATGTGATTGATCTGAAAAGATATTTTAAAGACTATGGTTAAGTTTTTAAAGCATGAGTGCATTAACCATTTAGGAATTGAATGAAAGAGGAAGAATCAATGATATAACATGACATCCATGATAAAATATGCAGATCTGAAAGTAATCACAAAGAATTAGCAAACCATAACAACAAAGTTGTTAACAGAGTTCGACAATATCGCTTACATCTTCGGGCCTTTGTCTTAGTGGGTGAGTCTTTCTTATTTCTCTTCAAATATTATAAAGTACATCAAGAAAGTGTCAAATGGATTACAAACTAGTCTGGTTGTGTTCGTCTAGACCTCAAGAACTCAACACAACTTATGGCACTGAAAACGGTTGAGCGAAGCTCCCGGAATTGGCAAGCAAAGTTCCTCTCCTCAATGGATTCCCTACATAAAATTGACTTTGGCTTCAAAATTCTATAGCATTTCCCCTCCTTTGAACCTCCCCCAAGGCTTCCAAGAACCTCTCGTTTAAATAGATTTGAAGTTTGTAACATCCTTCCAACTTTCTCCCAATATCTGGCCTCAAAAAGGGCTCCAGATCCTCCAATAATGGAAAAAATCTCCCAAAAACAGGCTTAAAATCAAATTAAAAATATATTATATAGTTTTAAAACCCAAAATTGGGAAAATGTCGGGCACAACCCCTGAAATTTGGGCTCCTGGTCATATGCGCCCTGCCATGTGGCTAAGGGATGGACTGACACACTGGCCCCTTACCATTTGGATCCTGGTCATGTGGTCTTGGCCCATATGGCCACGCCCTTAACACTCCACGCACTCCTGAATTAGTTAGGCCCCTGGTTGGTCGGGGCTGGCCCCCGCCGATCGAAGCTTATCCCCTATTTCACACCACCGCAAAC
>ML801582.1:177923-193175 GCA_009831015.1 Picea engelmannii
CCAAGTCTATTGGTCATGTTGTTGTTGCATTTGTTTACCTCCCTTTCTTCTCTTTGAACAACTTTGGTCTCTTCTCGAGATGCAATTGCCAGTAATGGTCATCATCATGCCCTTCTTTCTTGCAATGCTTGCAAGAGAGCTTCTCTTCCTTTCTTGTCACTAAATTTTTTTTCTTTCCATTCCACTTCCTTTTGTCCTCTTTTCTTGAAGACGATTCCCCTGATACTCCAACTCATTTTTTATCTGCCCCAATGTATGTTGTTTGAACAAAAACCTCATCAAGATTAGTAGGTCCAAACATAAATACAGTGTTACAAATGTCTGCAAGTAAACCTCCTATATACTTCATAAGAGTTTCTTGGGTATGTAATGGAATGTCTAACATTAATGCCATCTTACGAAATTCATATGTGTATTCTTGCACTATTTTTCCCTTTCTTAGTTTAATACCTTGCCATTCAATTAAAGCCTTCTCTTTATAACCCAAAGGATACAATTGATTTTTAAGTGCAAAAACAAAAACTTGCCATGATGGAAATACATTACCCACTTGTTGTGTGCCATTTTGCAATTTGCTTTGCCACCGGATGAGTGTTGTGCCTGCGAGTCAAAGCGATGTCAATTTGATTTGAGTTGCCTCATCCTTGATTTGTTGCACACCGCAATAAACTTCCATTTGTCTGACCCAGTTATCAAGCCTCTCTGGATTGACTTCACCATCATACATGGGTAATTCAAACTTCACATCAAGCTTAAGTAAAGGAATATCATGTTTATGTTTATGGGAATGTTTTCTTGCAGTGGATTTGGAACTTGTACTTGAAGAAAAAGAAGTTGATGGAGAAGAAGGAGGTTTAGGAGGATCCTCTCCTTCTTCACTTTTGGCCTTTGAAGATTCACCTAGAATCAATCTCTTTCGTTCCAAGTAATCATCATATAAAACCTTTGCCATCTCCGACATGGTGAAGAAATTTTTTTGAAACTCTATCTCGGTATGAGAAACTCCCTCTTCCAATGCCATCTTCTCACTTTGAGAAGATATCTTTCTCGATCCAATCTCAGGATTCTCTTCAATAAGCTCGCCTTCACCATGATTCAACTTTTCCCTGGTAATCATGCAAACTCAAAAACCAACCGTCAACCTTCTCTGATACCACTTGATCCGAAAAGATCTTTTAAAGACTACGGTTAAGTTTTTAAAGCATGAGTGCATTAACCATTTAGGAGTTGAATGAAAGAGGAAGCATCAATGATATAACATGGCAACCATGATAAAATGTGTAGATCTGAAAGTAAGCACAAAGAATTAGCAAACCATAACAACAAAGTTGTTAACAGAGTTCGGCAATATCGCCTACGTCTCCGGTCCTTTGTCTCAATGGGTGATGCTTTCTTATTTCTCTTCAAATATTCTAAAGCGCATCAAAAAAGTGTAAAATGGATTACAAAATTGTCTGGTTGTGTTCTGCTAGAACTCAAGAACCCAACACAATTGACGGCACTGAAAACGGTTGAGCGAAGCTCCTAGAATTGGCCCCCAAAGTTCCTCTCCTCAATGGCTTCCCCGCATAAAACTGACTTTGGCTTCACAATTCTATAACATTTCCCCTCTTCTAAACCTCCCCCAAGGCTGCCAAGAACCTCTAGTTTAAATAGATTTGAAGTTGGTAACATCCTCCCAACTTCCTCCTAATATTTGGCCTCAAAAAGGGCTCCAGATCCTCCAATAATGGAGAAAATCTCCCAAAAACAAGCTTAAAATCAAATAATAAATATATTATATAGTTTTAAAACCCAAAATTGGGCAAATGTCGGGCGCAGCGCCCGAAATTCGGGCTCCTGGTCATATGTGCCCTGCCATGTGGCCGAGGGCTGGACTGGCGTGCTAGCCCCTTATCGTTCAGATCCTAGTCATATGATGTTGGCCCATATGGCCATGCCCTTAACACTCCACGCACTCCCGAATTAGTTAGGCCCCTGGTCGGTCGGGGTTGGCCCCCGCCAACCAGGGCTTATCCCCTATTCCACACCACCACAAACATAAAAAGTGTATATGCCATATGGCATAACAAGTACCACCCTAGCCCATTTGGTCCGTTGTTGGTTGCGAAAACATTTTGTATCCCGTGAGGTCAAGGGTTCGAATCCCCCGACCCATAATAAATTTTTGAACTAGTTTTCATTGGAAAAATCTGCGGTGCCACGTGATGCCCTCTGATTGGGCCACGTTTCACCCTCGGATTGCTCTGTATCAGCATAGTCAGCGTCTAATCACCCTACCACGTCATCGTCGTACAACCCAATCAACTGCCACATCATATTCCGTACATCCCTGTCACTTACCCAGTCACTTACCACGTCATCCGACGTACAACCACGTGTCGTGCCGCATCATGTCCATACTACACAATCACCCTGCCATGTCAACATCCGTATGGTCCAGGTGTCGTCTGTACAACCACGTGATAGTGTGTCATTGGGCCACGTCATGTATGCACTGCCATGTGTCATCCGAACAATGACACATGTCAACTGTACAATGCCAACTCAACTCAATAATGTCAAATCTGAGTGACACGTGTCACCTCCTAGTGATGCCACGTCAGCATGATGACATCACCTGTCATACTATTGACGTCAACGTTGACTTTGACCAGTTGATTTTTGCATGTTTGGGAATTTGATTAGAACGCGATAAGTTTCGCATACGTTCTCTGTTTGAGGAAAAAATTATATGGTCGGATTCAACGTGACAAGACGGATGCAATGGCGTTGGTTTTGTCTGATATATGGCATCCTTATCTACTAGGGCAACGCTTCCAAATTAAAACAGACCATCAAAGCCTCAAGTATTTCCTAGAATAGAGGATTTCATCCTAGGAGCAACAAAAATGGGTGACCAAGCCATTTGGTTATCATTATGAGATCCTTTATAAGAAGGGAAAAGAAAATGTAGTGGTTGACACTCTGTCCAGAAAGTATGAAGAAGAAGGATTCACTTTTTTCCTCTCCTTTATTGTACTAGATTGGCTCCAAGTTGTTTGTCGGGAATCGTTGCAAGACCCCAAAAATTTTCAACTGATCCAACAATTGCAAGACAATTCCCCAGTTTCTCCAACGTACTCTTGGAACAAGGAAGATCTTTGTTGCGAAGGGCGTATGTATTTAAGACACCAATCACAACTTAAATCTACGGTGATTTCTGAGCTTCATGCTTCATCCACAGTTGGGCATTCCAGGTTTACCAAAACCTATGAACGAGTTAAACATTATTTTTTCTAGGATGGTATGAAACAAGACGTCCACACCTTTGCGACTAAATGTGATGTATGTCAACGCAACAAGGGGGAAACTGTCAAAGCTTTGGTCACACTACAACTGCTTCTGATTCCACCAACTATTTGGAGGGACATTTCTATGGATTTCATTGTGAGCTTACCTAAATCCAACAATAAGTCAGTCGTCATGGTGGTAGTTGATCATCTTTCCAAATATGCTCATTTTTGTGCTCTTCAACACCCATTCATAGCATCCACAATGACTCATATTTTCAAGCTTCATGGCATGCCTCGTTATATTGTATCTGACAGAGATCCCACTTTCACCAACAATTTTGGCAAGAACTATTCAGGGTCCAGGGCACACAATTACATCTCAGTATTGCCCATCACCCCCAGACTGATGGTCAAACCGAAGTTGTCAACAAGTGTTTGGAAACATATTTGAGGTGTTTTGCATCTGACCGACAACATCAGTGGGCTCAGTGGTTACCCCTAGCTGAATGGTGGTATCACACATCTTACCATACTGCTACTCACATGTATGACTCCTTTTAAAGTAGTATACAGACAAAATCCCCTCTCAGTTCTTTCCTACATACCAGGGGTCTCGAAGGTTCAGGGGGTTGACAAAACTCTTACAGACTGTGTCGCCATTCTTCATGCTCTCAAAGACAATTTGGTCATGGATCAGAATAATATGAAACAACAAGAAAATCAAGGACGTTCAGAACGTCAATTTGCCGCAGGAGACCAAGTGTTTCTTCGTCTACAACCTTACAAGAAGACTTCACTCAAAGTTGAACACTGTCAGAAGCTTGCTCCAAAATTTTGTGGTCCTTATACAATTCTCAAGCATATGGGACCAATGGCCTGTCAGTTAGCTCTACCCAATCATTCTAAGATTCATCATGTTTTTCATGTCTCATGCTTAAAGAAGGTGATTGGAACTAAGTGCCAAACTCAAACCAATCTTCATGAGTTGGATGTTGAAGGTTCCAACCACAAGCAGTCTTGGACCAGTGCGAACGTCATCTCCATCAGCTTGATGTTGTGCTAAGGAAAGATGGGATTTTCTCCCCATCGTCCCTCCCATAAGTTTGTCCAAATCTAAACCTCCTTCAATACACATGACCTCCTTTTTCTTGGATCTAGGATGCATGTCATAATTTTACTTGACGAAAGGTTTGAGGGACTTCGACTGAGACCCCTTACTACTAAATGAGCAAGACATATACTCACTACATGGGCACTTGTATGCCTTCTCCAGTGGTGGATCCTTATGCAAAGGCTCCACTAACTAAAAGGATGAAGAAATATCAAAGTGGAGTAAAGTCCCTAGAGATGAAGATTCCAAATTCACCACTTTAATCACACAAAGAGAAGGAGAGAGAGAGAGCCTAATACTACCAAGACTCTAAGCGTGANGCAAAGGCTCCACTAACTAAAAGGATGAAGAAATATCAAAGTGGAGTAAAGTCCCTAGAGATGAAGATTCCAAATTCACCACTTTAATCACACAAAGAGAAGGAGAGAGAGAGAGCCTAATACTACCAAGACTCTAAGCGTGAATATGTCCGAGAGTCTCAGGTATCACTCCCTCATTCACTTTAACACCATCTGGGTCTGATGTTGGAATTCCTTCCCTTAGAGAACTTGGCTTATTCTGGATGTCAAAGGCTACTCCGAGTTCCCCCATCTTATCCTTTGTCTTCTATGTTTTCTTGGGACAGATTTTTGGCCTAACGCCTTTGTTGCACTGAGCCTAAATGTGTTCCACTTCATGGCATGTGTAGCATCTAAATGACATTCTCCAATAATCAATTTTTTGTGTCTAGGAGACTCGTGAGGAGACCAATTAAATTTCTTCAAATAGTCCTTCTCTAAGATCCACCTCCCCCTGAATCTAAGCCCAACGACGGTCGGGTATGGATTCCCAACCATCTTCCACTCTAATAAATTTCCCAATCTTGTTTCCAATGAACTCCAAAATCTCCTTCCTCCAGAAAATCAAAGAAAAACCTAACAAGATGGCACATACATCATGATTAACATGAGTTCTCTTCGAGTAACGAAGTCCACACTCCACTCTTGAATTAACAAACTTGAGAGTCCCCACTTCCAAATCAAGCTTATGATCTTAATCAAATCTTCCTCACATTTAAAAATGAAATACAACCACCCTCTCACTGGGATATGAAAGACCATATAGTAATCTAGGAGTTGGGTCCAATTTCCTGCAAGGTCGTTGGCCTCACCTGCTTTCCACAAAAATGATCTACTGTCGCCCTCCCCATATATCTTGGAATTTCTTCCACTTTTATGTCCAATCCCACAACCATTATTACTCTATCCCTTTTTGTATGAATATTGCATTTTTTTCCCTAATATCTTTCGAAACTGGAACAGGCTCCTTAAGAACTCACTCAAGGCTGGCCTATGGGACACCCTTATCTACTTGATCGGAAACCTTAGATGGATGAACCTGAGAACTCTCCAGAGAGAAGGGATAGTAGCGTGCTTCATGAAGATATGGGTCGGATTGGGGCTCGAGTCCCTGAGGTTGTCTTCATCCATTACTCTAGCACCCGTGAATAGTTCTGCGAGGACCGAAGAAACCTGGAAACTCGAGACCCACAGAAACCCTCTCCAATATGGTCGTGGGAACCCTAACCTTTGCCTCGAGCTATCCACGTATGTGCCTCCATAAACCTTTGCGGATGTGCCTCCACGTATAGTCCTGCTACAGGTCTCCCACAGAGGTGCGTTCAGAGTCCTCCACAAACCTCCAGCACCAGATCCCCCTGCAGTCCTCTGTAGTCCTCCACGCCTATATAGACCTCCACCTTGAGGTTTGTCACTATTTACTAGTCCTCCACGCCTCTATAGACCTCCACCTTGAGGTTTGTTACTATTTACTATGGGAGATAGTTATGTATATGATTGAACTAAATATATAATTATGACATAGTTGTTATGGGCATCTATTGTAATATAAAGGGACCAATTGTATAATAGAATCACACATGTGAGTGAATGATTTAGTTGAATAGAATTTTTTCCTTGGAAGGTTCTTTTGAGTGTAAAATCCATGTGTCTGAGTGAATGATTTAGTTGAATAGAATTTTTTCCTTGGAAGGTTCTTTTGAGTGTAAAATCCATGTGTCTCTTGCTTCATATATGTTTGTGTATATTTGTTGTTGGTTATTAAAACCAACATGTCTAAGAGAAATTTCTCACCCTAAACTATGTACAACTTCTATAACCATGTGCTAATTCACTACTCTAATACCAAATTGATATAATTGTGAGATTAACACTAAGAAATGTGCATCCACAACAATAAACCACAAAGTTTTCATTTCACATGGTACATAGTTTAAATTATCTTGACACAACCCCATGAACTTAGCAAAACAAATAACCCAGCATGTAAATGATAACACAAATACTTGGGCAACAAATCCACTAAAAAAAAATAATTTTAGTTGATAAATTTGTAGAACAAGACATGAAGTAGAATAAAGCATGTAAGATTGTGAACCATCTTGCTTTGATAGTGTATATGCTTGGGATTTGAGTTCTCCATATACATGGCTGCATCATACACCAATTTTTTTTCTAATAATGTCTTTGACTTGATTAAAAAATAGGTTCCAATGGAAGAGTTTGGTGTTGTTTTAATCTTTTACCTAGTTAATGACAAGGAGAGAGTCACAATATATTTTTATTTCTTGATTTATTTTCTATAGATAACCTTAGCAAGATCAAACACGAGTTTAGTTCGACCTAGTTGTTTGTTCCCTACTCTAATGTTTCTTTGAACTCCAAATAGTGTGTGCCAAAGAAGTGAGCAACTCCACTAGCACCACTAATCTTGGGTGATACATGGTTGGCTTCATAAAAAAGTCCCATGACTCGGAGTTGTCTATAATTAAATTATGTACAATTCTTGGAGATTTTATTATGGCAACAATCCTAATACCCACATATGAATATTGGCTTTGATGTAATACATGAAATGTTGGGACTTCCTTATCTTGGAAAATCTTGGAGTTCCTAGGCAACCATAGTGCCCATGAGACTACATAGGGGAGTGCCCTATGATAATTTAGAGATTTTCCTCCCACCATTGTTTGAAGCATTATTCTAAATTGTTATCTTTCAAATTTCCCAAGTCTCGATCTAGTGATTTTGTCTCATCCATACTTCTTTGGAGAAGGGACAATGAACTAGAAGGTGGTCTACAATGTCTTTAGCATATTTTCATAATGCACATCTACCCTAGCCTTGCTAGGTCCTTCTTTGAAAAGTTTCACAACTTAATACATTTTTTCTAAAAACTATTCATTTTTCTATTTGTTCCATATCCCCTATTAGTATAATAGCGTAAAAAATGGGAAGAGGAAGTATTTGGGTCATTGGAAAATCAACTATTGTGATGATTAGAATATGCATGTCTTTATATTGAGTTGTCCAACTATGCCAATGTGCCATGCATTATTCTTACCTTGACACCCATGCAACGACATTGTCAACATGCATGATTGTGTAACTTCAAGGTTTAAGCGTAACTAACTCCATCGTTTATGACTAAGTGACTAGAGTCTTAACCTATCCTACAACACACCACATGCTACTGCTCTGAACTACACAAGGGGTGTTCACTATGATGCATGACTTGTGTTAATTTTTTTATGCCACTCACACTTATGAATCCATAAGAAACAACATGCACTCATACTTAAATATAGTGGTGTCAAACTTTCCTTGACATAATTCTAAACTACCATGGACTTATCCAACCCCTTAACTCATTTAAGATCATAACAACCAACAACCAAAGGGAAAGGATTTGATGAAATCCACTCATGAAAAAGATATGTTTGCCATCTTAGAATTAGTTAAGAAGTGACATCAATATCTACTGTAAGAAGACACTTCAAGGTTAAGACCGATCACGATAATCTAAAATACTTCTTGGAGAAAAGAGTATCTTCAAAGGAACAACACAAATGGGCTGCAAAAATGCAGTGATATAACTTTGAAACCATTTACAATAAAGGAAAGGATTACATAGTTGCAAATGTCCTCTCCATGCAACTTGAATGAGTAGTAATCTTGTGCTAAATCTCTTATTGCAGTCCATTCGTGGATAAAAGAAGCTAATCTAGAATGACAAGAACACCCAACCTATTTGACAAAAAAAACAATAATCTCAAACATGTTAGGACACATTTGTGCACTTAGTTTGGAAGGGAAACACATTGTGGTATTTATATAATGCCTCCTAACATGGATCCCAAAATTTTTTTTTGAGAGAATAAAACCAAGGAAGTCAAGGAGTATATTGACGAGGTAGATGTTCAAGTCACTATAGAGATGGGTGAGATGACAACATATATCAAACCTAAATGTTATTATTTAGTATTCCATGCACACACACCATATCATTGAAACAAAGTTTCAAGAAGCTGAGTCGATGGGATCCTCATAAAATCTTATGAAATTTTTTTTTTCTCTTTGTCTAAGGGAATAATCTTCCAAATGTAGATATCAAGAAAGTTGATAGTAATGATGTTTAGACATGGTTGAGCCAACTCAAGCAATATGTGATGTTGCATTAGATACCCCAACTATAAAAGAGGGGTTCCTTAGTTGCCCTCTATTTAGAAACATACCCATTTTAGTGGTACAAGTGGATCAAGAAAGAAATCCCTTTGGTGTAACTTATGCTTATCCTAACTCGTGGTACACATAACTTAGTATAACAATGCTTGAGATGTTGTTTTTTCTTCATATGAGATATAATCGATAGATTATTACAATGATGAGTGTTCCATATATAGGGAACACATGGTGACCATCCACGAAAGGATGCGTCCCTTGAATAATCAATAACTATTTATTATTATCATTTACTTATTATATATGATATTTAATAATCAATAATTATATCATTAATTATTATTCTAAGACAATGTTCTTCCCAATTTTGTCCAAACATCAACACTCCCTCTCAACAAGGGAGACATTTTGCATCATGCCAAACTTGTCTTTGAAGTATACAAACTTTTCCCTAGACTCATGACACTTGTTTGTTAGTCTTGGGAGATGTCTCTATCCCACCTGAACCAAGGAGAAACTCCTTTTGTGGCTTTCCCTCTAAGCCAATTAACTCTCTCTGAGATCAGAATCACTCTGGGTCCGCATGTAATAGCATATAACATCTTGAGTCTTTATCATTCATTGTCAAATCACCGTGACTAGGACAAAGACCACACCGGGATCTTTCACCACAAGTACACACCTGTGAGTGAATGTCAGCCTGATGTTAACTGACACGTGGAAATCACTTCAAGCACCTCGAGTCCATATTATTCCTTGGCATGATCTAGGAAGGACTAAGTCTAGGCCCATTTACCACAAGTGCACCTTTTTTATAAGTGTATCCTATCTCCCTTGGTTTGTAGCCCAATCTAGGAGAAGGTTTGCCCAATGTTGAAACATCAACACTCCCTCTTAGCTAGGGAGGTATCTTTCCATAGTAGTACACAACTATTGTCCAGAGACACACAACCACCATAGTAGCAAAAGGTTTGTCACGGATGGCACTCCCATGTGGAATTCTAGAGGCTACTCCCTCTAGGAACACTTAGGCTTAACTCCCCATAGTGTGTGACGTCAAGGTCAACTCCCTTGACATGTCCCCATGTTCTCTCCACAAGGGACATGTCCTCATGTGCTCTCCACAAGGGACATGTCCTCATGTGCTCTCCACAAGGGACATTGGGCTATAATCCCAAACACAGTTATCCCTTCTCGGATAAGTGTCCCACTTATCCCTTCTCGGATAGGTGTCCTCATAGATCAACTCAACTCAATTCACAGAGGAGTATGATATGGAGAATGTATGTCACACATGGCACTCCCATGTGAACTTCTAGAGGCTACTCCCTCTATAAACACTAGGTTCAACTCCCCATAGTGTGTGACGTCAAGGTCAACTCCCTTGACATGTCTTCATGTGTTCTCCACATGGGACGTGTCCTCATGTGCTCTCCACAAGGGACGTTGGGCTATAAGCCCAAATACACTTATCCCTTCTCAGATAAGTTCCCCACTTATCCCTTCTTGGATAAGTATCATCATAGATCAACTCAACTCAGTCATAGAGGAGTACGATATGGAGAATGTTTCAGGAAGCTGCATACATCAACACTCCCTCTCAGCAAGGGAGGCATTCTCTGCCATGCCAAGTCTGTCATGGAAGTACTTGAACTTCGTCCTGGTTTGGTAAGAACATCAACAACATGTTCATCTGTAGGATGGTACCGCACCAGTACTTCCTTCCTTTGCACCATGTCTCATATGTAATGGTACTTGATCTCAATGTGGTTTGATTTGTCATGAAACATTGGATTCTTCTTAGATCTTCACACAAATTTGGCTACCATAATGAATAATGGTGGAATCCAGCACATGTTCAGATAAATCTRCAAGGATCTTGTGAATCCACATTGCTTCACARACTGACATACTTAATGCAATGTACTATGCTTCTGATGTTCTCAAAGCCACATAAGTTTGTTTCCCGCTACACCAGGAAACCATGGAAGATCCCAAAGTGAAGCAACACCCGAAGGTGCTCTTTCTTTCCACTGCACTCCYTGCCCAATCAGAGTCAATATATTCCTGCCATATCATATCAATACTGGAAGTATATCTCAAACCATGTCCAACTGTGCCTCACAGGTATCTCAACACATGCTTTGCAACAATCAAGTGTGTCTATCTCGACTGACCCATAAACTAGCTAAGTGCACTCACTGCATAGAAAATATTTGATCTAGTGTTAACCAGATACATCAATGATCCAATCAACTATCTGTACATGGTAAATCAATATCGTCGGAATCGTAAGAAGACATACTTAGTTTCTTCAAATTCATCACAATTGGTGTAGTCATGGGATTACAGTTCAACATCCCAAACTTCTTCAATATCTCAACTGTGTACTTCCCCTTACTCAGGAAGATCTCATCAGTTCTCTGCCACACCTCTATTCCCAAGAAGTAGTGCATCATACCAAGGTCCTTCATTTCAAAATCAGAGGCCAATGCATACTTGCATTCAACAATAAGGATCTTTGTATCGGTGAGGAATAAATCATCAACATAGAGGACCAAAATCAGGGACTCACCATTAACAGTCTTATAGTACAGGTTGGGATCGAAAACACTTTTGTTGAAGCCCAAAATTATTAGGTGTCCATCAATCCTCGCATACCAAGCTCGAGGTGGTTGCTTGAGTCCATACAAGGCCTTCTTCAACCTACACACATGAGACTCCTTCTCATGTATCATGAAACCATTTGGTTGCTCAATGTATACTTCTTCCTCAATCTCTCCATTGAGAAAGGTTGTCTTTACATCCATTCGATGCACTCTCCTACCCATGGATGTTGTAGAGGAAATAATCATTCGGATAGAAGTGTATCGAGCAACAAGAGCGAATGTCTCATCATAATCTATTCCCTCCACATGAGAGAATCCTATAGCAAAAAATCTCATTTTGTGCCTCTCGATGCTCCCATCTATTGTGTGTTTGATCTTGTAGATCCATTTGGAAGTCACTATAGGCTTCCCCTCGTGTTTCAGAACAATATCCCACACATCATTATTCATGATGGATTGATACTCCTCCATCATGGCATCTCTCCATACTGGATGACTAGTTTCCTCCTCATAACATGAAGGCTCATAATCAATGATGTGGCTCATAATTGCAGCATAACATGAATATCTATGAGGTCTCTTGCTCTCTCGGAAGGTACCACGAGGAGTTGCATGTCCTTTTGCCTCCTGCAGAGTCTGACGAGCCCATGTAGGTCTCTTCCAACCCATTACAATATCTCTAGGAACATCAACTGGAGCTATAGGATCAACGTGATCAATTTGATCAATATGCTCAATTGTCTCCCTCTGAATTGTTGGAGCATGAGGGGGAGAAGGCACCATCTCTTCTTGTCTCTCACTATCAATCTCCATGCAAGATCCTCTATATTTCATGAAGGATACCTCCTCCTCAAGGGTAACATCTCTGCTCACCTCAATCTGTCTCTGACCAGGGATGTAAATTTGGTATGCATTCGAAGAATCATTATACGCCACAAATGTACACTTTCTCCCTGAAGGGTCTAGCTTGGTCCTTTTCTCCTTGGGTACATGAATGTATATTGGACACCCAAATATTCTGAAGTGTTCAACCTCAGGCTTCACTCTGGTGAAGGTGTCCTTAGGCGTCATGTTCCTCAAAGTCTTATGATGACTTCTGTTCTAAACATACACTGCAGTCATGGATGCCTTTTCCCACAGAAACATAGATAAATTCTGATCATGCTAAGTCATCTTGGACCATACTTGATATATCAAGGTTCCCTCATGAAATCAATGTCTCAAGAAGCTGAAAAAAATCAACACTCCCTTTGGAGCTGGAGGTGACTCCTCCTCTCTCTTTATTCCCTCTAACACTAAAGGTAGTTCTTCCTCCTTCTCTGGAGGTAACTCAATCTCTGCTCCCTCTGGATGTAGTACCGCCTCCCTCTCTGGGAGTGCCTCTACATACATTGGAACTAAACCATGCCTGCTTCCTTAACATCTCATGGCTCATCTCATGTACTGGGACTGCTACACCTGCTCCCTTTGAGTCTCATAATGTGTTTTCCTCCTCTATTGAATCTACCGCAATTGTGCTACAATTGGTCTTGACTCTCTTTATCCATGATCATTGGAACTGTTTATGTTATTTGGCATGGTCCCGTCCTGAGAGGTACATTGCTCCTAGAGACTTCCTGTCTCTGAGCATGTATGACAATGTCTCTCCTTGATATCATGTTGGAAGGTCTTTCCCTCCATGTCTGCCTTCCGCTACCGTCATTATGGCTCCTTCTAAGAGCTATTACCTGTGACCTTCCCGGAACAAGAAATGAGAACAACAAAAAGCATCTCCTAGAGGATATCAATTTATCTTGTGCACAACTATATACAATGACCCTCCAAATAATATGTCTACTACTATGACCAACACACATCCATCATATATTGTTAAGTACCTGAATAGATCTGAGATAAATCTCAAAATAAACCCAACATATCAACAAGAATGATCCAAACCATTCACCAAATATTGAACACAAGAAATAGAGAAAACCCTTGGGGTAGGGCAACACCATACAATGGATCCTATTATGGAAGGGATCCTCTCTTGTTCACTTGCCTCTTCGAGGGGGCTTCCTCCTAATGAGCTTCAACTCCAAGTACAATACTTCTCTTCATATCCCATTACATTGCTTGAACCCCTTTATATAGTGCAACCATCACCTACGAACATTCTAGAGGAGGAAGCTTCTAAAAGTAGAACCTTCTAAGAAGTCATTTTACATTTATTATATCTAACTACCATAGTGGTCCTTATTTAATAATATAGTGGATCTAGTCCACCTTACATTGAATGGCCTTCACTATTATCACTATGGGCCCTCTACCCACCCCCCCCTCCACTACCTCTCTAGCTACCTAACATTCCATCCCCCTTATGAAAGTGTTGTCCTCAACGCTGATGTACAACCATATACCAGGGTCCCATGGATAAGTGGGGACCATAGTGCTGAAGTAGACTAGAGAACCAGGGTGCCATTGAGAAATAGAAGCCACTATGTTGAAGTATTCCAACCGCCATTGTAAACCAGGGTCCCATGTCCAATTTCTCATGTGAACTCCACATGGAATAAATCGACACCCAATAACCAACTAAAAATGATGCTCCCAATACTGACACCTATCATGTGGATCCAAATAAGAATATCCATCCACATAGTGGGAAAGGGTCAAAGTTGAATCTGGAAGGAACAATATCGTTGTAGAATATGCAGGTTGGACACTGATAATCATAACTAGCTCATGATGTGTCACATTGATGTGATCTACAGAAGGTGGAGTAGAGTCATCAAATAAAAGATGGAAGTGGTTGTCATCCCAGAAATGACAACTATCCATATACCAATCATCACAATAAGCCTCAAAATCATACCAAGATATATTTCTTGATTATATTCGTCCCTGAGGTCCGCCATAAGAAATATCTCATGCATTCTATCCAATGAATCTTGAATACTATGAAAACTGTCCTTGAGGCCATCTGCAAGGTCATGCAATGTGTCATTCCATTCGGCTTTGAATGCTTCAGTTATCTGTAGAATTTATTTGAGGGTTTGAGAGGAAATAACCATTGGAAACACCACATAAAATATACCAAAAAAAATCTCTTAAAATAATTTATCCAATGGTATTGATCTGGTAGCAATCTGAGCACCCTATGAAAAGTTATGAACTCTGTAGTCCCGCCGCCGTCACGAAAACCCCCAAAAATAGTTGATTTTAAATCAATGATATCTTCACTTCTAGAGCTTCGATTTGGACGATTTGTTTTTTGAAATTGGGTGAAATTGTGGGAGGAACTTAGATCTGCAATTTGTTTTGAAAAATTCATCCCTATATGCTACAAAAATCAAAAGAATGACACGACCGTCCGCGGAAAAAAGCTAACCCTGAAAATTACAGATTTTAAAATGCAAATAACTTGACTTTCCGGACTCCATTTCAGGCAATTTTTTTTTTTTTTAACTTGGGTGTTTTTATGAGAGGAACTCGTATATACAACCTGTTTCTGTAATTTTTGCATAGAAATATATAGAAATTTTCTAGAATGTCGCGACCCTCTTTTTTCTTCTCCGAAAAAAAAACTCTGCAAAAAAAAAAAAAAAAAATATTTTCCCACAATGTCTGCCAAAGAGAGTGCTCCGATACCAATTGTTAAGTACATGAATAGCTCTGAGATAAATCTCAAAATAAACCCAAAATATCAACAAGAATAATCCAAACCATTCACCAAATACTGAACACAAGAAATAAAG
>ML801582.1:242207-267025 GCA_009831015.1 Picea engelmannii
GTCCGTGGAGCCTCCCCACACAAAAACAAAAGATAAGTATTCATGTTTATTTCTAGTATCTTGTTTACTTTAATACTTTATCATTACAAGTTAGATATTTTTGTGAGAATGTTAATTAACCTCGTTTTACTTCAGTATCTATGGAGACTTATGAAGGAAGTATCAAAGAAGAGGATAAAGAAAGAGATAAAATATTTATTTCAAGTATGATCACTCATGAGAGTGACAAAGAAAGCATATTGTAAGTAAGCTTACAAGTCTCGGAAGAAAGAATTTATGTCGTGACTTGCAGAAGTTAGACAACACGAGAAGGACGTATGATATGGTGACAGTCAGTAAAGACCAGACAATATCCAGTATTTATATAGGAGCAGGAGGCTCCTAAAGATGCAGAACATAAATATTCAAGATGAAGAAAAAGATGGATACTCAGATATAGTGGATGAGATGCAGGTAACTACAGGTTGCTCCAATACCGTTCTTATAGATGCAGAGGGAGCAGGTTGATCTAGTATGAAGACAGAAAGAAAGAAATATTCGAACTCAAGAAGGCACCCAGGATATTACAGAAGAAAACTTCAAGGATGATGATTAGAAGCTATTAGCTTGGTGCAAGAGGGAGCCATGTCTCCGAGTTCGAAATGAAGGATCACGATTTGATGCAGTTAGAAAAGCAGATGGATGGTGCCCAGATATTTTGATCAAGATGAAAGCTATCCAGTAGATGGATGGTGCCCAACAGATGGGTAGCATGGTATTATATCATGGAAAGGTTTTGGACCACAAGAGATTTTTTCAGATCCCATGGCTAGACCTTCGTAGAGAAGGAGAAAGAGAAAAGACCTTCGTAGAGAAGGAATGAGCAATCCCACAGGTAGACCTTCGTAGAGAAGGAGAAAGGAAGAGACCTTCTTAGAGAAGGGGAATGAGAAATTTGCCAAGGTTGGCCTCTGTCCAAGTGTTGAGTTTTGGATACTCTAGGGACATGTTAGAATACCCTCGTAGAGAGGGGTGTGACCACCCTCGTAGAGAGGAATGTGGATGTTTCTCCAAGGAGTAGCGGGCAGATACTCTCCTTTGGCCAAGGATTGAGTAGCCTGGAACACAAACCTTGACCATGTGGAATGGTTAGTTGGCTCTTGAGGTTTGTGTCGTGATCCTGCGTGGATCATGGAAAGAGAGTCTAGTCTTTCCCAGGCTAGCATCTTAGCTTCTCTAGTTCATGTGGGATGACTAGGAGTGAAGCTATGGTAGTAGTCCTCCCTAGTGGATGGGTGAGATAGATGACTACAAGCGAAGGGAGAACATAAAAGGAATGACAAAACTCATAGAATATCTTCTGTGTGAAGATAAGACATCTTCTGTGTGAAGATAAGATATCTTCTATGTGAAGATAAGAAAGAAGTAACTTCTGCGTGAAGACAAAAGAAACAAAGAGTATCTTCTGCGTGAAGATACAGAGAACAAAACTTCCAATGATTTATAGATATGCCAGTCAGTGATCATGATGCCAGATGACCAAGTGGATGCCTCCAGTTATCCAGTTGATGATGTTGCCTAGTTGATGATGTTATCCAGTTGATGCTGTTATCCAGTTGATGATGTTGCCTAGTTGATGATGTTATCTAGTGGATGCTGCTACCTAGTTGATGTCGACATCCGGTGACCTGTCAAAAGATAAAGAATATCCTTCTTGTTAAGAGGGAGTGTTAAAATATTGTGTCCCTTTTGTGGATAAAGATAAAATATATATTTATTATTGATTAGATCAATTCCCTTTTGTGGATTGATCATGTCGGGTATTGTAAATGACCAAATCCCCTTTTGCGGATTGGTCAAACCCTAATTGTAATAGGCAGAATAAGAAGTTGGCCCCAGAATATATTAAAGAGGCCCCATAATATATTAAAGGTGGTTATAACCACCCAGAAGAAGAAGTCGGCCCTGCCAGTGAAGAGACACTTCCACACGTGCCATAATTGTATAAATAAGAGAGGTCGGCGCCTCATTTAGACACACACTAAGCTCACTCATCTAGTGTGCAAGTATTGAAGGAAGTTGCAGTTACTAGTTGCCGGAAGAAGGAAGAGAGAGAGAGGCGCATCCTTGGGAGAGGAATTTCCATGTTGTTTGGTTTATTATCTTGGCATTGTATTGGCTATCTATATTAAGGAAGTTTTGCTAGGTTTTCTTTCCCTTGAGGGTTTCCCAGGATAAATGCTTGTGTACTCTTGTGATTGTGTTTCTCTTAGTGATCATGTCTATGCTATTGTTATCTAGTAGATAGAAAGGTAACCTAATAATAGCAGAAACTTTAACACCAAGCAATTGTCGGTTTTGTTTTTACATACATTGTACTTTGAGGGGGGTTTTTCCCATGAGGTTTTCCCTCTTTCCTCGTTTATTTTAGTGTATCTTTTGTATTTGGGTACCTAACATGGCCTCGTTGTCGGGACCCATTCTTTATTTTCACCATAGTGATGTTCAGGGGAGGTGTTGGAGATACTTCAAACACACCTAGGATTTCTTTTTCCTAAAGTTTTCACTATGTTTATTAGTCATTATTTAGTCTCCTATAGTTTAGGGAGAATATTCTTTTTCCTACATTCTAGGAGAATATTCTCTTCAATTCACACTTCAGTTTGATCAGTTGAGTGGAGTCTAGATGCCACATTGGTTTCATCACCATGCAGCATTGGGATCATCACCAACTAATTCACATTGTCCTTGGGATTATCACCAGACTAGCGCAGTACTCATGATTCTCTGATCTCCTCCTCACTTCACTCTATTTCAGTCAGTTAACTGAGGATTGAGAGACTAGTTAAGTCATTCTAGGTGGCAGTTAACTCCCGTAATTGCCGGTCTGTGTCCATATCACTCTAGCCCACCACTGTGGCGCATTGGCTTTTCCTCCAATGCACATTAGTTGAGCTATAGAGAGTATATCATGCGTAAATTATCATTCATTCATTTGGTTAATGCAAATTCTTTGATTCTCACTCTCTCGTTCCTCTCTTCTCTCATTTTTCTGCAAACTGTGTATGTCATTTGCTAGCTAGATCTTATCTGTGCAGGTTCATTCACATTTACAAAAGGCACCCATAAAAGAGACAGTACGATCCCTTTTATGTCATGAACCCCATGCCCAAAAGTCTTGCCCCCATCCATGTCACTTCATCCACATGACCTAGAGAGAGGTCCACTCGGGAAACACTCCTAAACTTGAGGTACGATTCACCCAACAACTTCCATCTTCTACTCCAACGACTTGCAAAAAAGTTCCAAAAAGTTGCCCTAGGAGGGTGACGTCTTACTTTTAGGGTTTCTTTCATATGCCAATTATGAATTAAATATTATTATTGTGTAGAAGGGGCAAAGTAAGGGTTGCTGTCCCCTTACTTTGTGGTTTACCCTAAAGATAAGTGGACAAACACTTGTAGGAGGATTTGTATAAATAAGAATCATTTCATTTCATTTTTATCATAGCTCTCCCGTTGTGAGAAGACATATTGGCTGAAATTTGCGCCCTCTTGGGCATTTTTGGTATCTCTGTCTTGTGCAAATGCTTCTTGGTGATATTTCTTTGTCAATGCTTGAGCTAAAGTGGTGCGCCGCTCTTGAAGGCTTATGTTCTTGCTCTTGGATGGTAATTTGCTTGGTGAACTAGGGTTTGATCTCTCTCTCTCTCTCTTGGAATTGGTAAGGAAAATATGTATTTGTTAGTTTTTTCTTGCTTCTTCTTGGTCATTGTTGTTTGAAACCCTAGGAGGAGTATGTTGCATACACCCTCCATTAAGCTTCATCTTATTTGCTAATTTTATAAGTCATTTTTTGGTAAGGGTTGCTAGGAGAAGTACGGGTGTGTACACCCTCCTAGATCTACCCTAGTTTGATTAGCATGCCCTAGGGAGTAAGAGGATTTACACCCCTAGGGATCTTGTAGAACCAACTCACACTTCTAAGACTGCATTCACCCATTTTTAAAGGCACAAATCTGAATTTTTTTGCATTGGAGAAATAAATTGTTTGGATTGGTAAACACGTTTTAGTGAGATATCAATCTTGTTCAAGTTGGAAACTTTTCTGCATGTTAAGAACTTGTCAAGGCCACTAGGGCGCCTTGATGGGCTTGGTCTCCTTAGAGCTTTAATTCATTAAAAGCTACGGTCATTAGGGCTGCAGCAAATATTTCTTTTGCTTACTGATAACTCACACATCAACCATCAGGAATTGCTAATATTTTGCCCCTATAATCTACTAGTCCTAGCACACTTTTTGGGTGGATTACTTGCAATTTTTGGTGGCTAATTTTTCTGCTGTAACAACTTGTTTGCTACAGCCATAAGGGTGATAAAATATCTCTGCAACACTTGTTTATAACATCCTTATATTTATGCTAAAGTCTTGCTCTTTCAATCTTGAGTTGTACTAGTTATACCTAGCTTAAGCTCTTGTATCATTTATGTGACTTTTATCATCTTTTTAGCAGCTCTAATAATCATTTGTTCGCTGATATATATCTTTGTTCACTGTTGCAATTAGGGACAACAAGCTTAACTTGCTTGTCCACCTAACATTTAACTTGTACGGTTGGCTCTTCTTGTATCTCGGGCAGGTAAAATGAAATATCCTTGATCCAGCTGATTTGGATATCCACTACGGATCTAGTGTTCTGTCTCACAGATCTGATACTCTGGGGGTTTTTGGATGCATTTTATCTTCAGATCTGATACTCTGGGGGTTTCTTGATGCGTTTTAGTATGTGTTTGAGATGTTTTGTGGTGTTGCATGTGCATGTTATACATTATGTTTTAAACAATATATATATGATGCATGCAAGAATAAGGAACAACAACCGCCCAATAATATGTATTATGAGATTTAAGCAGGGAAATACAATGAAATACTGGAAATATAGAAGATAGTCATCAACTAGATATCATGGATCGTCATTGGAATACAAGCAAATAACATAAAATACCCGTGATCAGAAGATGAAGACAGATCTGATGCATGCACGAATAGATCGACAAAATCGGCGATTCTGGAAAAGCACGGTAACCGCTACAAACTAGAATACTCATCCGGAAGGATATACCTGTCAGAATGAGTTGGAAACTGTCCCAATAGAAGCGCCCTGGCCTCTAGACTGATCTTGGTGACTGTCGGAAGGCAGATCTGTCTTCTGATGCTCTAGATTGCGTCCCCTGGGGGTCCGCGCACCTCCTGGGCTCTCTGGATGTGCCCAAATGATTCCACTAACGGAATCGGCTGATATAGGACTCAAAATGTTCGCCCTGACAAATGCGGAACTGGGGCGGAAGGGTTTCCCCAGATCTGCTCTGATGCTTCGTCTATGACCTCAACTGTCCTTCCACAAGCGCTGCGCCCTATATGGCTGAATGAAGCGCTCTGCAGGATTCCACTGTCCAAATCTGATGGTAGGTGGCTCAATCAATGCACCCTGGCTGGATCTCAACTAGGTCGGAAGGAAACTGCAATCCGAGCTCTGACCTCGTGCAGCTACACAAACCTTCTATTTGACCTTACGCCCTCACTGGCTGAGTTGCGCAACACTGCAAACTGGATACTCTTGAATAGCATGGTGAAATACCTGGATGGTATCTCCAATAGGCTAGGGTGTGTCTCTCAACACCGAAACCGATCAATGGTGGTGGATTCCTCCAAAAATCCACAAAACGGTAGAAGTCGAGTCTCTTCCTCCTCTGGGAACTTTCAACATCAAATCATAACATAGCATAATGAGGAATTAGGTCGAATTCCTCCCTTTATAATCTTCCCAATCTAATTCACCATTGACCTCACTTAAGCTAGGCGCTTTTCCTCCTAAGGTGAGTAATTAATTAATTAAGTCCCCCTTTAGCACCTTTTCGTTCTAATTCTTCGTTGACTTAGGCTTAAGTGACTTTTCCTATGCTTTTTGGATTAATTCATCGTTTAGCCACCAAATCACCCTTATTTCTCCCTTTGTTCCCTGTTTGTGCCTGACTATAGTCTACGGGAACACATAGACTACTAAGTCACTCCATGTTGCCATACTCTTGGGAATGGGACATCATAGTCCTCCCTTCCCGAGATTGCTAGTCCTCAAGCAACATCAATCCTGGCTGCTGCAAAATATCCTCTCCCTCCCATGTGGCATCCTCCACTAGAAGACCCCTCCATCTAACCAAGCACTCCCTGATGACCCTTCTCCTCAACCCGCGCTCTCTCTGTTCTAGTACCTCCTCCGACACTAGCTCCAACTTGCCCTCCTCATCCAAGGGTGACAACTCCTCTGAAATGCTAATCTGTTGTCCCACGACCTTTTTAAGGCAAGAGACGTGAAAGACGTTATGAATCTTGCTACCCTGCGGTAGCTCTAGCTCGTATGCCACCTCGCCTATCCTTCTGATGACTCTGTATGGCCCATAAAACTTCGGCTTCAGCTTCTCTCCTTCGCTCCTCTTCAAGGAGGATTGTTTGTATCGCTGTAATTGCAGAAAAACCAAATCCCCTACCTCAAAACTGCGCTTGACTCTTTGCCGGTCTGCATAGATCTTCTGCTGGTTCTGAGCCGTCTGCAAGTTCTCCCTCACTGCCTGCAGAATCCTTTGACTCTCCTCCACCCAGTCTTTGGCCCCCGGGACCCTGCTGTCCCCAAACACAGTCTCCACAAAGGAGGGTGCATCGTATCCATACAATGCCCTGAATGGTGACATCCTGATAGACATATGGTAAGTTGTGTTGTAGCAATACTCACCCATGTGCACTGCTGCCCCCTCACATAGTTCCTCAGATACCCCTCCACCCATTTGTTGACGATCTCTGTCTGTCCATCTGTCTGTGGGTGGTAGCTGGTACTCGTAGCTAGCTCTGTGCTTGTCAACCTGAAAAGCTCCTGCCAAAACGTGTTGATGAAGCACCCATCTCTATCACTGACTATCTGCCTGAGTAAACCATGCAACCAGAATACCTCCCTAAAAAACAACTCTGCTACCTATATGGCCATGTAGTCCGTGGGTATGGCAAAGAAATGTGCAAATTTGGTCAGCCTGTCGAACACCACAAATATACAGTCCCTGCCCTGCACTCGAGGGAGGCCTGTAATGAAATCCATAGAAATGCTCTCCCATTTCCGCTCTGGAATGGGTAGAGGCTGTAGCAACCCTATGGGGTGTGTCTACTCGGACTTGTTTTGCTGACAAGTCGTGCACTCCCGGATGTGTTTCAATACATCATCCTTGAGACCCTTCCATGAGAATCTCTCCCTGATCTGCCTATACGTTTTGAAGTACCCCTGATGCCCTGCTGTAGGCGAATCATGACACACCTTCAGAATTTTCCCCTTCAGGGTAGATTCTGGAACCAAGCAAATCCAGTCCTTGTAGAAAGTGACGTCATCAAGAACCCAATATCTATCATCAATCACCTGTCCATCCATCACCTTACAAGCAAATTTGTTTTTGGAGTACTCCACCAACAAATGAGCTTTCCAATTTGTACAAACGTCCATCATCGAACACCCTGGTGGCCTCCTAGACAAGGCATCTGCTACGACATTTCTCTTTCCCTTGACATACTCAATGTCAAAGTCAAAGGCTTGGATCTTTGAGACCCACTTCTGCTGTCTCTCACTGAGGTCTTTCTGATCTAGGAAATACTTGAGACTGTTATGATCAATCTTCACTACAAATCTGCTGCCTACCAGATACTGCCTGAATTTGGTTAAGGCATGCATGATCGCTAGCATTTCCTTGTCGTAAATAGGATAGAGTCTCTCCGACACGTTGAGATTTCCGCTCTCAAACACAATGGGGTGGGCCCCCTGCATCAAAACTGCTCCAATCCCCACCCTTGATGCGTCACACTCTAAGACAAACGACTGCGAGAAGTCTGGAAGGGCTAGAACATGGAATGTGCTCATAACCTCCTTCATTTTATCAAATGTCTGCTGTGACTCCTCTGTCCAATGAAAAACACCCTTCTTGGGCAAGGCTGTGAGTGGTGCTCTCAACTGTGAAAATCCCTTGACGAACCGCCTGTAGTAACTGCATAACCCAAAGAATCCCTTCAACTCTGTGAGGTTCTTGGGTGTTGGCCAATCCAGAATGGCCCTGATCTTCTCCTGATGAACCTGTACTCCCTGCTCACTGATGATATGCCCCAAGTATAGTAGTTCTCTCATGCCAAACTCACATTTGGATTCCTTGGCATATAATGACTGTCCCTGCATAATGCTCAAGACCTCCTCCAAATGTGCCAAATGTTCATCCCTCGTCCTGCTGTATACTGCTGTATATCAATATATCATCGAAGAACACCGAAAGGTATTTCCTCAACTGCCCTCTGAATATGTGGTTCATGCAAGACTGGAAAGTGGTCAATGCATTAGTCAACCCAAATAGCATGACCAAGAACTCAAAATGTCCGAAGTGGCATCTGAATGCGGTCTTCTCTATATCCTGCTCCTTGATGTTGATCTGATGATACCCAGATCACAGATCGATCTTGGTGAAGAAAACTGCCCCATGCAACTCGTCCATCAACTCATCTATGCGCAGAATGGGGTGCCTATTCTTTATCGTTTTCTTGTTGAGAGCTCTGTAATCAATGCACATCCACAATGTGCCATCCTTCTTCAGTACCAGAACGACTGAAGAGGCAAAAGGACTCGTCCTGGGCCTGATGTGCCCCATCGCAAGAAATTCTTTGATTGCTTTCTCAATCTCGTCCTTGAACCTCTTGGGATGCCTATAAGGCGCAGTGATCACTGATGTAGCCCCTGCCTCCAACTCAATCGTGTGCTCAAATCCTCTATCTGGTGGTCTCCTTGGTGTTATCGGCCCAAACACTGGCTCATACTAGCTCAGAAGCTCTCTGATCTATGGATGATACTGTTCTCTGCCCTCTGAATCCTTCCATGTGGCGATCAAACACTTTGCTGCATAGGCCACATCACCGTGACGGAAGATCCTCTCCATCCGTTTCACCGATACTACTCGTGGTGCTCCTGTAGACATGCCTCTTAGTACCACTCTTGATCCACTGGCGTCTCTGAATTTCATGGTCAACGTCTGATAGTTGAACCCAATCTCCCCTAATGAATGTAACCACTGTACCCCCAATACTGCATCTGTATCTGACATGTCAACTACATAGAAAGTGTTTGTCAAGGTGTAGTTGCCTAGTTTGACCTCTAGGTCTGGGATCATGTCCAAACATGTCATCGTGTATCCATCTGCCACTGCTACGTGGAATCCATCAAACTCCTCAGTGCGTAACCCCCTCCTGGCTACTAAGGACGCATCTACAAAATTGTGGGTGGCCCCACCATCAACTAAAGCGGTCATGCGTTGCCCTTGAGCCTAAGAGTGTTGTACTTGGGTACTCTTGAAAGGGTGGCTATCGTTCCCCCTTTCACCTCTCTACGAGGTTTTGTCTCCTCCTTGGGCTGTGCCTTTGCCGGTATCTGAGGTTTCTTCGGCTGTTGCTCTGGCTCATGAGTGGTCTCATCCTCTGAATCACTATCTGCCCGTGCCCCGATATCCTTGTCCTCCTCCTCACTGCCTGATTCCACTTCAATGTAGTGGATTTGTCCCTTTCCCATGCATCTATGCCCTGGGACCCAAGGGTCTCTGCAAGAGAAGCAAAGCTTCTTCCTCATCAACTCCCATCTCGTGTCATCATCCAGTTTGGGCTTACCCTTCCATTCCTTTTGAGGATTCTTTTGATCCTTGTCTCTCTGTGGTACAAAGGGTTTGGTAAAGGTTTTGGGTTTCATTACGAACTCCCCCATGTCTCTCGTGCGCACAATGGCCTCCTGCAAGGTGTGAGGCTTGAAAGCCTTAACCCAACCCCTCAATAGCTCTGTCAAAGCCTTGGTGAAAAGTATCACCAATCTGTGCTCTGATATATCGGATACGGCCGCTGCCTTTCGCTGGAACTCTGAGATGAAGGTCTCAACTGATCCGGTCTGCCTCAACTGTGTAAGGTCTCTAAAGTGGAGCTCTGGATCTCTCCTATCAAATCTCTCCATCAACCTCTCAGTGAACTCTAAATATGAAGTAATGCTGCTGTGACCCAATGTCACTAGTCCATGGTACCACCACTTGTGGGCCTCTCCCTCCAAGTGTAATGTGGTGAAGCTAATAACTTTCGACTCTGTGATCAGGTTAAGCTTGAAGTATGTGTCAAGCTTCTGAACCCATGCCTGAGCTGAGTAACGTGATGATCCGTCGAAAGTAGGAATGTTCAGCTTTCCCACTTTCTTGATGAAATCCATGTTGTGAGTTTGCCCATTGCCTCTCTGTGCCTCCTGGGGTCTATTTCGATATCTGATTGAACAATAGTCTATCAAACTCATGTCAGCATGGAACTCCGGTCCTAGTGCCAAGTAGTCTGTGCTGTACTCCCCGAATGGATCCTGTGGCACCACCTGTCCCTGACCCGACTGTCCTCTTACCTGCCCTGGTTGTCCCAAAGGCTGTCCCAATGTCTATCCTGTTTGGAACTGTGGATATAAAGGCCGGGGAATCCTCCCAAACGATGTGTAAGCTCAGGCTGGTGAAGGGTTTGTACTAGCCCCTCCTTGAGATCCACTGGAGCCACTGGCCCCACCTCCCTGGTGTCCTCCTGAACCACTCGACCCTCCTGCGGCATTGGAACCTATAGTGCTCATACTATGCTGGAGCATCTGTGCACTAAGGTTCATCTGCTGTATGGCTGTCAACAGGTCTCTCTGTCCCCTAGCTAGGTCACTCAACATGGCCTGTGTACTGTCAAGATGTATCTCGGGGCCTTTCCCCTTGCCCTCGGGTGTCTCACGCCTGTCACCCATAGTCCTTTCTATCTCGGCCTCTGTGTCTGAACTGATATGCTCTTTGTCCTCTATCTCTGACTCTGTATCTAACTGAGTGTGGAAGGGGGTGTAATCCCTTCGGTTCCTATCTCTGCTATGACCTTTGTGGTACTGAATGTACTCGTCCCCAATATGTCCTCGACCCCCTGGGTATTCTTCACCTGTTCTCGGAATCATGGGGTCATGAGAAGCACTTCTTCACAGGCTGGCAGGAAGAAGGCTTTGATACCACTGAAATATCCCTGATTCAGCTGATCTGGATATCTACTACAGATCTAGTGTTTTGTCTCACAGATCTGATACTCTGGGGGTTTCTGGATGCGTTTTAGTTATGTGCTTGAGATGTTTTGTGGTGTTGCATGTGCATGTTATACATTATGTTTTAAACAGTATATATATGATGCATGCGAGAATAAGGAACAACAACCGTCCAATAATATGTATTATGAGAGTTAAGAAGGGAAATACAATGAAATACTGGAAATATAGAAGATAGTCATCAGCTAGATCTCATGGATCGTCACTGGAATACAAGCAAATAACATAAAATACCCGTGATCAAAAGATGAAGGTAGATCTGATGCATGCACGGATAGATCGACAAAATCGACGGTTCCGGAGAAGCACGGTAACCGCTACAAGTCATCAGCTAGATCTCATGGATCGTCACTGGAATACAAGCAAACAACATAAAATACCCGTGATCAGAAGATGAAGGCAGATGTGATGCATGCACGGATAGATCGACAAAATCGACAGTTCCGGAGAAGCACAGTAACTGCTACAAACTGGAATACTCGTTCGAAAGGCTTTATCTGTCAGAATGAGCTGGAAATTATCCTAATAGAAGCGCCCTGGCCTCTAGACTGATCCTGGTGATTGTCGGATTGCAGATCTGTCCTTTGATGCTCCAGATCTCGTCCCCTGGGGTCTACGCACCTCCTGGGCTCTCTGGATGTGCCCAAATGATTCCACCAACATAATCTGCTGATATAGGACTCAAAATGTTCGCCCCGACAAATGCGGAACTGGGTCGAAAGGGTTTCCCCAGATCTGCTCTGATGCTCCGTCTATGACCTCAACTGTCCTTCCACAAGAGCTGCGCCCTAGATGGCTGAATGATGCGCTCTGAAGGATTCCACCGTAGGAATCCGATGGTAAGTGGCTCAATCAATGCGCCCTGGCTGGATCTCAACTGGGTCGGAAGGAAACTGCAATCCGAGCTCTGATCTCGTGCAATTACACAAACCCTCTATCTGATATTGCGCCCTCACTGGCTGAGCTGTGCAACACTGCAAACTGGATACTCCTGAATAGCACGGTGAAATACCTGGATGGTATATCCGATGGGCTAGAGTATGTCTCTCAACACTGAAACTGATCAATGGTGGTGGTTTCCTCCTGAAATCCACAAAATAGTAGAAGTTGAATCTCTTCCTCCTCTGGGAACTCTCAACATCAAATCATAACATAGCATAATGAGGAATTAGGTCGAATTCCTCCCTTTATACTCTTCCCGATCTACTTCACCATTGACCTCACTTAAGCTAGGCGCTTTTCCTCCTAAGGTGAGTAATTAATTAATTAAGTCCCCCTTTAGCACCTTTTCGTTCTAATTCTTCGTTGACTGTGACTTTTCCTATGCTTTTTGGCTTAATTCATCGTTTAGCCACCAAATCACCCTTATTTCTCCCTTTGTTCCCTGTTTGTGCTTGACTATAGTCTACGGGAACACATAGACTACTAAGTCACTCCCTGTTGGCCTACTCTTGGGAACGGGACATCACATAAAAACACTCTTCGCAGGCACTCAAAGACTTGGCGACCATTGACTACTACCGAGACTCGTTTCCAACCCTCTTTCCATCTAGCAACTTGACCTATAGGGGCATCCATTCATAAGTATCATTTTCCATTTCATTTCCCCCTGAGGTAACCCTGGATTCCCCCCTTGAGGTGATCACTTCACCTCTAAAGTGACGGGAATACCTCTCTGAGGTGACAGTGGATAGGTGTTCTCTCAGTTGTTGCCATATTGTGGTTTGGGTCGGGCTTTGCCCAACCTACAACTTGTGCGATAACACCTCTGACACGACAAAGACATGAAATAGTTGCTGATTATTTGTATTACTTTTCCACAATAAATGATAAGGGAAATTTGTAATATAAGAAATTTATGGACAGGTTAGGGTATTGTGCAATATTTATATGTAGTACTGTAACAATACACTAAAGGAGTCTAAATCTTTTTATGCTGTTAATATTGTTCTGTTTTGCACCAAGAGAAGTGAGGTGCTCTAAAGACTAGGTGGAGGAAGGTGTTCATAACTTTGTGTGTGTAATGCCCAAATATTACAATGTTTAGAGATAACCTGCTTTGTTAGCAACAATAATGATGTGGGAGCATCTTTCTTTCCTTTCTTAGCATAAAGAGGTACTAATGCATGCTCGCATAAATGGTTACCATTACACGTGCTCACTTTAATGGTTGATGTTATGCATGCTTACATTAATGCCACTCCCACTAGGGTCTAGGAATATTGTAAATGACCATGCTAGACATCTTCCAGAGTCTTGCGGAATTATGTTAAGTTTTAATAGTTTTTTTTTAGTTTATTAAAATTACCCATTTAATGGTAATTTTAATTAAATTTGTGTAAAAATGTAAAAATTTGGTCCTAGGGGATTTTGATAGGGGTGTTAGTACTCAAAACAAATGGAAAGAGACCCCCTACACCCTTGGACCAAGTTTCAATTCAATTGGACAAGTTTTGCTTGGTCATTGTCCATGAGGAGTCCAAGTTAGTCTAGAGTCAACAATTAATTGCATTAATTTGGCCAAGTAAAAACGTCAAAAATTGTAAAAAGGGAAAAAAGACCTGAGAGAAAGTGGGAAATGTTTCCTAACCTTTTTCCTAAGTTGGAAAAATGTTTTTCCACTTTAAACAAACCCCCATGCTAAGCCAACAATCTAAAGTCATGTCTTCCTAGTAAAAAGTGTTCCCCCCTTCCTCTTGAGCTTAGGGAAAATAAAACATTAAAGTGAAAAAATGCCTAAAACCCTAATTTCGCCCCCCTTGAGTCCAACTTAATGTTTGACAAGTCAAAAGGTGTTTTTCCCTTTCACCTCTCACCCCTCAAACCCTAACTCACTACCAAAACCCTAAAAGTGTCTCTTCCTTGACTTTGTCTTTCTATCTTTGATGTGTGACACTTGGAGCTCATCCAAGAGGGGTCTTTCCTGTCTCCCAAGTATAAAAGAATGCCTATCCCTCCTCATTAGACATCTATTCTCAGAGCATCTCCAATATGCCCAAATCTCTCCCACTCCTCCCTCTCTCTCTTTCCCATTTCTTCTTGTGAGTTTTGCTGCAAGTATTTGCATGCAATTTTTTTTGAATAAAGGAAGCTTTGGAGGAATACCATCTTGGCATTGAGAGTCTTCTTGATGTTGTACATAATTTTATTGAGGTGATATTGCTATTTTTCTAGTGTTTTTCTTGTTTACATAGCGTAGATTAAGAGATCGAAAACAAAGTATTTTGCTTGGTAAAATAAGTAGAAGTATTTCTATTTGTTTTAGTGAGGTATTTTTAATAGAACTAGTAAAGTATTTTACTTGTTTATTAGATCTACTCACCTCTTGATTGATTTTGTAGCAAGTTTGACACCATTTGAAGGTCACCAAAGTGTTGGAACAAGTAGATTTCAGATTTGGAAATTTACTTGTCTAGCCTACATAAGCTCCAAAAATTTCTGTTCTTTTTCTTCATCTTTCCCTATTGATTCGAGGCATTTTCTGTTTTGAAATCGACTTTAAAAATATGTTTTTCTGTTCAAATTTTTACATAAATATTTTTGTTTTGTACTAGCAGAAATTTCTAAATATTTTCAAGTGTTTTGGCAACATTTCTAGCAAGCATTAGCTTGCTATTTTTTGCGGGTTCTCGCTAGAACAAGGGGAGGTGCTACCCATTTTGGGTCTCAAAACACTCCAAAAGAGCATCCCAAGTTGGGGTTTCAAAATCCTCTTCTTCTCTATTTCTTTCAAGCATTGTAAGCAGTCCAAGAGAGTCTCTTGGGCTTGCCTTCTTCTCTAAAAGTTAATTTTCTGTTTTGTAAATAATTTAATGGCCTACACCTTGCAAAGTGATTTGGCCTTGCCAATCCATGCAAAATCGTAAGGCTAGGATAGTTTAGTTTTCTGTTTTGCATCTTTTCTTTTGCCCCACTTGTCCTTAAGGCAAGGTTGTCTGGCTAGGTGAAATCTTTTTACTGTCAAGTCATTTTATTTTGCTTGATTATTTTTCCTACACCTTGCAAAGTGATTCTGCCTAGCCAATCCATGCAATATCGTAAGGCTTGTATAACTTGTTAATATCTTTGTAACTTTTTAATTTGGAGAGTAATCATATCTAGTAACTAGGCAACCAAACTGATACAACTTTCACCATAAAAAAGGGTGACTTGTGGGGGTGTAAGTCAAGGACGGCTTCATGACACTCAGTGTCCTCCCTGCTTGAGCACCCAAGCATTTTGGATTGACCCGTGGAGCTAGGGGAGGACCTTGCTTGTCCTCCTTCTTGAGCACCCAACAATTCTTTTGGTCAAAGCGGTAAGAGTTTAGGGGTAGACACATAGTGTAGGCTTGCATCTTCAAACCTTAATCCCCCTAAATAAAGAGAGACTTTAAAATTCTTCTAAAATCAACCTACAACACTTTCACAACCTATGTGCTTTCATTTTCAGTTATCTCTTAATTAAGTTGTGTAAGTTTACTTTCGAAGCCATCTCATCTAAAGTTGCACACTCTCTCTCTTTGGGCAATTTACTTTCCAAGTTTCAAGTTATTTTTCATTTGTGAATATCTCATGCTATAATCATTCATTGTATATTGGTTTAATTCTCTTGTATATGTGTATAATCACTTAATTTGTTTAGTTCATTGTACATCTATTTCATTTCATTCAATAATTGTCTTAAGTGTAAAGTTATATTCTTTATTCATTGTGATTAGTTCATTTAATTGTATATTTGTTGTATAATCTTATTGACTCCATTTACCCATCTTTAGGCACTAGTTTGAATTGAGTTTGTAGGTAAAGAAGTTTGCTTGTCATTAAAATTTTGCATTTCATTGTTGATTGTCATTTAGGTTAGGTCTCCCTAACTCAAGATTTAAAATTAACTCCTAGAACACTTACTTAACTTAGTTAAGTAAGTTCTACCCCCTTGGATTCCTTAGGAGTGAGCCTAGATAGAAGAAGTCCAAGTTGAGGCGACAATGGGTTTGGACTTAGGCTTGTGTCTCCAAGGACACACCAAGTGGGTTGGAGACTTCTCCACGTTAGTAGGTGTGTATAAGGACGACAACAACACCCAAGAATATTACTTCTTAGCCTTAAAAATATGAAGTAGCAAGGCACTATGACCTACTATTCTAGAGAGTTCTGCTAAGCCAACATACTTTTAGATAAGATAACTATATTAATGTTTGACAAATGACCACCAAGTAGGTCAATGGGACTGATAGGTACAATGATGTCCATACAAAGCGGGAGCACTAAAGCAACTCCTATATAAAAGCAAGATGTAGAAAGTAAAATAAGAGTCTAATCTAGATCTTGGATAGCCAACTTCGAAGATGGAGAGATAGTTCGAGAGAGAGATGTACAAGGTGAGTGGATCTAGAATCTATGATACCAATTGTACAAGCCTATCCCGGTCCACTGGAACTATCTCTCCTAACATCCAAGGGAAAATGGAGAAAGCTCAAAATAGATGTCTGTCCAGAAGAAGAACTGGAAGAGGAGCTGGACTAAGTGTTGTGTTGCTCGTTGGAAGAGAGAGCTCATTGTTGTGGTTTGGAAGATATCATCTGGCTACTGGTTTGTTTGCTAATATGGGGCTTGGACTGGCAATGCCACTAGGGTCTCACAGAAAAAGGAATAGTTCTCCAAGTTTGCACTGATCTAGGGTCAGGGACATGATCGCTATCCATTTGTTGCTTGGTGACCCTAGTAGATGGGAACATCGTAAAAAAGGAAGTGATCTGCTAGGTGGGAGCTGGACTAGGATGTGGGTTTGGCTGAAGGATGACAGAGTAGATACATAGGGCCTCTTACATGTATAAGGTCAAGCATTTGTAGTTGGGGTATCTGAAGAAACTACCAAGAGTTTGGAGCTCTCTAAAAGGGCAGTGAAACCGTCCTTGAATCTCGTAGTAAACTGGGCAATGGAAGACGAAGTGCTTCTTAGTCTCAACCTCTCGGAGATGGCATAACTGGTAGATCCTACATGATTAGTCAATCTGATGGTTCGTCTTGATCTGTAGTCTATGAGAGCCCACTCTAAATTGGTCTAGGGAGATGCGAAGAGCATGCATCCAATGGTGAAGTATGTAATGGGGTCGACTAATGTGTCCATCCCTCAGATCCATGAAGTGCTCAACATAGAAGGATATCTTTGGACGTAACCTGCCATAAGGGTTTATCCAAGTGACCCGCATAAACTCCTTGTAGATATCATATCTGATGATCCTGTTCATTTCTTGTCTGGTAGGTAAGAGGTGGCTAGGTGCAACAAGGGAGTATCTAAACGGAGGAAGCCGGTCCATTGTTATACCAACATACGCTAGGAGATCCGAGATGCCATGTATATTGATGGGTTAAAATAATCCATTTGAGTATATGTCAAAGTCTTGAAACCCACTGCTCTTGAATAGGACATCCAACAAGCAGAAGCTTATTTAGAGGTTTCTAGAAGCTGCTTTCCAATAGGAGTTTCTTCAAAACCCCCTCAAATAGCAAGCGGCCTATTATCATCATTGTTAGAAAATTTAAGGGCAGAATGGTAGACCTTTTTATCATTGCTGATTTATTCACCAAGGTGCTATGTTTTGATTGCAAAGGGTGTAGAAATTTCAGTTCCTTTACAATTAATGCAAATTCAGAAATTTCACCTCAACCTTGAGGTTTTTTGGATCTATTTCTTGTGAACTTTCCGCTTTAGGGTTCAATCTAAAGTACAAATTACAGCAGCATATACTTCACTTCTTTTCAATCCAAATCACAAGGCAACCCAAAAAAATAAATACCGAACATGTGTACTTCAATGGAACAATGTTTCCAGCCCTTAGGGCACACTTTCCAAGCATATAACAGATCTGAGGATGCTTATTACAGAAGATTTATTACAGCTCTAAATCTGCCCCCTTAGCTTCTAAATGTTTGTTAAATCACTTAATAAAATCTGCTCAATACTATGTCAAATGGGCATGCATAACCGACACTGGAAACTATTCATTCATTATGAGAACATAAGCTGATAAGAAGATCTACAAGTACATAAAGTTTGGACAGTTGGAACACTTCATATATGTAGATAAGATGAAGTACAAGTACATACCAATAGTTTCATACAAGTTGGTACAAATCAAGCTCACCAAACCTTAGCTAGGGCATTCACCAGAATAGCAAACCCTAGCAACCAACTCCTAGCTAGAAGTCTCTCCCAACTAAAGCTAGTTGCTCCACCAAAGATCCACAACAATCAAGTATTACACACCGACAAGTCTTCTTTGGCATCTACACTTGCATCCCACAAGTGTACAATATGGTCTGCATCTATCTTTTCCACATCAAGCACTCCAAGTAGCACTAGGGTTTTGTTGATGGGTCGAAATGTCCCGCTCAATAGCGAGGGGTTCACCCCGTTGAGAAGTCCCAATTAGACTGCTCCTTGTTTAGTGTAGGGAACCCATCAAGATTCTGGCCCGATAACCATCACTGATATGAGGTTTACTAGTTACAACCTGTTACCCCCCCATGCCTAGGGGTAACTAGAGGAGATCATGTCTTGTGGCCCACAATGGAGAACATGATCTTGACCATGATGATGATCAACATGTCCATAGATGGCAGCCCATCAACCCCCCTCATTCACCTTTACAACTATAGGTCAACCAAGGCTCATCACATCCAAGCAACCCAGGGTATGGGAGATGGTAAGCCATTGTCACCATGATTTATGTTAGTCCTTCTTTCATGCAAAGTGTTGTTCTTAATTTGTTGGGCATGTGAATGAGGATCTTTGGTTGAAGTTGATAATGGATCACTAGCTTGGGAAATTGTCAGTTGCCTTGTTTCACCTTGGTGGTCAACTTCTATGGTCTAGTTCCGTGTTGTCACTGTCTAGGGAAAAGGGGTACTACTGGGGGGCCCCTCACAAGGGTAACGTTCCGTTCCCCACCATACTTAACACTTTCCATCCTGGAGCCTCTCATAGTGTACTAAACTTTGGTAATGGGTCATGGTCCATTCTCTCAGGAGAAGAGGGGATGAAGGCCCAGAGGTTAATTGCAACCACTACTAAAAGAATAAGAAAATGATGCTAAAGAAAGAAATGAATGATAGCAAAGGAATCCCAAAAGCCAGTCCAAACTTGAGCTCTACCCTTTCAATGCTCACCCGGGTCCCAAATAGAAATGCTATAGCTTGAAACCTTATAAAAGGGGACTTGCAAATATGATAAGCAGACTAGTAAGATGGCAGATAAAGGGGGATTGTAAATTTTTTTGCCTAAGAATGTGGTAACTCAAGAGCAAGTGCACCCTCTACAAAGGCGCTCATAGAAATGGATTAAATGACACCATAAGCCATGAAGTAAGCCCTAAAACCATATCACTTCACACTTACTCTTGAAGGGTTTCTTTATTTCTTGCTTTCCTCGAGACCTATCCCTCTACCTGGGTTCTTTTATTTCTTGTCTAGATGGCACACCTAATAGGGTTGGATGAAGGCCCTCCCATACTTAAACTTGTCAACTCACATGGGGCCTTGGGCTGGTGTGATGCTTGAAGGGGATATTGAGGTGAATTGTTTACATGGCTTATTTCTTAAGTTTCAACTTAATTTACATGCTTTAAGGACTAATGTTTCTTATGAACCTTGTCTTCTACTTTGTTTTATCTTGGATGGCCTTGACATGGTTCTTTTAGGGATGTCTTGGGCTTGTACCCAGGACATGTGCCTTCATTGCAGGACCTTGGCACATGTGATGGAGAGTCGTGGGTCATCCAGTAACTAACCACCCTCAGACATCAACTCTCACATTCTTGGAACCTTTTGATGGATAGATGGGATTGGTATGAGCAGATTCAATCATGATGGCACACAGATGGGATGGAAGCCCATAGGCTGGGCAAAGTACCCCAAGACTCATCTTTCACCAGGATCAAGGACGTTGCAACAATAGACAGTCAGAGACATTGCAGAGACGAGATGCAGCTCCCCAGGGCCTGGATGCAACACGTGGATCTTGAACGCTTGCCCTATTTTGGTGACGACGCCATCTTCTAGGGCTTGACGCAGCTAGGGTTTGATGGATACCTGGGGTACTGATGATGTTTTGCATGACTTTTGGTGAGGAGAGACATCACTTGCTCCCACCTTGCTCCGAATTTGTGCCACGTGACCTTTGGAGACCCCCTCCTTGCTTAAGGAGGCTTGACGTCTCACACATGTGGCTCATATATGATGTTTTTGCATTTATTACATTGTGTAAAGGCTAAATGAGGGGTTGGACCTACTTAAGTTGAACAAATGTTATGTTACGTGGACAAATGTGTAGCGCTAGCCTCATATAAGAGGGCTATCATTCACTTTCATTTTATCATCATCTTTTCCTCAGCATTGAGAGGAGTACTTCTGAAATTTTCAGCCCCTTAGGGGTTATTGGTCTTTCTCTCTCATGCACTATGCTTGGAATGGATCTCTTGTGGATGGTTTGCTGATTTTGGATGGATATTTCTGCAATTAGGGTTAAATGCTCATGGTTTCTTGGATAAAGTATGTAAATTTCTGCAATTCTATGTTATGTTGTTAATATTTATGGTGAAGATGCTATTTTGTTGCAAGAAGTCTTGTTTTGTTGAAACCCTAAGAGAGGAACATAAGTGCTTCTTCCTCTCAGAAAGTTTTACTTGTCCAAAATTTGTGAATTGTCCTTGCTAGGGTTAGAACCCTAAATCCTTAAATTACTAGCACTTTAGGATTTTAGCCCTAGACAATTGATCTTTGACCTAGTTGAAGTTACAAGAAGGGAGAAACAATACCTAGGGCCCAAAATTGCTTGCACCCTAGATGTTCTTCTCCTCAACGTCTAAAGTCCAAGGCCCAAATGTGCTTACCCCTTGTTATCCCTATTTTGTGGATAACTAAGGAGATTATGTCTCGAGGCCCTCAATTTGTAGATATGGAGTGTCGAGAGACTACATGACCAACAATACCCTTTTGCACAGTTGGAGACCCTCCTCACCACTAGAGATGGTCACAAATTTCCAGATGGCATCCACCACATTGGCTGGCTTTCGGAAGGCAGTGGGCCTTGCTACTTGAGGTACAAGTCAGTATTGTGGTAAGCATCATTTCAATATTTAAGCCATTTGAGTATGTTGTATCTTAGATTGCTCTAGATTTCATGATATATGCTTGGACATTATGCCTTTTTCCCTGCTTCACCTTGGTGGTTGACATTGTTCCGTAGTAAGTGGTCTTCCTTAGGGATGTGTTTGCTACTAGGAACTCCCTTGAAGAGCCATTGTATCGTTCCCAACCATACTTACCACTTTCCGTCACTGTTTCCCCCCATTTCCTTATCTCTTGGGATTTTAGGGTGTATTGACCCAAGAAGGGGTTGTCCCTCATTCTATGGGAAGAAGGGGTTGAAGGCCCAGAGGGATTGATGTTGGGTAAAAGATAAAAGCCTATGTATGAACCTTCTAGATGCTTCGCCTAGGGATCACCCAAGAAAGCAATGGAATGCTTATCTTTGAGTAAAGGGGGACCCACAATAAAATATGATTAAAAATGCTTAAAAGGTTAGTTGAAGGATAGGAGGTCTCATCACGAGCCGACATATCATGTCCATGAATATCTAGTGGTATGACATTACCATCATCTGGTCACCAAGCCAGGGTAATGGCTCTCAGTTGCATGGTTGAGAGAAAGGGGGTCTCATCACGAGCCATCCTTCTCATTTCCACTAGGTGTTTGTGGGTGACACTGCCATTATCTGGACACCACACCAGGGCATGTGGCCTTCAACCTTTCCTTAAAATTATGAAAGAATGGCAAATAAAGGGCTTGGAAAAAGTGCATTACTGGACGAAGGTACCACACACCCTCTACAAAGGCACCCATGAATGAGCCACTACAACCTCTTGTATGTCATGAGCCCTATGCCCATTGAGTTTTAACCCAAATCACCTTACCCACTTTACTTGGCTTAGAGAGGGATCTCTTGGAAACTTTCCTTGACCTAGGGCAAGATCTGCCCAATAGGACACCTCGTCAACCCTCCCATATTCAAGCTTGACAAGTCACATAATGTCTTTGAGCAATTAACTGTTTGATATAGTGATCTTTGATGCACATGCTTGGGTGGCTCATTTATTGATTGGATTCACTTATCATGATGTTATGACTTGAGATCCTTGGAGGGCGTGCTTGTTTGTCTTTGCAGGACCTAGCTGGTGGACAGTTTTGGAAGAACAAGCCTAGCTTGGGCTTCCATGGGGCTAGAAGCCCACAGGTGGATGCCAAGGGCCCGCATGCAGGATGAGAAAGATCAAACTTGGAAGGCCTTAAAGATGACTTGGACGAGGTAGCCTAGCCCCCACACGCCAAATGTTTTGCCTATGAGAGGCAAAACATCACATCTAAAGGCATGACGTCACTTAGGGTGGTTACTGGTTAGGGCTTGGTGGTGAGGTGACATGCTTTGGCACAAGGGCATTTTGAAGGAATCATGAAGGAAGTGGTCTTGATGTTTGACATATGGCTTTGGGAAGCCTCTCCACTCTCCTCCATCACCAACGACCTCCTCTTAGTGCCAAAACATCCCCTAAAGGGATGACGTTGTTCTAAATTAGGGTTTTCTTATGTGCAAAAATGAATTTTAAATGAATTACTTTGTAAAGGGGGCAAGATTATGGTTGTTGACCCCTAGTCTTGTGCTTTACCCCTAAATATGTGGACAAGTCATCTTGGTGACATTTTGTATAAATAAGAGATCATAAGATCTGATTTTCTCATAACTCTCCCTCTTGTGAGAAGTATTGGTCTGAAAATTTCGCTACCTTTGGCAAATTTGTCTCTCTTGGATCTTGTTTATGGTTATCTCTTGATGTTATGGTTGATAGAAGTGATGCGCTAGCCTTGGAAGGCTTATCTCTCTCTATTGTGGTGGATTATCTTGGCATTTTTCCTTGAATTGGTATGGTCTTTACTTTCATGCTATCATTTGTTTCAAGTCAAGGTTATTGTGCTAGGACCTAGGTGGGAAGTATAAGGGCATACACCCCCACCATAGTCTTCATCATTTTATGCTTCATATTATTGGTTAAACAAGGGTTTGCTAAGAGAAGTATAGGGGCATACACCCTCTTAGCTTAAACCCTAGCTAAAGAAACTTGCCTTGGGGAGTAAGAGGGTTTACACCCCCAAGGAGGTAGCTTCTCTAAGCTCTTTCTTTGCATGACCCCATTAATCTAATTATTAAGAGCACTAGTCATTTATTAGTGCATTGGAGATATAAAATTGTTGCCTTGAAAAACATGATTTTTGCGGATAATAAGTCTCTCTTTTGGAAAGTTTTCCTTGAGCCTTTGGCTTTCTTGCCTCATTGAGGTGTCCTCTTTCTCCCAATAATTTATTTGCTGCACTAACTTGTTTCCTACAGCCATAAGGCTGCAGAAAACCCTAACCCTAGACCATTAATATCTCACAAACTAACCCTAAGAAACTCCCCAAACTTCACTCACCTAATCTACTGATTAGGGCGCACTTTTTAGGCTAATTTGGGGCACATTTTGATGGTTGATTTTGCTGTTGTACACCTTTGAATGCTACAGCCATAAGGCTGATAATTTACTGCAGAAAATCATTTCATAACAACCCTCTTACTTGCTCTCAAAGTACTTCATAATTCATAGTCAATTGCTAGTTTTTCTTTGACATTGGTTAACTAGTCTTATGTTCACTTTATGCTGATTTAGATATCTTTATTCGATGATATACATTAGTTATTAACTGCTGTTATTAGGGACAGCAAGCTTCACTTGCTTGTCCACTTGATTATATTGCAACATCTGCTTGTGTTTCTTGTGTCTCGAGTAGGTATTTCACACTTGGCGGGTCACTCAACCTACTTGGAAACCCTTGAACCTTCTCAAGACCTCATTCCAAGACCTTCATACCATTTAGACTTGACTCCTAGGGACTTCATCTCCATCTTCATCCGTTTTCATCCCTTTCCCCCTAGGGTCACCGGGATTCCCCCCCTTGAGGTGATTACCTCACCTCTAAAGTGATGGGGACACCTGCCTAAGGTGACAGTGGGTAGGTGACCTCTTAGTTGTCGGCATTTAGTGGTTGGGTCGGGCTTTGTCCAACCTACAACTTGTGCGATAACACACCTTGTGAATTTTCCAGGTCCTATCAGCTGTCTTCTTGGTCTGTCTTTGACCAAGCTAAGACTCTAAGTTTTCTGCTGTCCCAATTTTAATTTTCTGCTGTTTTATAACAGCCAACAGTCATGTTTAGTTTTTGCTGATTGTTATGGTTGTAGTCTCAATTTGGGTGCTCTAGCAAGTAGTTTTATGCATAAGAAATTAGTACATGCATACCAAACAACAACAACACACCTAATACATCTTTTCTGCTGAAATATGGACAGATCTAAGAGCTACTAACATGCATTTGTAGACACAGGTATTTTTGGTCAACATGACCCTGAACAAAACCCCCCCTGGGAAAACCAGTTTTGAGATCTAGTGTATATATGAGGTAGAGCAAATATAGTTTACAGTAATCACAATACAAGAAGAACCTGATACAATAGCAACTCCAGAAGAAGAAGATATCCAAGCTCTAACTGCCAGAAGCACTCCAGG
>ML801583.1:49429-60511 GCA_009831015.1 Picea engelmannii
AAAATTCATGGGGAAATTTGGATGATGGTTGGAGACAATAGAGTGTGGCATTCCATGAAGTTTGAAGAAATTATCCATGAAAATATGAGCAACTGTGGATGCTATGAATGGGTGTTGGAGGGAACATAAATGACCAAATTTGGGAAGATGATCGACGAAAACCATGATGAATAATTTATTGCTAGATTTAGATAATTCAACAATGATGTTCATAGAAATATCCTTCCATACAGTAGGTGGAATAGGGAGAGGTTGGGGTGTTTCGGAAATTTTGATTGGTTTTCCCTTATTACATTGACAAGTATCACATTCAACCACAAAAGTGAAGATGTCCTATTTCATGCCTTCCTAGAAAGAAAAATATTTGATTATTTCATATGTTTTGTGAAAACCTAAATGCCTCGTTGTTGGTAAAGCATGAATTTCAAAGAGCACAATGGATTTAAGGTGAAACGATTTTATTAAATACAAGTGACCTTTATAGTGAAGCTCATCATTATGGAAAGAATATCACAAATATGTCTGAGGATCTTGTTGCAATTGATGGATCATGAAAGAAAGATTGGGATCTTGAAACCATTCTTGGAAAACTGATTTTAATCAATCTTCTACAATGAAGGAGAGGGAAAAGAGGGACTCACATTTGTCATATTTCCTTGAAAGAGCATCAACAACCAAATTTTATTTTCCCTTCTTGTAAATTATCTCATAATCATAGCCGGACTTCTTGTTCGACCATTTATGTTAGTGTAGATTTCTCAAGGGATGAAATTATTTGTTCCAAGAAATATTTGATGCTACAATGATTAGTTTTAAATCGGAAGCGGTGCCCCAATAGGTAAGGAAACAAGAGATCCATGGCATGCATAATAACCAACATTTCCCTTTCATAGGTGGAGTTTCCCAAGTGTATCTCATAGAGTTTTTTCCAGTGAAATCCATAGGTCTTCCATCTTGCATGAGAATTACCCTGGTGCCTTTCCCAAAAGCATCACATTCTAAAACAAAAATCTTTGTGAAGTTATTTTATAACCCTAATTTGCACCAGACATGCTTACTTGGCATCAGGCCATCTCAGATTCCTTCTTTGCCAAAACACTATTGAACACCTCTTCTTAAAAACCCCTTTTATAAAGACCCATGTGACCTACTCCATTATTGCACGCATGTACACGCTAGCTGACCCAAGACAACCCACTTGTACCTACAAAGGAACGGAAAAAGGAAAGTTGTTGACATAACACACATCTTTGTGTAAGTTAACTAAACCTTTCGGCCATGCATGGACAGTCACTTGACCAAATACCTAGCTTCTTCTAGCCTATAAAAGAAGCGTTAGGGGTCCCATTTGAAAAGGGGAGAATCATAGTAAAGAAACTATACCCGATTGAGCATTCCCTTTGTCCCAACCTTTAGCCATCCTTGTGCAAAGAGAACTATAGAGAAAAGCAATTCGAAGAAAGTGGAAGAAGAGCCCAGGACCAGGATCGAGGAGAATTAGCCAACTTTATCATTGTAAGGTATAATTGTGAAGTTAATAAAATAATTTATTTTCCCGTCCCACCATATGACATTATCATTATTGGAATATTGATTGTATGATTGATTAAATCTCTAACTCGTTAGTTCATAGATCAAATGCATGTGGAGTTCTTTGTTTGTCTTTAGTGAATGCATGTCAGCATTGGGAGGAGAGTTGCAGTCAAAGAACAACTAAGCGTGAAAAGGGATCGACATCAAACACGAAAAATAAGGTACGTCAACTTAATCTCTCAAGCCTTGTATTTACATATGCGTAATGGGGTTTAGGCATGGGATGATGGTAAAAAGTAAGAATCTTTAGGTCATTTCTGCATGCATGATAAAACCCTTAGTGCTAGTCTATAGGAGGGATTTCCCACCCACAACAGAATTGGCGACCATACTGGGGATCTCTAGGGTTTATGGGAATGTTTTTTTCTTGGGTATTTTTAAGAACTATTTTCATTTCTTGTTTTTAAAGTTTCTGCAAAAGTCTAAGCTAACAGAGATTTTGGTCTTCCATACCAGTTATCTCTGTTTATGTGCTTGACTAAATTTTTTTTTTTAGACCCACAGAGGTACATGCGGCCTATTTAAGGTCTGCATGCATGTACTTGCGCCCTACTTGCCCATAACCCACCTGTACACGCTAGTTGAGGAAGTGTCAATTGTGTGTATGATTCCATAAAATTTCTTTTAGAGAGGCAGTCATCCTCTCCCCTATCAGAAACAATCCTTCTCAGGGGTTTTCTGGAACTCTTTCTAGTCTTGGTTGTTCGCAGTCTATAGATTAGGTTTCACCTCAGATTTGTTTGTTCTATGAAGTTTTCCTTGAATGGTTTTCATTTTTTATGTTAAAGTAAGTGTCTGAGTCTTCAAGAGATCCTGGTTCTCAGTACCAGTAGCCTCTGTCTGGGCTAGATTTCTTGGCATTTCATTTGTCCTAAGAGTTTTAGATATACACACGGCCTATATAAGGCCAGCACACGTGTACATGTGCCCTGACTTTACACAGCTCGTGTGCAAACGCTTGTTGTTGAACTGTCAACAAGCATGTCTGTGGAGAAAATATTTGTCTAAGGAGAGGCATTCATCCTTTCCTTTGACAAGAGTTATACCTCTGAGATTTTTGGGTCTCTGTCATAGCAATCAGTAACTTAGGTTTGATCACAGCAATAGCTTTCTTTTTCATTAAAAATTTTTCCTCAAAATTTTATTTTTATAGGGTTTTTAGACAAGTGTGAGAGTCTAGTTTTAATTTGCTTCTGTGTTATTTTTAAAGTGACTCTTTGTGATCTGCACTTAGGCCAGAAGTTTTCTTAGTTTTTACTTGTTGATATTTTTCCTTTTTTCTTTGTGAGCATTCAGGTAAAAAAAAAATCTTTTATTTCTTTGTTTGGTTAAATAGTGTTGTTTTGCATTAGTAACCAGGGAAAAGTCTTTTCTTTCATAAGTTCTTGATGGTTGAATTAGATGATAAGTAGCTCATAGTCGAGTGAAATCATTTGTTGAGTTTGTTGTTCAAAGATCTTAGAAAATTTTTAGTTTGAAAAGTTGTTTAAGATTTGAATCAAGAGAAGTTATTTTGTTTCCAGCTTTCTATTTATTTTTCTTTCATCTTTCAAACATCACTAGTTTCACTTTCATAACCTTTGACTTAAGACAAGTTATAAAAATTAACACTAAATCTAAAATTCATTAGAATTTTTATATTTGTAGGGTCAACCAACTAGTTTAGGGTTAGGGCCTTGAATTAGGCTGGAGAGGAAACTCTTCAAGGCCATTAAATCAAACATTGGAGTCTGAGTTAGGGAGTGTAAAAGTCCAGTATCGTGAAAGTTATATGGGAACCCCCTCTAACACAGGGGCTAAACACGAGGTCGTGTGTGGAAAGGTAACAGAGATAACCCCTCCAAAGTTGGACCAATCATAGTGGAGAACACATATAGAGGGCTTGTCTTGGGATTCCGTCGATTGCATTTTCAACGGAGCTTTGTGGATCTCGAATCCATTCGAGGTCCTTATTTTTCTTCTAGACCACTTACCTTCGATACCCTTGACAAGTTTTAGGCTTGATACCCTGCACATTGTGGTCTACCTGACTTTTGACTGTACTCGCTTGGTGACTATTCGCGCATTGGCAACCAAGTTGCCTATTTTTTTAGAGACATACACTGGTGACTGCGGGGGTGTACCGCGGTACCTAGGAAAGACATCAGGCCACTCTTTGTAGAGTATACTTGGAGGGTGATTCCATGTTCGAGTTTCACTTGCACCAGTAAGTTGCTCTAGTGTTGGTTGTTGTAACTGTTCTTCCAACTAGTTTAGTGTTTGCGTGTTTTATCTTGGAGGGACCTTTTTAGTGTGTGTTGTTTTTTGAACGACTAGAAAGCCCTAGTGTGTCTTTGATCGTCTCACACAATGGAGGATCACGAGCTCTGCCGGTCACAAAGGCTTTTGGGCCTATCATCAGTTACACTGGAGCCACCTCCGCCACCACTAAGGTGAAAGCTAGACAAACAAGGGTCTTTTGAAGTGATCGAGTCACAAGAAACTATACTTGAACAACATCCAGAGGAAATGACCGTTTTAGACCTTAGAGAGAAATCTATTGGTCCATACAAGTCTCCAACCACTGATCTTTTGGAACCCATAATAACCCTTACAAGTGCCAGATAGTGTCGCACGCAACAATGGAAACAAATGCTGCCACTTCTTATGGGAATTCTTCAATTCCAACTACAGTTGTCACCACAGGGGATTTTCCACCTCCTAACCCACCGTCACAGGTCCAAGCCACCATGATATAAACTGCCTCTACCTCGAGTAGTGGTCCAATCCACTGCCCCTTTCACACCAAGTGCGACAGACCCTCTATTCTCATACGAGATCCCTAGCCTAGGTACACGTCCTGCACTTTCCTACTCCACTTTATAGACTTTAGGTCTGGGACCAGGGAGCTCTAACACTCCTTTGCAAGGACACATGGAAAGAAAAACCCAATCAAGACTAAAATAATGAAAAGACACAAGTTTTAAGTCAAACAGAAAACAAGATATGATAGAATAGGATATGATCCAAAGAGGAAGATCAAAGGACTATACTCAGTAAGAAAATAGTTATAATTTTTTAAAAGAAAGAAAAATCTACGCTCTAGATATCAAGGTACCAGAGCACTACAATGCTCCCTAATACACTTTGGGAGAGTGTTGATCTGGCTATCAACACTCCAAATTAAAATGGAGAGGGGGAGCATTGGTATAAATACATACAAAAGGTAGAGAAAACCAAGGAAAGAACAAAAACTGAAAATCCATTCCCCAATGGAGTTACCCATTTCTGTTATGAAATAATTCCCCTATGGACAAGTGAATCTTCCCTTGGAGTACAGACCCCTCTACTGAGACAAAAAACTACCTTTGGACATTACCATTCTTATAGAGTAATTATTCCCATCGAAAAAGAGAGTAAGAAGGATAGTATGATGTACCTCACCTTTGAATTTTGTCCATGCAGCTCCAGTCCACGAGTCTTGAATAGTACCTTTGATGGATGACAAGATACAAACAACTATCTCCTACTATAATGGATTAGACAAAATTGATCTATCTATGAAGGATTAAAAAAACATATAAAAATACATACAAACACATATTAGAAATAAATAGTCCAAGTATATTGATGATAACTTTAAAGAGACACTTATAATCTTTAGATGATGTTTCAACTTCTCCAAGTTCTCCTTGTCCAACCCATTTCTTGAAACATCCATGATCAAAATAACAATGCTTTGTTGATTATTTCTCCTCCTTGTTCACCATGAGGATGCCTCCATTTATAGGCTTTGATAGGCTCAACCATCTTGGTTATATTTGGAATTAGTTGAGGATATGAATCCATTAGTTTTGATATATCCCTTATATGCATCATGAGGGTTAGATTCGAGACAAACCAACTCGATCCATCCATAGTCTTCCTTACATAAAAAGGGGATTTCTCCCAATATTTTATCAACCAATTTCATGCTCCCTTACAATGGGAAACATAACACTTCAACGCTCCTTGCTAGATAGACAAAGAGTTATAGCTCTCCCTGCATATCAGAAGGGGAGCGCTAATCTTTCAAAAGTTTCCAAGATGACCATTTCTCATAGAAAAACACTTTCTCTGACTATGAAATGATGGGGCTTCTTATTCTAACATGCTTTAGGGGTTGCATCAAGTGTTTCCAAGGTGTCATTCGTGATGCGACACTTACGTGATGATAATGGAACACTCATGACACTTGTGACAAAAGTGTGACACTTATGACACTTACAACAATGAGAATCTAACATTATCGAAGTTAGAAAATTTGACGTGTAACATCGAAGAATCAAAAATTATTTTCCTCTGCTCAATGAAAATGTTCCCATTAGTAAGAAAAAACCTAAAAGGGGAAATAAGAAGATTCATCGGAAGAAACGTCATTTTGGGGGCATGTCTCCAGTCTCTGGACATCATGTTGGAGCAAAGACACTAGCTTTTGCTAAGGGAAAAATACCTCTACAGAGACACGTTTGTAAGAGTGATCCTCATTCGACGATCGTTCCCATCGTAACGTAGTAGTCTTTTATGGAATTATCTTATCCTTTGTTATTTCTTGTGCTCGTTAAAAATTTAGAATAGGTTATCGAGTATACTTTTATCTCTATTCTGGACTCGTAAAAGCTATACAAAAAAGGAACTCTTTGGATTCACTTTTAAAGTTATTTTCAGACTCCCTAAAAATGAAAATATTTTTGAGTGAGATTTCTTCCTTTCACACTCATTAAAAGGTTTGAAAGGGACTCTTTTGAGTGGTAGTTTATCTCTTTTTGGGCCTTGTGAGAATAATTATTAAAAAGGACTACTGTAATCAAGCACGATTAGAAGAGTTATCCCCTATATTGTTTAACCTTTTTTTGGGGACTGGGAGACTAAATTTATGAAAAATTCATCCATGGAGTCGTCTATAAGTTCTTTTGAGACTCTCTAAATGAGAAAAACTATCGATTTTACCTTCTTTTGGTTCATAATTCTATGCATCGCAAGACCCACCTAGGATGAAACCCCTCCTTCCTCAGGTTTGTTAAACATATGTTGAGGGACTCATCCAAAGGATGAGCTATACTGAGTATATGTTATCCTCCTCAAGCTTGTTAAAAATGAAAGGGGTAGTCATTTATCTAGATGGGGGGGAAATTGAAGGAAGTTGGTTAAGTCTTTCAAAATCCATTATGGAAGCTATTTTCACCCTTGAACATGGAACCTATTTGCATCTCATCTTATAGTTGGGTAATCTTCGTGTCTCTGAGTCATACCAATTGCATGTGTCGCCATTCTTTTTCATATCAATCGAAGAGTGATTTTATTATAGTCACATTATTTTCTTGGTACTCATAGAGTCAATGATTCTAATTCCAATGTCATTCCTCATCATATTCAAGGGAAGTTTCCCTTCAAACCATTCATCTACAATATTACCAATTTCCATTTCCTATGTTAGTCCATACTCATTTGATTAATCCTCTTACATCACATTCCCACATCAGTTTCGTGTTGATGATGGGGGATACATCAAGGCCCTCCTTTGACAAGCCTATTCTTGTTGACTTTAGCACATCATCTGAGAATTAGACCTAAAAACTAGTTAGTACCTTGGGACCTGCATGCATCAATGGAAGGCCTCCTCACTTTTGAAAGTAGGTTTACATCATTGACCTTTGATTGGATGATTCCATGAATGTTCGACCTAAAATCATTTATTCACATTCGTTGGAATGTACTAGGGTACCTTGGGAGTCATTGACATCATTGGTTATTTCCCTCGCACTTTTTAACGACTTACATCAATGACCAATAATCAAGTGGTTTTTACCATGTTCAACATCAAATCATCTATTCACATGGCTAGATTCATACCACATCGGGATCAGGATGAAGACCCTGGGTTGGGTGCTCAATTTGTTATATGATTTTCCCATGATGTGATGGAGATCATTTGAGCTTGCTGATATATATACTATCACATAGATCCACATTGTATTGATTTGTGTCTATATTTATTCATCTCATAGCTCCACTGTGTATTTTTGTTGTTGTTGTGATTAGTTCATTTCAGGGAGGTATGGATCCACATTGTATCTTTGGCGGCCATACCCTTAGTAAGTATTTTCATGGATCCACAGTGTATTAGTCTATGTCCTTGATTTGATTCATCTCATATTTTGAGCATAGGTATGCTTGCCTCATAAATGGAACATATATTAATATTGTTTGATGTTTGTTTGGAAATTCTTCCAGGTTCTCCCACTCTGAAACCCTTGCATTGACGATTTTGTAAAGTTTTTCTATGATCAATTTCTCTTCTGACCTCACACTTTAGGGGGTATCTATTACACATCAAAATACCACATTTTCATTTTACACCTTAAGTTTCACAAAGTGATGTATGCACCCTGGTAATTGTTGCATTTAATATTGCAAGTGTTGTATGCACCTTCCAAAGTGTCACATTAACTTTTTGAGGTTTCACCACCCCTTGACACAATTCAAACAATTTTTCATAACCCCAAAGTCATATGGGAGAAGGAAAACCATCATTTCTAGTTCAAAACACAATTTTTCCTTGGAAAATTTGACCCCTTTTTTAGTATTTATGAAGGGTGGTGCTCCCATGTCCATATTGTGGGTGGTCCCATGGATTCCACTATACCACTATAGGTTCATTCCACTTCTAGGGTGGCGCCTTGTCTCTCACTAGGGGGGAGCATCGATCTTGTTTAGAGAAAGGGGGAATCTTCTCCATCTTAATCTAATATGGGCCAACTCCTTCAGATTGGGTTAGTTGTGCTCAACCCTCATGCTTGGGAATAAATTTAGGATCTTATCCAAGCCTCATGGAGACATATCCTCAACTATATCCTTCATTTTCTCATGGTAGTTGTGCCTCTCAATCGTATATATTGATGGTTTTCCAAGGTGAAAAAGAGGAATCTTTCAGGTATCAAACCTTTGATCTTGGTAGATTCATGCAAGGGATGGATGACGATATCTTGGGAAAGTGTCACATCATCATCCATGGTTTTTACGTATTCTTTTTGGGTTCTCATTTGAATATACTTGGCCTATTTCCTTCAAGCGTGTGTATTCTTGCATGTTCTTGTCTATTGTCACTTCAATATTCATAGATGGATTTGTTTGATCTAATTAACTAGAGTAGGAGGTAATGGTTTCTCTTTGCTACCTATTGTAGGTATCAATTTTTGTTAAGGATTTTGGAGATAAATCTTGGGTTGGAATCAACGAGGACAAATTTCAAAACAAGGTGCAACACACCTTTTCTCCCTCTCTTTCTTAGATTGGTTAAACTGAATTCAAAGGAATGTTAGTGTCTACCTATAGTATTTTGGTATTGGTATAGGATTTTATAATACAAGGGAGGTTTCACCTATCCACAAGGGAAACATTTCGTAACACTTGTTGCATGGGGCCTCATGTGACGTCCCTTAAGAAACTGATGGGGGTGCCTTGTGTGACACCCTCAAGATGACCCATGAGGGCCTACCAAATTAGGGTTGTAAAAAAACTATAGCACTCTGCAGCTCCAAATTTTTTCCTCTTTCCTCACACTTTTTCTTCTTCCTCAGACTTTCCATCAGATTCACCAATAGAAAAAAATATTACACCATAACATTCTCAGAAGATAATTATTCAATGTAATTGTGTGTTTTTATGAGTGATTCATTGAGTTGTATTTATACTTTTGCTAGGCAACCTCTTTACTTATTCTTATGGATTCAATAATTTCTTGTTAAAACCACTTTACCCATTCATTAATTGACTTGTAATTGCTTAGGGGCTTCTTGAACACTCTTCACAGCTTCCAACTTCACAATTCCATATCTCCCTAACCATGAGGAACCATGTGCATACCACCTATCACCGAAGACAAAAAAATAAGGAATATCCATCTATGAGTGTCTTACCTACATTTACACCATCCTTCATCCATATTCCTCAAAAACATTTGGGTCTCATATCCACACCTCTAGGGCTTCATGTAGACTTCATCAAATGCACCCATCACATATGTTGACATCAACTTCTCCATCAATGAAAACTAACTCAACATCAATATTTAATAAATATCTATGATTTTCGAACTTCTCTAAGTGTTGACATCAATGAAAATAAAATATCCAAACCAATTGTCCAAACCATCTATCCAACAATCTCCCCCTTTTTCATTGATGGAAACAACAATATTGATGGAAACATTGATGGAAATTTTGATACTCCAACACTAATGCTCTCCCTATGACCATTTCTCCTCATAAATGTTTCTTTCTCTCCCCTTTTTAAATAAATGGTAAAGGGTCCCTCTCCTTAGGGATTCTCCCCCCGTCTTAATGCTTCTATTCTTTCTCTATCTTTGCATGCCTTTTTTCTCTCCTCATGTTCATCTTCTCTTGTGACTTCCACTGAAATTATACCATCTATCAACAATATTTATCCAAATTCATGTTCTTGAATTTTACTCTTTTGATCTTTCTCTTTCTCTCCCTTTGACATCATGGGAAAAAAAAAATCCCCCTATCGGTATGTCTCCCTGTGTTTGTATGTCTCCCCCTATCTGTATTATACTGATATTCCTTCCTAGATATCTTGATTATCTTTCTTCCCTTGAATTCTCTATAATATGTTGTTTAGATCAATGTAGGGATACCTTTAAGTGTTTCCTTTCCTCTCTTCCAATTCTTTTTTATTTTCCACTCGTGCTTCCTCTTGTAAATATTTGACATAAATAAAAAGAATTCATTACTTGATTTCTTCATTCACTTGTGATTTTTACTTCACCATACTTTTCAATGATTTTATTATGTTGTTTTATCTTCTTCTAATGATTTCCCTTTTCCCATTTGTTTGTGCCTTTTATTGATTTATTTTCTATGAAAAAGTGGTTCCAATTGTAAATGCACTACTATGTATCTTCTCAGACCAATTATTTTTATACCTAGTAAGCATCCATCTCTATCCATATGTTGAAAACTATACATGAATTTTCTACTCAACTGTCCATAATGTTGACCCATCTATCATTGTACTATCATGAAGGATTCGCATCTACAACTGATCATCACATATTCCTATTTATTCAAATTTTGTCAAATGGTTCCATTGATCTTATCTATTTGAAAATCAACCTATGCATGTATGAAAAAACTTGTAATAAATATATACCTTCCTGAATACATACATGGAATATAATAATAAATTTCTTCCTTTGTAACTGCCAATTGATACCTGCAAGGGAATGTGACTTCTCAATCTATCAATATATCACTCTGTACTTCTATTATCTGAATACTTTGAATCTGTCTCTGCACATACTTCAAACTACTCGAAAGATGGTTCTATGATATGTAGTAGCTACTTCATAGAATCTCCTTATTCAATATTCATATTTTACTTGGAGTCTCCAAGTCGGATGCCTCAAAAAAATATCTTCTCTCATGCAGAGTAATCTTCCCCTTCGTC
>ML801583.1:76441-103725 GCA_009831015.1 Picea engelmannii
GAAGACTATGTGGGGTTTGAAAGAGAAGGCGAGGGTTTAGACATGTGGCTGAGGGTTTCGATAGGCAATTTAATACCAGGGTAGCTAGGGTCGTTTCTTAGGCAAGGGGGAAGATTTGTCACGAAATTGTAAGGTGGCTCGGGGCACAAACCCCGTGAGTAAGGGTACTCGCTTGCTAAGAATTGTTCCATGTCAGAATCTGAATCCTCACTAAGGAAAATAGGTTCTTGCTCAACAGAGGGTTTAGGCTTGTTTCTAGCCATTCTCGAAATGAGACGGGCATTCCTTTTTTGTTTGGTATTAGCAGTAGGATTTGCCTTGGGATTTTTTCTCGCAGGTTTCTTTGTAGGCTCGGACTTGTCAGTTCCAATGTCTGGTGAGTCAACAAAAGGGTCGGCCAAGGGTTTAGGCAGTAGGACATGCAAAGGTACATGCAGCTCGGCCTTGGTTTCAATTACCACAAGCTTGTCAACCGGGACAGAGTCTATATCCTCAAAACCATTTCGAGCGATGAAAGCCTTCCAACAATCACCATGCAGACTCAAATTATAGACAACGATAAGCTTAATAAGCCCATGATGGAACAAGCTACTGTCAAACTTCTACTTTTTGAATCTTTTTTACATCTTATATAAGATGCGTTGAAAGTAGAAAGGCATGTTTAAAGGATACCCTATAAAAATCATCAACAAACGCAGGTGGTAGAGAAACACAAGCCCATATCGACCTTCATAGGTCATGAACTGCTTGACTAGCATTAATAGGTCATGCCATCGTGGTTTGAGCATAGATATGGGCATACCTCTGTCACACGAGGTGACTTTGCGCGACAGAAATAGTAGTGTCCATGGCACCTCGTCGACCTTAGAATTCTTAAACCAACGTTGTCCCGAGGCAGGTAACCCTATAGCAAAGCTAATAAAATTCTCATCGATCTCCAACTGTATATCGCCCACCTTGGCTCTATAGCCATCGAAATTCATGGAAAACTGTCGTGCTACACAGAGGTTAAAACCCTCGAATCATTGTATAAAGGCGAGCCAACAGTTCTCTTCCAAGTGCTTTCGGGCATTGTCAAACATTAACAGGGCGTGGTTGTCGTTTGGCTCGATTCGCATGACTGGTGCCATGGAGCCGAGCACATGGTAAGCCGAGGGTTTGGATCATAACATACACAGGAGTAGAGCTACCCGAGCTAACAGAAGTGAACGGGAAAAAGGGATAGGCATAAATGCCATCGTGCGAAGGTGGTGGAGCTTATCTCTGCCATGCAAAATAGTAATTGCCAAAGTACAAACCCCGATTTACATATTAGTTCAACCCATTCTAGCATAGTTCAACAGTCATATCAATTGGCCGACTAATGAATCAAATGGCAAGTGTAAACCAACGTGAAAAATCAACGTTATACCAAATTTTATAACCACCGACATTCAAATTGAAATCAAAATCAAATATTAACCATGCGCCAATGTGTATTCATATAATCAACCAACCAATAGTTATGAAAACATTAACATAGGGATTATATTAAAAGATATGTATGAAATATTTAAACATAATACCCATATATCTTATGAAACCAAAGGTTAAGTAGGTCAAATAAAAATCCAATCCAAATAACAATGCATTACACACTTAATGAAAACAAGTCACACCATTAATACGAAGCATGAGTACTGCTCAAAGGATCTTGCCAGCTGTATAACAATAAGTGCAATGTAAGCGCAATATGCATATTGACAAGAAAGACAACGACAGTTCAAATAATGATTTTAATGCGACTTCGAAAGACTAAGTTTTCACGCTTACAGTCGTGAAAACAAAATGAAGGTAAATGTGCAAATGTCGCAAAAAATAAAATGTCATTTATTGAAAAACATGAAGAAAAATTGATGTTTGCAAAACATTGGTGTAGGCAGCTTATAAGACAATGGAAAAATGTGAATTGGCTGCCAATAGGGGGGGGTGAATTAGGATGATAACTTTTACCACTTTTAAACACAATAACCACAATATATAAATTTCAACTTTATCAATAGTAGATCATCAATATATCATTAGAATATCATGAACATATAAACATATGCAACATCAACTACATAGTACACCATAATTTACGTGGAAAACCAAACAGCAAAAAACCACATAATGATTTCTTATATCAAACAAGAATACATTCATAGGAAGCACCCAATTTCAAATTATCTAGAACCAAATGGAAGGAGGCACCAACCCCCTAATTTATGGCACCAACTAGAAGGAAACTACAACTCCTTGAATTCTCTAGCTCCAACCAGAAGGATGATACAACCCCCTGATTCTCAGGCTCCAACCTTAAGGAAACTTCAACTACCTGAGTTCTCTGACACCAAACATAAGGAGTATAAAACCCCCTTTCCTTTCCCCATCATACTGCCCTGAAATATAAGTGTAGACCAACTGTCACTATCACAATCACTGCCACTGTCACTACCACTATCAATACCATTTTCATTTCCAATGCCATTGTCATTGTCACCGTCACTGTCACTATATCCGACCTGTCACTGTCAAAATTTCACTGTATCCAAAATGTCACATCAACCTGTCAGTGATAAACATGTCCAAACCATCACTAATCTAGATGGATATTGGTGGCCACCTACCTTTTCCAACTGGCTTAAAATAGTTTTATGGCAATTTTGGTAATTTACTATTTTTAGCAGTTTTTCACTTATGGAGCCATTTTGAGGCCCTAAACGATGTTTTTTGGGAAAACGTGGAGAAATAAAAAATTCCTTTGATATTTTCCCCAAACTGAATCTCCTCGACGATACAATTGTAATGGGCTATCATACGCCTAAAATGGAGATCGTATGCAAAAGTTACTACCATAGGAAGTTGATGTACTAACTTACCCAAACAGGGCCCACATGACTTTTGGCACTTCATCTCCTAGGGTTAGGATTTTGGCATTCCTGTTTATTGTAAAAAGGCCTTCATAGCCTCATTTTAATCATATTATTGCGAATGAGCACAACCGTCACATCTCTTCTCAGAGATAAGCTGCCACCACTCCAACAAGATTGTTTCTACTGTATTTTACAGTTTCAACTTATTTCCTTATTAAATAGAAAACCAATTTTACTGTATCTATGTTATTTTGTGTTAAGAACATGTTAATAATCTGTATTCATTTCATTATGCTCATAAAATCCGGATCAGTTGTATCAGAGCAGTCTGCTCCTTGTTGTCTTAATGCATGTCCCCAATGAGGTCGGAGTACAAAGAGTTGGGTCTCGAGCTTGTTTATCTTGAGTACAAAATCTCTCGAACGCCCAAGAGACCTCTCATGGCAGGAGAAAAGAAATATGATGGGACAGGAGATCCTTTCAAACTTTTTATTGAGGAATCCCTGTTACCAGCTGGACGAACTCAATTACTCATTACATTATGTATTGACTTTGCATACATGGCTGCCAAGAATACAATGCAGATCCATGTGGAAAATATACCAAACAAGTGTTTATGGACGTGAACAGGAAAATACAAATGTGGTTACATGCCAAAAGATTTCATAGTCTCAAAATCAACCTGAAGATATTTGTATACCACAGAGTACAATCTAATCTTCCATGATCACTGAAGTCAAATAGGTATTGGTCTAATGAAGGGGAAGCAACAACTCAGGAAAGATGTGGCCACATAGTGATGTCTTCAAGTCTTCTACACTATTTGCCAAGGGTGAAAGTCTACATCATGTGAATAAATGAGTTGAGGTCGAACACGATGAGACATCATTTGTTTATCGGTCATTGAGGTATATCGTTAACAAATGCGAGATAACCTACCAATAATGAAAGTAGGTATCAAGGCACTTAGTACATTTCTACAAGTGTGAATAAAGGAGTTGGCGTCGAACGCTTGAGAAATCCATTGATCAGGATACATTGATGTATTCTCATCTGTCAATGGCGAGAGATCTTTCCACTAATGGCTACAAGCCTCAAGGTACTCATAAAATGCTAGGTCCCATATCCAAAATGAATGAACTGAAGTCGATGGAAAGAGACCCATTGAAAGGAGAGCATTGAGGCATCTCTCATCATTCAACACGAGGAACAAAGAATGAGCTTCATGATTTGGTGGAGATTGGATGAAGAACATGTTCACGAACCAATGACCCTGTGTGTCTTATGCATGTGCCAAATTCAAGCGGTACATGAAAAATACCCTTTGAATAGCAGCCAATGATGAAAAAATGCTGAAAAAGGTGAGGAAACCACCAATAAGGCTAATGACATCCAAGACATTGCACGAATCTAAAAGTGTGAATAGATGTCTTGTCTTTGAACACAAGGGAAGCCACCTAGTCAACGACCAATGATGAAGTGTCGATTGATGGGTTCAAGGTGACCTACCAATGAATAAAGTAGGGCTAGGGTGCATGATAAGACCAAAGTATCATGTGATTATGAGATACAACTAAGGGTATGGATGACATGCAAAGTCAATATTTCTGAGGAGTGGCCAATACAGGTTGATAGACTTCCTTTGAATAAGAGCATGAGACATATGGTGGACTTCGATAGTATGGACTCAATGACGTGACAATAAGACGCAGGAGGCATCCATAATGTTCTCTGTAGGGACTGGAAGAGTAACCAGTCTCTAGAAAACATTTTGTAGCAAGATCAGCTTCCTAAGGCCATGCTAAACCCAAAATTATGATGACACAAGGACTCAATAACTTTGTCCTCTGTTCAAAGGTGACACGACTACTGCCAATTACAATATAGTACTCTCTTCCCACCTGTCGTTTTTTTTTTCACAACAAATGAATGCTATGATACATAGAAGGGGACGAGTGTCGCAAGTAAGAAAAAATAGTTCCAGAAGTGGAACGTACCTATGCTTAATGCAAGGGAATGCATGCAGGATATGGACACTTGGGGTGATGTTCCCTCCAGGGTATAGGGTGTCAAATTGTGAAGGATATAAACAAGGCTCTGCTTGGTTGAGGATGCAAACTACTTAGGCAACAATTTATAACGCAAAGAAAGAACCGACTAAAGGCTCAATACTACAAGTGAGGGCATGAGATGCAATCACAAATTAATGCCAAAAAATGTCCCTTTTTATATTTTTTAGTCTACTTGGTGTGAAAAAGGGGTAAACTTGTGTCAAATAGATGTCTTTTCAAATCCAATTTACGAGTGTGAAAAAGACAAGTTGAATCGACAATCTTTTCAATTTTTGGTAGCGAGTCAGAAAAGAGCTTAACTAAGACTCATGAACTTTCAAATCCAACTTTAACGAGTGTGAAAGGGACAAATCACTCGACAATATTTTCATTTTTTAGACGAGTCGGGAAATAGCTTAACTGAGACTCATTTTTGGGAGTCCGTGGGTAATAAGGCTACATGTGCATGAATGAGAAATGAGGCTCATCATAGATTCATGTATTGAATTATAATGGACTCCCGGTCCTAAAGAAAAACTCATCATGGGCACCAAATGACAAAGACATTCTAACTAGGGTACCAATGTTTGGTAAGTCTCTACCATTTATTAACGATGTTATTAATAACATATGGAGGGTTATGTGTTATAATAAATGGGTTCATCCCTAAGGCATAAAAAGCGGTAGTGAAGGATAATGAAAAATGCATGATGGATTAGATACCTATCCTATATGCTAGGTTATGAATATACCTTCTTGAGGAGACGAACGACCAACTATGACATTGAAATCCACAAGAAAACTGAGTCAAAACTACAAAACCAACTTAGAACCATTCTTGAATTAGTCCATTAGGTGAAAAATAGCTTGAAACTATATCAAGTGGGTAAAAATATCTTATAAATAGTAATAAAATCACAAATTACTATATCATTTTGATTTTTACCCAAACAATGAAATTTGGACTAAAATTACCTCCAAGATTCAAACGATGATTGCAGGAACAATAGGCAACAAAATCATGAACCATATGGATTAGGTAACTCTTCATCCTATCCTCTTCAAATTTAGTGGTTTAAATTTTTGAATTGGGTTCTATTTTGTTAGTTTTTGAGGGCACAACTTGGGGTTTTCGGTATACGCGAGTTTCTCTGAATAGGTTGTGTATACAACTAGATATACACTCCTGTGTGAACCACAGGGGGCATATATCAAGCCCTACCTATGACTGTGAGAAAGTACAATCACGTATATTGCAACAGTGGATCAGTATCTGGTGTCTCAAGTGGCTCTAAAAAGATGTGGTTTATACAAGTTTTGGGCTCTCAAGGGAATGAGGGCCCAAGTGAGGTTGTTGGAGATGTTAGTGGGATATTGGGATCCCGATAGAGAGACATTTATCCTTGATGGAAAACCATTAAGGATCGAAGTAGAGGACATCTACTTCTTAACTTGTCTTTCACGCTGAGGAGAGGTTGTGAACCTCAAGTCACGTGGAGCGGGGAGTGGGATGAAGATCGAGGAGTATATTGAAATCCACTGTGTTGCAGGGACTCCCATGGTGGGAAGTCAAGTCCCCATGCGAGATATAAGTAACCTTAGCCTAAATATCATTGTGCTCATGATTACCAGGATGATAGGTTTGGCCTCGTTGCATCAAGCATCGAAGCCAATTATGTTTTACGCATTGGAGTGTGCGAGACCCACTATCTACGATTGGTGTACCTCACTGTTGACCAATATGAAAGGTCAATTGACAGAGTGCAAGCAGGGGGGTAAGTGAAAATTTGAGTTTGCCTCTATCCTTTGTAGCTTATTTTTTGAGCGGGTTCCATGTATGGGACCCAGAGTGGAGATCCTTCCTAGAGGACCACGTGATCCAACCATGGCATGGTGGATCAAGGTCATGAGATGGCAGGGGGGAGGTAGGGTGGAGACACCCTACAATGATGATTTTTTCTTCTGGTGGTGGAGACAAATAATTTCTCTAGACAACTATCCCTATGTGGGGATTGATTTCAGAGGGGACCCAGATATGTTGCTTCCACCAGGATCCGCCTACGACGCCATAAGTAAAAGTTTTTACATATTTCATTTTTTTGTATTTTTGTATTTAAGGAAACAAAAATATTTTTGGATGGTGTTTGAATATTAACTATATACTTGTGTGATTGGAAATGTGGGTCCGAAATGGACAGAGGGATTCCTACGATATAGATGGAGGCACTGGGGAAATGAGGCAGTGGGAGGAGAAGCGGAGAGAGTCCTACATAACGTCCAGGGAAACCTGTCTCCTTTGACACAGAGGATTCCTATGGTTCAGGTAGAGAATCTACATGAAGCCATGCAGTGACAGGTTGTTGGTGTACCTAAATCATGGGTATGACTCTTTCGACATCTCACAAACACTGTGGTTTTCTATCATGATACACATCCATCGCTGCAGGCGTAGATTTCATGGGATATGTGTATCAGATGTATATGTATTTTGAGGGTTTTAGCCCCAATTTTGAAATATAAACACCATATTTTTTGAAATATATAAAGAGGGATCTTCGGCTTTACTCCTATCTTACAATGTGTAAATTGATTTAATGGTTTTCTTTACTTTATTAATGTGACAAATTCCAATCTAAAACATAATTAGCATAGGCATCAGATACATGGTTAGAACTTCTAGGGATGTGAAAATATGTAATAAAATCAAATTGTTGTTCTAAAATACGTACCCATAGGAATCAAAGGAGTAACGTAGGATCATGCACATGATAATGACCATTCAAATGGCATACTACTAACTGAGAATCTAGGCGAACCTGTAGAGAGTCAATACCATGTGATATGGCATCGTGAAAAAATTCTATGACAACGTTATATTTGGCCACATTATTTGTGGATGGCCCTAGGCATACGCCACCTAAAGACACCAGTAGGCCCTCAGGTGAGTAAATCACCCAAGCGGTGGAAGCCAAGTTCCATGTATGACGACTGGCTCCATCTGCAAATCCTAGGTAGACCGAAGACTTCATTGACATCTGTCAAACAAAATGGAAAACTCGATAAGAAAGCCAAAGACAAAAAGAAAAGGGGAAAAAGATGTATATACACCAAATTTACATTAGTATACAAAGGGTTTTGTCCAAGCATCGTGATCAAGCGTAATATATTTTCAAGTAGAGCTCATTTCTGGGCTCAACCAATTTATTCCCTTCATAATCTTCCAACTTGTAGGCTCCTTTTTCTAGAACACATTGCACGATATAAGGACCGTGCCACATGGGTTTAAACTTTCCTAAACCTAGAAATTCTTTGGATTGTTCATACAAGAGGACCAAGTCACCCTCGGCATACAATAGGGGACAAACAGACTTGTCGTACTGAACGTTAACACGTTTCTTGTTTTCCTCAATAGCCGTAAAGGCGTCTCGACGCTTCTCATCAAGACTCTCTAGGTGTACAAGGCGTCGCTCTAAATCTGAAGTGTTAGGTAGGAGCTTGACTGCCAAATTGAGAAAAGGGATTTCGAATTCAATAGGAAGTATCGACTCCACATCGTGCACTAACTGAAAAGGAGAAAAATCAGTGGTAGTCTTGACCGAGGTTCGGTATGCCTAAAACGCGGGATATAGCATGATGTGCCAATCAAAATTAATTCAACTGACATTTTTTTTCAAAATGGCTTTGAGAGACTTGTTGATGGCCTCTACTTGCCCATTTTCCTGGGGGTAATAAGGAAATAAGTGACCATGTCTAAACCCCATATTGGATGCTAGTTCTAACATCATTTCATTATGAAAGTGACTTCCATGATCAGTAACAATCTCACTCGGGATACCGAACCGGGAGATAATTTGGTTATACACAAAGAAGGCTGCATTCTTCCCATCGGATTTTACGGTAGGAATGGTTTGACCCACTTGGTAAAGTAATAGACAACCATGATAACATGTTGATGCCCCCAGTCGAAGTTAGGTTGCAATCGACGAAATCTACCCCCCACTTAGTGAAGGGACCGACGATAATGATTGGGTGAAGAGGGGTTGGGTGAGAGCCTATTTTCCGAGTGAACACCTGGCAGGGGTGAAACTTCTTAACCACTTCAATACAATCTTTAAATATGGTGGGCTAGAAGTAATTGACTCGCAGGATTTTTTAGGCTGTCGCAAGCCTGGATACGTAACCACCACAAGCCCCTTTGTGGCAATCATTTAGGACTAACTTGGGTTCTTTGTGAGTTAATTAATGACATAAGATACCATCTATTCCTCAATGATATAAATTGTCACCGACGATGGTATTCTTTTTGTCTTGGTATCTAACACATCATCGATCATCTTGTCAGAGATGCTGAGCGAACTTCAAGGTTTGAATATATAAAACAATGTATCCATACCAGGGGTCGGATGATGATACAAGAAAAAAGTGTTTGTCTGCAAATGAATCGACATGGATAACATCCTCATCTAATCGTGGGAAATCATATATTAACTCTGCAAAAACTAGTGATTTCTTGGACTTGGTTGAAGAAAAGTAGAGATCAAATTCTTGTAAGATGACAATCCATTTATTATATTTCCCACCTATGATATGCCTAGTGAGGATGTATTGAAATGGATTGACATCGACAACCACAGTAGTCTTGCAAAGCAATATATAGTGTCGTAAACGTTGGACTACGTGAACGACAACCAAAGCTATCTTTTCAACGTGAGAGTAATTAAGCTCAAGACCAACTAAATTTTGACTGAGATAGTAGATGATGTGCTCATGGAGTTCATGATCTTCCTGAACTAGAACCATACCAATTGTTTCTTCACACGCGACAATATACAAAAAGTAATCTCTACTGTAATCAGGATATTTTAGGAGAGGGGCCGATACTAAGGATTTCTTTAAAGAGTTGAAAGACTCCTAGGCTCACTCATCCTAGATAAAAGGAGTGTCTTTCTTCAATAGGTGCATGAAACCCTTAGTGATATTGGAATAATTCACTATAAACCGACGCATAAAGTTAGATTTCCCTTATAAATCTTGAAATTGTCTAATCGTGTGTGGGGGAGGAAATTGAAGTATTGCCTCAACCTTAAGAAGATATACCATGATCCCGGTCTCGGAAACTAAGAATCCTAAGAGACTGCCATACTTAACGCAAAAGATGCATTTGTGAGGGTTTAACCAGATTCTATAGTAACAACATTTCAAAAACCAGTCGAAGGTGTGTAACATGATCCACTCTCTTGCGAGAGTGAGGAGCAAGATCATCTAGGTAAGCTTCGACTATGTGCTTCAAATCGTGAAAATCGAAAGTCATGGCGCGTTGGAAGGTTTCTCCGATGTTTTTCAGGCTGAAAGGAATTTTCTGGTATGAAAACGTACCCTTAGGAAATATACATGCCATCTTGTGTTGTTCCTCAGGTTTGATCTGGATTTGGTTATATCCTAAAAATCTGTCCATAAAGGAAAATATTTCGCTTCTCGCACACTCATCAATAATATGATCAATGAAAGGCGTGGGGAAGTTATCTTTAGGACAAGCCTTGTTCAGGTCGCGAAATTCCATACACACGCGGATGGTTCCTTGTTTTTTATTCATAGGAACGGGGTTGGATACCCATTTGGTTAAGGGAACCGGGTAAATGAAGCCAACATTAAGTAGCTTCTCCACCTCTGCCTTAATAGTGGGGGCCTTCCTAGGATTAACAGCTTTAAGACGTTGTCGAACAGTTTTAGCATCTGGATAAGTCCTAATCTCATGTTCGACAATATGAGGGTCGATCCCTGGCATCTATTCATATGACCAAGTGAATACATATCGATATTCTTTGAAGAGGTTGGTGTAGATTAGAATCTCTTCTAGCGCACAATCCACACCTATATTTACGTTCTCAATATTTCCAGGGGTACGAGAGATATTGATTAGGAAGGTAGACCAAAAATCATATTTCTCAATTCTTTCAAGACTTAGGAGAAAATAAGATCGATGATGCATATCATCCCAAGGTCTCTCGGAAACATTCATGGCTTCGAGGATGGCCTCGTCCAAAGGAAAAGTCTCATCTATGAAATCATGTGAGAAAGATAACGATGTGGCCCATACAGAACTAAGAATGGGATCCTCCTCATCCGTCTGCAAGGTAACAGGATCAGGATCGATGGAGGAGTCAAGAATGGATTGATATGAAATCTTTGTTGCCGATAGTGGCATATCCATTCTAGCATGCGACTGACCTTCACTCGATGAAGTCACAGAAGGTAGCATCCATGGATCACTAAGATAGGAAGTGAAAAAAGGAATGGACATCCCTACTAAAGAAGGCCTACTAGACATGGCGTAAATGTGGTGAATTGGTGCCAAGAAGTCGAAATTACCCATGAGGGAAGAATACATTCCGACACCGATATTCTCATTTGTCGGCTGAGAATTGTCGATCACTAGGATCGACAGTCCAAAAAATGCGTTCAGACTAAAGTACGTAAAGTATAATTGGTCGACCGTCATGATATCTCCCTAATGAGGAAAAAAAAGTGTGTGTGAAAAGGATGATATGAAAGCGACCATAGCATAGGTCCAATTAAGACCTAGTAACAAGTTATAATCAAGAGGTGCATCAACTACCTCTATTTCCACCTCTCCCATCTTCCCACCTAACTAGACTGGAAAGGCGGGAAGAATACCATGAGGGCGAAAGTAATGACCGTCAAATGTAGTCAACATGTTCGACGACTTGGAAAGGGTTGGAGAACCAATAGCTTTCCAATAGACCAGGGACATCACGCAAGTGGAAACACCTTCATCAATGACCACTAGTTTGATAGTGTACTTGGAGTACTCCACATGGATTTGGAAAGCCACATGGTAGGGTAAGCAAGGCTTCACATCCACGAAATCAAACTTGATAACTTTCGAGCTACTAGGTTGTAGAGCTCCTAGGGCAGAGAGTAAGGCATTCCTCTATGATGGACACGTCTAGAGTACCTCTAAAGAAGACATCACACAAGGAGTTTGGCCCAGATCCTCAATAATAGAGTAGTTTTGGGAGGCTCTAGCATTAGGGTTGTGGGTAGAGCACTCGAGTACTCCTTTCATAATATGAGGCAGTGGCTCTGGTTTCTTAATCTGTAATTTCGTCTCTGAGGGGGAGGAGGAGCTTCTAGGCTAGTACTATCTTTTGAAGATCTATAATCTCGAGAGAGGGTGGCTATATCAATTTTTGCATCGACCATATTGATGAAAACATGATCGCCATATTGCAACGGTGGGTTTTGACTTCCACCGGACACATTTCTGACATTCGAAGAGCTCAAGGCTAAGTGTTGATTATGTGGGAATGGTTTTGTCATCACAACGGGTGGTAGATTTAAAATCCTCGCAGCCTTCGCAAGTTTGTTGCATAAGTGTGTAAGGTGGTCATCGGTATAAAGTTTACAAGGAAACTTCACCTTACGCTTCTCTTTATTTTCCTCTCCAAAATTATCATTTTGTTTCCAATTATTATCTTTTTCCCTGGGTTTATTATTATTCTCTCCACCCTTATGATTATTTTTACCTTTCCTTTTATTCCCATCTAGTTGTTGGTCACCATTTGGGTTCTTCGACGATTGCACAGAATGTACATCTACCAATTGGGTGTGTTTGAAAGATCCAGACGAAGCTATCCCTCTAGCAGACTTCGTTGCTGAGTCTATGGATTTTACATTGGTGGGACCTACAATGCCATCGGCATGAGGTCCGGGATTCTATCTAGGATCGTGATTTGGTCACGATGTGTCTAGAAGAAGGTGGTATAACATCCGAGACTGAGCATATATCAAATCGAGTTGTTGGGCTCTAAAGATAGCTTCTTTGTCGCCGAATGCCCCGGAAGTAGCAACATCCTTTGAAATAGGAGCATGCAAAGACTTTAGGAACCATTCTAAAATAAAGGTCAGGGTTATAGGAGTCTTAACCAACCACCTTCACCAACGCCATTCCTAGATATGGTTCGAGATGTGAGTGTCGGTAACCTGGCGTAAAGTTGACAAATGTTCAAGGCCAACATCATAACAAATGGGCAATTGAAAGTGGTTGATAAAGGATATCACCAACCGATGAAAAGACCAATATGTCCCCCTAGGTAGCTCAATGTACCATTGTGATGCGATTCCAATGAGAGTGCACTGAAACAATCGTAATCTAATAGAATCATGATTCAGAGAATTCGATGAGCACCAAAGATGAAAAGTAGTGACGTGATCACCAGGGTCCTTGCCATTCTTACCTTCAAACTTTGTAATGTCTAACGGAAGTTTGGTAGGGACAGGGGGCCATTTGGGATCATGAATCACTGAGTCATTCGTTAGTTTAGACAAATATGGAAGATTAAGCATGGACAGAAAGGGAATGCAGGATTGTGACACTTAGCCCCATCCTCCCATGAAATATTGTGTGTTAGGATTCTGGTAAGGACCAAAACCTTGTCCGAAATTAAAAGACCCTCCTCCGGGATGATTCGTAAAGGATGGATTGGGCATCAATCCAATAGGAATGTTTTGATACATGTTATGAAAATTTCCCCCAGCTGGATTGGATCCAATTTGGGGAGTGCCCAATGTCTAGGATTGACCTCCTCTAGGTGGGAATTTGGAGGATTGAAGTGCATTTGTCATGCCGAAAGTATTGGTCAGAATCGGCACCGAGGGGATAGGGATATAGGGTGGAGCTTGTCCTCCAGTTGGGTTGTTCCATCCAGATGTAGAAGGATTAGACTTGAGGTTAAGAATAGAGACACTTCCCACATTAGGATTCACTTGGGTAATATGAGAACCACAAAACAGGAAAAGAGTGTAAGGAGGTGTAGTGCCCCCAAGTCCAAAGCTAGCGTTAGGGCCAACAACTGGGATGGCAGTCGAAAAATGCAAAGTGAATTTAGGCATACCATAAGAAAATGGAATAGAAGCCATAGGGATGGTCTTAACATTGTAACTCAGCCAGTGATCGAAACCCCCAAAAGGGTTTGATGTAAGAGATGAAGCATTAACTACAGGCCGAGCCAAAGTACTAGTATAAGCCTCCAGTACTACAACTGTAGTGGTTGTAGGTGTCAAAGGGGTGCCATTAATTATAGTGGGTATGGGAGTCAAAGAAATCCCAGTGTTCTGACGACTAGACTCGGTACTCATCCTTGTGGAACCACAAGTCTGAAAAGTGGATGTGTGTGTACCACTCCTGATAACTCTACACCTTTTAGAAGGTAAGAACTCAAAAACTGGTGGTAATTGTAACAACCGATGACACTTGCGAGGAAGCTGGTCCAAATCCATGATCACTTATGACTCTCCAATGAATAAAAATATATCCTAAGTCCAACTAGTAGTCAAAGAGAATACCAAAAGGTCAAACGACCAATATGCAAGCAAACAGGATAAAGCGGTTGAGTGGCCTCCCTCGCTAAAGAAGGTATGTCTCATCCAAGAGGGACCTAAGACTCCATGATAAAGTTTGGAGGTAACATAATCAGTTATAAGGACCCTCGTAGGCTTAAAAACCAATCGATCAGATCCACCCCGGAGAGGTAATCCTCTATAAAGATTGTGTGTTGTCCGATCCCTTTCTGACTCAAGATACAAGCAGAATAACCCTTGCAAGTAACCTATGATATCCCTAAGTCAAGAAACTAATAAAACATTGTATAATCGATGCACAGGTGAGCATTCGTAAGTCTAGATCACTGAATAGGAAGGGTAGCAAAGCCCGAAACCTTGAAAGCACCGCCTTTCACAGAGGCATGGGTACTAGCAAGATCCCCAAATATGAATAAATCCACAGAAATATCTATGATGCTAGGTGAGTATCTAGGGGTTATCCCTTCAACTAACTTCGCATGACCTCGTGATTAACTCTGATGTGAGAGGAGCCTCTTGATATTACCAATTATACAATGGACTTCTCAACTCCCTATCTCAGACACATATGTTGATTTAATTTCCTTGGAGAAGTTTACTCACAAGATCCTATTCCAAGGCACTAAATCCTAGACTAGTTTGTGCACCATAAAAAATAAAATCATGACTAATCAATTTTAGTTGAAAGCGTAAATTTTATTGGTCATGGTTACTCAAAAAGGTATGGAAGTGAAACTCATGATGTTATGAATCTGCAAGAAAATAAATATGGATATAATGCAAAGTCTATATTTAACTTTTCAATGAATGATATGCTAATAAGAACAGTGCAGTATTCAATTTCAACTCTGCAATTCAGAAGTAAAATGCAATCTTTCACTAAATGCGCTAAGATAATGATAAAGCTTCAAAGACGAAAAATTCCAAGCAATGCAAAATGCCTATTTTTTGTATTTTCAATATACTAAAAAGAAAATGCATGGACTAATGAGAAACTTGATATATAAATTCTACTTTGTATAAAAGCAATAACTCAAGCAGAATACCAAGAAGCCACAGAAACAACCCGAAGAACAAGGAAAAATAAAAAATGGAAAACAAAGAGAAAGACTTTTCCCAAAAATTCAACTCCACACAGGTTTCCTGTCATCCTAGATAATCTCAATAGACACTACATAGACCTAAGAAGGCTCAACAATATTCAAATCCCACCCAGCAGTCACTAAACCAAGAAAACAAGAAAGGGGAAGTGGTATACACGAATGTTCAGGAGAACAGAGCATATATACACTTCTTGCAGTGAGACAACAAGCATGTATATGCGACTTTCAAGGCAAAAAGGGCGTATATGCTTCAAAACAAGGCCAGGCAAGGGCAAAAGGATGAAAACTCAGACCTAGAGTGAACAACACATGTCAAGCAGTGATACGACAAGAAACACAAAGGAAAAAGAGCAATGAGAGAAGAAAAAGTAATTCAACCCTTAGAAGGAATATCTCTCCCCAGTGGAGTCACCATTTCTATTACAAGGGAAAAACTCTCTATGGCCAAGGGTAAACCACAACAGACAGGTATGACTATAGAAATAAACTCAATTCCAACATATGCTATATAAACTAATGTGAAATATAAGAAAGATGCCTACCTCGATCGAACGTTTGATGATGTTACACCGTTGAACACATTGACCCAAAGCTTTATACCTACAAGAAGTTCTCAACAAACAAGCAGAGAAAGTATACAGTGATGATATAAAAGGGTTTAGCAGATCAGATAGCATAATCCATTAATAAACATTACAAACATGCCCATGGATAATAATCATATATTTTCAAGATATCAATAGGATGGGAAAGGAGTATTTCTATTAATAATTTATCAGCAGAAGTGACAATGATACAGACTTCTGTGTCAGCACGGTTCGAAACTAAGAAACCAAGTTCATTCCAACTGGGTCTCCACCACTTCAATCCTCCACCAAAGGAAAGATCATAGAAAAGAGGCAATGAGGTTCTCTCAAAAATAGGGAAAGAGCTTGGGGGCTAAACACTGTGTTCAAACTTGAGGGACAGAGGGATGCAGACTCAATATGAAGTAATTTATCCAGAGTAACTTTCTCTCAAAGTTGAAAGATTTCTCCTCTTTTTCCATAGGTCGAAATTATTCTCTTATAGCCTTCAGGATGCAACTAAAGGGTCGATTCAGAACCTTTCCAGTATATGGAAGGCCATGGATCAGATATCTCCTGTCGTGACATGGAAACCCGACCTCATTTTTTATTTTCTTGAACAAATCCCGATGTACGCGGGCTGTAGTGGATCAACAAGCATATATGCATCTTGCATAGCATATAGGGAGCGTATATGTGGAAAAATGTATATTTTTAGCTCTGGATTCATCAAAAGGGGATGATAAGTCTACAAAGGGAAATGGAAAAAGGACCTATGTGCAAGATAGGAATGATGAGGCAAATCTTGCTATAACAAGCCCTCACACAACAATGAAACGAGATGATGGATTGTTTCACGCAAATTCTTCAGTGGCTACCAATAGACGACGCATCTTCTTCGAGAGAAGGTGTCACCCCCTTCAAGCTACAAATAAACTTCGATATTCATATATTTGAAGGTAAGATAGACGCAAATGTTGTAGACAAGTGGTTGAATATACTAGAAGGGTATTTTTCTGTCCATAACTTTTCGAATAGATAAAAGATTACTTTTGCGCTCCTCAAATTTGTTCCCTATGTTAAATATTGGTGGGAAACGTTCTGTGAGAAAAAGGAAACAGACGAAACCTAATTATTTATAGTCACAGACACCTGGGAATCCTTCAGGGATGTTATTAAGGAACAATACTACCCTGTCAGAAGTTATGAATACTTGTATACTAATGGACCACACTGCGACAAGAAAGAGACCAAGAAGTGCCAGATTTCACAAATATATTCCATAGCTTGTGCACCAAGCTGGGTATCAAATATTCAGAGTGACATGTGGTTCTCAAGTATCATGGTGCTCTGCATAGATACATCCAAACTGAAATGGAATTTCTAGACATCTCATCCTTGGGAGCAATCTACCGATATGCCGTCAAAATCTAGTATAAGTTCAAACAAAATACATGACAATTTGGGCTTGGGAACCCCTCACAACAAAATCCAGGAAAGGGCAAACCCAACTCACAAAAAAAGGACAGAAAAAATATGGACAGTATCAAGACAACCATTCCAAGCCGCAAGAAAATAAGGAAACCAAAAAGATAAATAAAGATACCCAGAAGTGGTGCGAATTCCATAAGAGCCCTTGGCATAACACTGTTGACTATCGCTCAAAGAAGTCGGTGGTGGCTGAAATGAAAGGCCCTGAATTAAATGTGGGTTATGAATCTAAGCCAGAACCAAAAAAGGGAAGACAAATCATTGATGGGGAACCCAGTTCCACCATTTCTACCACCAAGCTCCAGCCTGGTGAACCAGACGAGCCAAAATAAGGAAAACACCTCTTCCATTCATAGATGTGGATAAAAGGCACACCACTACACTTCATCATTGATAGTGGTAACTAGAAGAACCTCATCTCAGTAGAGGTCTTCAAGCAGTTGTCCCTGCCGACAATGTTGGACCCAAAACCCTATACCATTGGATGGCTTCGCCAAGGAAGCAATCTCTGTGTCAACCAACAGTTCCTACTTTTGTACGACATCAAGCCCTTCAAACATGAGGTATTGTGTGGTTTTCCTCCTCTCGAAGTTTGTGATGTTCTTTTGGGCCAACCTTATTTATGGAAACTTCATGTTGCATATGAGTCTAGGCTCGTAGTTTTATTATTACTTTGAACAAGAAATTGTATAGGATACCCGAGACAGTCCCACCTAGTGATAATTACTTGATCTCTACCAAGCAATGCAGGAAGGTCATCTCTCAGATGGGGAAGTTTGTCTTCTTCGTGATTCACTCTTAGAATAAGCAAAATATCACAACCACATATAGGGCCTCTACGAACGACCTCTCCACATAGCAGAAGAAAGTATATAAGGTCGTGGAAGAATAATCATATATCTTCTCCTCACCTACTAGGGTACCTCTACACTGTCAGGTCAAGCACCCCATTGATATGACCCCCGACGCACCACTACCCAAAGGGCTAGTTTATCGCCACTCTCTATTACAGAATGAGGAGATCAAGAGATAGATCCAAGAACTTCTCCACAAGGGGCACATCCATCCCAACTCCTCACCTTGCGGGAGCCCAATCGTGCAAGTACAAAATAAAGATGGAACCTGGTGACTCTGCATTGATTACCAGGCTCTAAATAAAATCATAGTTAGAAACCAATACCCAATTCCCTGAATCGACGACCTCCTTGATCAACTCATGGGGGGTAAATACTTCAGTAAGATTGATTTGAAGTCTAGCTACCACCAGGTCTCGATATAATAGACAGATGTATGGAAGACCACCTTCAAGTCAATGGAAGACCTTTTTGAATGGTTGGTTATGCCTTTTGGTTTAGCAAATGCTTCAACCACTTTCATGAGGATTATGGATGATATCCTGCGACCATTCATCAATACTTTTGTAGTGGTGTATCTTGATGACATTCTCATTTAAAACAAGACTTGGGATGAACACTTACAGCATATTCAATAGGTTTTGCACACCCTGCGACAACACAAGCTATATGCCAACTTGGAAAAATTCTCCTTCGGCATGAACAGGGTCCATTACCTCGGATACATTGTTGATAAGCATGGCGTACATGTGTATCCAGCCAAGATCCAAGTCATCTGTGACTGGCTAGCCCCAACTACACTCACTGAGCTTCAAAGATTCTTGGGCCTTGCCAATTTCTACCACAGGTTCATGTTGGGGTTCTCCCATATTGCATGGACCCTCAGTCAAATAACCAGGGGTGGTAGTAAGGAAAACGTTTCATGGGGCTAGTCCCAACAAAAAGCGTTCGATGATTTGAAGTAGCGCTTGCACTCAACCCCAACACTTTCACTACCATACTTGCAACAGCCATTTAAAATCGAGACAGATGATTCAGAATATGTTGTGGGCGTCATTCTCACTCAACACAACCACCTCATGGCCTATCATAGTGAGACACTATCAGATGTTATCTGTAAGTATGCTACTTATGAAAAATAAATGTAATCCATTGTGCAAGCCTGGCACCAGTGGAGACATTACATTCTTGGGAAGGAGACAATCATCCACACTGATCATAATCCATTGTAGTTCATGTAGACACAAGGAAAATTGCAGAATGACCATCATCAAAAGTGGTCCACATACTTGCAGCAATTCCACCTCAACATCAAGTATAAAAAATGAATCACCAATCACGTCGTTGATTGCCTCAGTAGACCCCCAGTCACAACACTCACCATGGTTTTAGACTCTTTTAGCCATGAGACCTCTAGATGGACCCAACTCTATGATACAGGCCTAGACTTCACCACCACCTACTGAATGTTGGTTGTAAAAATAGTTGTCGATAATTTCCATCTTCAAGATGTGTTGTTGTGTCGTCTGGACCATATTTTTATTCCATAAAGAGAGCGATCGAAGCTGATATGGGAAGCCCACTACACTCAGGTGGTGATATAGTGGTGATGCTACATAAACATTTCTACGGGATGAAACTTTGACATGAGGTTAGCAAGTATATCAGGTCCTTCATTGCCTGTGCTATTTCCAAACCTACCACTAAGAAACAAGGCTCGTACACCCCTGTTCCTACTCCTGATAGGCCATGAAAATACATCTTAATGGACTATAGGTCGGGCCTCCCATCGACCAAGCAGGGAAATGACTGTGTTTTTGTGGTTGTTGATCACTTTTCTGAGATGGAGATTATGGTTGCCTGCAAGAAGAACATAACAGTAGAGGCCACTGCCAAGCTCTTCTTTGAATGAGTCTAGGTACATTTTGGAATCCCGAAAACCATTGTCTCATATCAGGACAATCGATTTCTCAGCACATTCTGGTCGAGCCTCTAGTCACTGTTGTACACCAATCTCACCAAACGCATGGCCTTCCACCCCCAGACAGATGGCCAAACTGAGGTCGTAAATCGAATGATTGTGCATATCCTTCGCATTTATAATTCAAATCACCCTCACACATGGGATGAGAGCCTTCCCTATGCTCAACATAGCTACAATCGATCCCTGCATATCTCAACCGGCCATAGCCCCTTTCAGGTGGGGTTGGGATTCCAATCATTGGGTCCCATAGATGTTGCAGTTCCCCTTGCTGTCACCTCGACTAACTCATCTCCTACTCCAAATGAAGCTGACAAAGCCACCTAGTTCATTGAGAGGATCCAACAAATCTTCCAACAAGTTCAATATATCCTACAGAAGTCCAATGACAAGTACAAGAAATGCCATGATCAACATCGGGTGCCACATAAGTTTCAGGTGGGCGACAATGTTTGGTTGCACTTGCAGAAATAACACCTTACAGGACTGCATCAGAAGCTTCAACCACTCTGTTATGGGCTATGCACCATCACCAAGGCCATGGGGGGTAATTCTTTTGAGCTCAATATTCCTCCTTTCCTTGGCCTGCACCCAGTGTTCAACGTGGATCTCCTTCGCCCTTATTTCCCACCATTATTGGACACCTCAGAAGTAGCAGAACAACTGAAACCAACAAATCTCAAACCCAATTGCATACAATAGAAATCCAGTGAGTAGATTGTGGACACACAGATCAAGGGCACTCGACAACAAAGGATCCATCTTTATCAAGTCATCAAAGCAGGGCAGCTCCTACACCAAGGCAAGTGGCTCATTCAGGGCCAAATTCAGCAGAAATTTATTCATATGATGGGAAGAATCAACGCAATGGACACCATTTATTCCTAAGGAGGGGGTATTTATATACATTGATATTGGTGGCCACCCACCTTTTCTAACTAGCTCAAAATAGTTTTTTGGCAATTTTGGCAATTTACTATTTTTAGTAGTTTTTCACTTCCGGAGTTGTTTTGAGGCCCTAAATGGTGTTTTTTTGGAAAATGGGGAGAAATATGGAAGTTCCCTCGATATTTCCCCCAAAATGAATACCTTTCCAACAGGCTATCATACGCCTAAAACGGAGATCGTATGCAAAAGTTAGACCCTGGGAAGTCGATGTACTAACTTACCCAAACAAGGCCCACATGACTTTTGGCGCTTCATCTCCTAGGGTTAGGTTTTTTTCTTGTCTAGGTTTTTTGTCATTCCTATTTATTGTAGAAAGGCTTTTAGAGCCTCAATTTAATCATCTTCTTGCAAATGAGAACAACTGTCACATCTCTTCCCATAGATAAGATGCCACCATTCCAGTAAACTTGTTTTCACTGCATTTTACAATTTCATCTTATTTCCTTATTGAATAGAAAACTAGTTTTAATGTATCTCTATTATTTTGTGTTAAGCACCTATTAATAACCTGTATTCATTTCATTTTTCTCATAAAATATGGATCAATCATTGTCACCGATACTCAACCAGATCCTCTCACATGGATCATATACCAAGGACACCTCTCAACTAGATGTCCAACATCACCAAAACAATTCTCTACCAAGCATGTACTAGGATCACTAACACACCATGACAAAGTGTGTGTCTCAACCATGTACTAAATCATTTACAAAAACATCAACTTGTACCATACAAAGCATCAACCATGAGCCACAACTCTACCAAACCTTGCATCATCCATACACCATAACCTAGGCCATATGCCTCAACCATCAAAAATGTATATCAACACCATACCAAGTACCAATCTTGTACCATGACATGTATCAACCATGTCTATCAACACTTATACCATACCATGTACCAACAATTTATCTCAAACATATACCATATCACACAATCATGCCATACACAATGTACCGTAGGATATACCAAGCAAGTGCTATCAATAATGTACCTCAACCAAGTACACCATTATCAAGAGATGTATCTCATACATGTTCTTCCATATACCAAGTGTATTCCTCAACAATGTATCAATGAAAACCCTACACCATGTGCCAATGATTCAAGAGTATACTAAGAATAAGCCTCAAGCATGTACCATATCATGATCACCATGTAACCAAACCAGATACCAAGATACCAATACATCCAATATGTTCTACTAATCAATATACCATACAAATGTCACCAATATGTACCATGCATCAACAATACATTCCTCTGAATCATGTACCATACCATAACCAAGAATAACATACAATCATATAAGCATACATGTAACCTGTAGCTAACCTGTTGTACTGTAATATTGACTTGTAACTCTTCTACAACCTTCAATAGCCTGCTACCAACATTTGTACCGAATTTCTCTTAGCCTCATGGGACTAAGACTCCCTATCATGTAGGGCCTCACATGACATCCCTTAGGAAACTCACAAGGGTGCCTCACGTGACACCCTAAATATGACCCATGAGGGCCTTCCAAATTAGGGTTATAGGAAAAACCATAACACTTTGCAATTCTAAATTTTTTTCTCTTTCCTCTCTCTTTCTTTGTTGCCTTAGAATTGCCGTCATATTCAATAATAGACCAAAATATTAGACCACACAATTATCACAAGATATATATTCAATGTAATTGTGTTTGTTTATAAGATATTCCTCGAGGTGTATTTATACTTTTTCTAGGTAACCTCTTTCTTTATTCTTAGGTCTTCTTGACTTTATTGTTACAACCACTTTATGCATTCATTAATTGAATTGTAACTGCTTAGGGGATTCTTGACAATTCTTCGAGGCTTCCAACTTCACAAGTCCATATATCCATAAATGCGAGGAACCATCCATCTATGAGTGTATTACCTGTATTTACATTGTCCTTCATGTTTGCATTCCTAAACAAAATTTGGGTCCCATAACCACACCTCCAGGGATTCATGTAAACTTCATCAAATTCACCCATCAGATATGCTAGCATCAACCACTCCATCAATGACAACTAAATCACCATCAATATCAACCACATCTCTAGGGTTTTCATACTTCTCCAAGGGTTGACATCAATGACAATCAACTGTCCAACAACAAATTGGTGTTTAGAGATGAGAAACTAGATGTTGGGATGAACAATGTTTGAGGGGGTCTCAACTACTTGAATGATGATGCAAACGAGATGCTCCTACACCTCCAAACTCGTCTTCTCTCAGGATCGTTTTAAATTTCCCTTCTGCTGAGCCGAATTGGCTCTTTTGATTCATCTCGGGAATCACTGTGCAAATACCTGATCCACAGGTCCTTCTCATTCACCCGCACGGCGTTAGGCACTTAACCGTGGTTATCCCCGATGCGCTATCGGGGTTCAGGGTTTCACGGTTCTCGCTATCGAGAACTTCTCACTCTCTATTTCCCGATACGCGATCCGCTCCTTTCCTTGCCTTAGTCCCTCTGGCTATGCCCTTTGGTCCATGCAACCATTCCTCATATGACCACCTCTGATATGACCTTAGTCCAATAGTATCCCATCGGGGTTTCGGGGTTCGCAAGTTTGCAATGCAAAGTTTTCACCTCCATGGAATCCCCGATATGTCGATCCCCGATGCACTCCAGATCTCTGACAACTGGCCTCCACTACACCACCACTCTTCGTTGCTGCTGTGCTGACAGCTGTACCCCACTCATCGGGGGTTTCAACATGCCCAGATCACTTGCTCCCGGGATTTCCAATATCCCGATTGACTCCAACCACTGATGGGTTGACTTTCCTTGTCGGCCCTTTCTCCGATGGTGCCGATCTCCTCCACACGTCCCTTATCTGATGGACGACCTCGATTAACTCTCGGGGTTTTGGGACTTTCGATGTCCTGAATTCCTTGTCCTCAGGAACTCCGGTTTTCCCGATGCGCCAAACGTCGATGGTGCTTGATCCTTCGACGCGTGTCCCACCAAATCAACAGTCCCCAATAGTCAACGGGTCATTGCTTTCGGATTTCGGGAAATTCCCTATCGGGAAATCGGCAATTGCGATGTCGCGATTCACTTGCTCCCCAAATCACCGAACCCCAAACTCCGATCTGACGTCATCTGCCAACGCCTCCGGTTGTAGCTTACAATCTGACACCTGTGGTCCACTCACTCTCGGGGCCCTACGATGCCACGTCACTTCGGGACTTTGCGGATCGTGAATCCGCGATGCAAGTTTCTTTGTGGTCGAAAACCCCAAAACGCCGAACGCCGAAACCCTGAAGTCCGACTCCTCGGGATCGCACGCCACCTGTCCTTGCCCTGATCAACGGTTCTGATCAATTCGGGGAATCGCGACTCGCGATTTCACGAGGGGTAAACCTCTTACCTCACCAATCCCTGAACGCCGAAACTCCGAAGTCCGATGGACTTTAATTCTCCGCGCCTGCGCCTACGGGTTAACTCCCGCGTAACTCCACCATGATCGAACGGCCCTCGGGATTTCACAATTCTTCTCCGCAAATATCGACCATTGATTTTCCTCTTTGAGGAATTCCTCCACTCTGAAGCTCTCTTCCGTGCGAGCTTCCTCCTGGATTTGTTCCACGATTTCGCCACGATGAAACTATCCCTCCTGAGCTTCCATCCTGTAGCTTCGACCTCTACTGATATTTCAACCGCTCCTTCAACGGAAGTGCCGACGCACTACTTGTCCTCGGCGTCCAATCACTCTCCAAGGGTTGGACCTTCTGGACTCTTCACGCTTCTTCTCCTCTGTGAACCCTCAAGTTGAGTCTCGCTTGTGCGTATGAAAACGCTATCCTTCTAGAGCTTATGCCCTTTGAATCCTCACGGGATTCTTTGGCTCCTGCACTCCTGCAGAGTCTTCGCGCGCAAAACGCTATCTGTCCTGAGCTTCCACAAACACTCAGACCCCTTTTGAGGGATTTGGTCCTTCTCCTCCCTCAGATGGAGAATATCAATGCCTTCCTGGCTATCACCCCAAGCAACCTCCTTTCTAAGTCTTTTGGGTATTCAGTAACCCAGTGAAGGCTCCCTCAGTGGATGCTTCCTTCAAATGATAGAACTCAAAGAGTTCTTTCCTCCTGTTCCATATGCACACTTCGCTCGACGTCCTCCAGACGGAGCTCCTCAGAATCCTCGACAGAATTCTGGTCTCTCTGAACTCACAGCAGAGTTCTTTCCTCTGTGCACTTCTGTACACCCGCTTGATACCCTCTGGGTAGAGCTCCTATAGAATTTCCAGTAAAGGTTCTGTCCACAACAATGTCTCAACTACACTTCCTTGACTATTGAGGTGTTCAGCAACCCCAAAGTCCTCCTTCTGTATGAGTTGTTGGCTTCCAGGCTGGTGCTCTCAACACGTCTTTGTCTGACTCCTCACGAGTTCAGAAGTGCCTCCTCAGTGCACTGGGATTCAGAGTCTCAACGCTCTATCACGCCCTCATGGCATGAACCCTCAAAGACCTCTCAAACTTGAAATCAAACCAACTCCCTGCAAATACATGATAACAATACACCATTGCAGCATATAATGAACACACACATACAAACATGCATATAATGACAGAAAATGCAGGAAAAACTACTCTGTATTAATAATGGAAAATGCATGTATATTATACAAGGTGTTCTCGAGCTCTCCTCAGCTCTACATGTGTTCTCTCTACATGTACTTCCTCCTTAAAATGAGACCTCCCTATCTCTTTTACCTGAGGGCTCACTGAGCGCTTCCCTCCAGGTACACCTACCCTATTCAATTACAATGAACGGGGCTATCTAATCCAGAATCGGACCTAGATCTCAGCCAATCTACAATAAAGACCGATCCTATCTAATGCCTACACAAAGGCATGGCTTTTCTGGCTCAACAGACTAAGTACATTAACTTACATTCAATACAATTTCAAAATGAGGTTGCGCCTCCTTTTCAGCACATGAATGCATGCACGCTGATGTGGCTGGCTGGCTGCATGGAGAGATGCTCCTGCATCATACTCCACAGCTGCAAAAATCATGAGCTCCTGCTCATGAGCTTTCCCTGTAGTTGTTGGAATCCTCCTGGGTCCCAAACAAGTCTTTGGAGCTTTCCATGTGCTCCATTCTGCTGTTGTTGCTTCCGCTGCGCTGCTGCTACTGCTTTCCTTCTGCCCAGCTGCTCCTCGCTGGTAGTATCTGCTGACTTCGACATCAGCTCCATTATCTCCATGATCACCTCATCCTGCTTCTCCAGTGGCTGGTTTTTCTGTTGCAGTCTCCACAACTGCAAAATTTTTTGGCCATGGGACTGATCATCATGATCTCCCATGCCTTCATCTGTTTCCAACCTCACCTGTTGGATGTGCATGCACTGCACTTTCACCCTGTCTTCTAGGGCTTCAATCTTCTCCCACAGCTCAACAAGACATATGCTGTCTATGTCTCCTTCTTCTGCTTCTGCAACCTCCCATGTTGCATTGGTTTCAACTTCATGGCTGAAAATGCTGAGCCATTCCTCAGAATGCTCCTCTTCCTTTTCAGCTTCTTCGGCTGTCAGCTTCAGTGCTGCAGCTCTCTCAGTTTCTTGGCTGAATTCATTGAGACATTCCTCGAAATGCTCATTCTCTTTAACTTCTGCTGCAAACTCCCTTGTTGCAGTCTTTTCAGCTACAATGCTGAATATATCGAGCCATTCCTTAGAATGCTCATCTTCTTCTTTTTCTTTTGCTGCTGTTAGCCTCAGTGATACAAATCTTTCAGCTTGCTGGCTGAAATCATTGAGTTGTTCCTCAGAACTCTCATTCTTCTCTTCATCCGCTTGGGCAGTCTCAGATACCTGCTCCAATTCTTCTTCTTCTACAGTCATCTCCAACTGTGGATGCTCTGCTGTTGCTGCATGTACAACAGAATTTTCTGCCTCCTCCTGGGCAAATGGCAGGAATATTTCAATTCCCCCAATCATCAGTATATCATCCTGATGTTCCTCCTCTCCTGTCAGCTTCATCT
>ML801583.1:105881-118195 GCA_009831015.1 Picea engelmannii
AATAGCATCCCATCGGGGTTTCGGGGTTCGCAAGTTTGCAATGCAAAGTTTTCACCTCCATGGAATCCCCGATATGCCGATCCCCGATGCGCTCCAGATCTCTGACAGCTGGCCTCCACTACGCCACAATTCTTTGTCGCTGCTGTGCTGACAGTTGTACCCCACTCATCGGGGGTTTCAACATGCCCAGATCACTTGCTCCCGGGATTTCCAATATCTCGATTGACTCCAACCACTGATGGGTTGACTTTCCTTGTCGGCCCTTTCTCCGATGGTGCCGATCTCCTCCACACGTCCCTTCTCTGATGGACGACCTCGATTAACTCTCGGGGTTTCGGGACTTTCGATGTCCTGAATTCCTTGTCCTCAGGAACTCCGATTTTCCCGATGCGCCAAACGTCGATGGTGCTTGATCCTTTGACGCATGTCCCACCAAATCAACAGTCCCCGATAGTCAACGGGTCATTGCTTTCGGATTTCGGGAAATTCCCTATCGGGAAATCGGCAATTGCGATGTCGTGATTCACTTGCTCCCCAAATTGCCGAACCCCGAACTCCGATCTGACGTCATCTGCCAACGCCTCCTGTTGTAGCTTACAATCTGACACCTGTGGTCCACTCACTCTTGGGGCCCCACGATGCCACGTCACTTCGGGACTTCGCGGATCCGCGATGCAAGTTTCTTTGTGGTCGAAAACCCCAAAACACCGAACGCCGAAACCCCGAAGTCCGACTCCTCAGGATCGCATGCCACCTGTCCTTGCCCTAATCAATGGTTCTGATCAATTCGGGGAATCGCGACTCGCGATTTCATGAGGGGTAAACCTCTTACCTCACCAATCCCCGAACGCCGAAACTCCGAAGTCCGATGGACTTTAATTCTCCGCGCCTGCGCCTACGGATTAACTCCCGCGTAACTCCACCATGATCGAACGACCCTCGGGATTTCACGATTCTTTTCCGCGAATCTCGACCGTTGATTTTCCTCTTTGAGGAATTCCTCCACTCTGAAGCTCTCTTCCGTGCGAGCTTCCTCCTAGCTTTGTTCCACGATTTCGCCACGATGAAACTATCCCTCCTGAGCTTCCATCCTGTAGCTTCGACCTCTACTGATATTTCAACTGCTCCTTCAATGGAAGTGCCGACGCACTACTTGTCCTCGACGTCCAATCACTCTCCAAGGGTTGGACCTTCTGGACTCTTGACGCTTCTTCTCCTCTGCGAACCCTCAACTTGAGTCTCGCCTGTGCGTATGAAAACGCTATCCTTCCAGAGCTTCTGCCCTTTGAATCCTCACAGGATTCTTTGGCTCCTGCACTCCTGCAGAGTCTTCACGCGCAAAACGCTATCTGTCCTGAGCTTCCACAAACACTCTGACCCCTTTTGAGGGATTTGGTCCTTCTCCTCCCTCAGATGGAGAATATCAATGCCTTCCTGGCTATCACCCCAAGCAACCTCTTTTCTAAGTCTTCTGGGTATTCAGTAACACAGTGAAGGCTCCCTCAGTGGATGCTTCCTTCAAATGATAGAACTCAAAGAGTTCTTTCCTCCCGTGCCATATGCACACTTCGCGCGACGTCCTCCAGACGGAGCTCCTCAGAATCCTTGACATAATTCTGGTCTCTTTGAACTCACAGCAGAGTTCTTTCCTCTGTGCACTTATGTACACCCACTCGATACCCTCTGGGTAGAGCTCCTACAGAATTTCCAGTAAAGGTTCTGTCCACAACAGTGTCTCAGCTACACTGCCTTGACTATTGAGGTGTTCAGCAACCCCAAAGTCCTCCTTCTGTATGAGTTGTTGGCTTCCAGGCTGGTGCTCTCAAAACGTCTTTGTCTGACTCCTCACGAGTTCAGAAATGCCTCCTCAGTGCACTGGGATTCAGAGTCTCAACGCTCTGTCACGCCCTCATGGCATGAACCCTCAAAGACCTCTCAAACCTGAAATCAAACCAACTCCCTACAAATACATGATAACAATACACCATTGCAGCATATAATGAACACACACATACAGACATGCATATAATGACAGAAAATGCAGGAAAAATTGCTCTGTATTAATAATGGCAAATGCCTGTATATTATACAAGGTGTTCTCGATCTCTCCTCAGCTCTACATGTGTTCTCTCTAGATTTACTTCCTCCTTAAAATGAGACCTCCCTATCTCTTTTACCTGAGGGCTCACTGAGCGCTTCCCTCCAGGTACACCTACCCTATTCAATTACAATGAATGGGGCTATCTAATCCAGAATCGGACCTAGATCTCAGCCAATCTACAATAAAGACCGATCCTATCTAATGCCTAGACAAAGGCATGGCTTTTCTGGCTCAACATCCTAAGTACATTAACTTACATTCAATACAATTTCAAAATGAGGCTGCGCCTCCTTTTCAGCACATGAATTCATGCACACTGATGTGGCTGGTTGGCTGCATCGAGAGATGCTCCTGCATCAAATGACATGGAATTAGGAAATAATTCCAAAATTACCTTTTTTGAGGATTTTCTCCATTCAGTGTGAACAAATAATATCAGGGGAACCTATGGTGATGTTGTGGAAGTGGTACTACTATCCATCCTATTCAAAACACAATTTTAATTCCTTGATGTCCATAGTGATGGGGCCTAGTGTGTGTAAACGTTCAACACCTGAAACAATGTCACAACCACCCATGTCAATAGAAAAAATGTGGGATTTTAGGTTATAATGACCAATTTGTAGGCACACATTTTTACAATGACCCCCCATATTTCATGGAACCTCCATTAGCAATCATGATTTGAAAATTATTGAATGAATAGATTTAGCACAGGGTCTCTTGAGCAATGCGCTGATGAATAAAATTATGGTTGCTACCACTGTCCACCAGGATAATGAATTTATGATTCTTGATATACCCAACTAGCTTAAGATTATTGGGAGAAGAAATACCATTCAGAGAATTCAGAGAGATAAGTGGTTCGACTTCTAGTCACTACAAGGAAACAACCTTTTAGCAGAGGTTATAGCGGAGGTTTCTAGTGTTACAAAAATGGAAAAAATTATCAAAAAAACCTATGCTACAACATATGTTATCGATAACAGATGTTTTTGTGGATACTATAACAGGAGTTGATTATAGCTAAAAAGATATCGGCAGATGAAGGTGTTCATGGATGTTTACAAATTGGTGTGTTTGTATAAGGCACAAGAACTGATGCATACATACACATAGAACACCGGTGTTGTACACTTAACTTCAAGCACTGGGGTTGTATAATATGAAAGCACCGAGGAATTAAAATATTTAAGCATTGGGGCATTTTTTCGTATAAACATCATGGCATTGATCATGTAAGCATTGGGGTGTTACCATCAAAACTCAATGGGAAAGTTAAAAAAATCAAGCATTGAGGCTTTCTTCATAGAACGCACTAGTGCATTATTAATAAGAAGGCCTCGATGATGTATCAAATAATATGCACCAATGCGTTACATGGAAAAGAACCTTGGTTCATTAAAGCTAGAAAGCACTGGTGATTTTTAGTAACAAACCATCCCCGATGCTTATCAATAATGCAATAGTGCCGATGCATATCAAAAACACATACACATTGGTGATTCATATAATATTAACGCACCGATGACCAAATTTTTAATATAATTTTGTGGTATTAAATTAATATTAAAACTACTGCTAATTAATTACATAAAAGCACTAGTGTGAATTTCATATGAAACCCACCAGTGAGTTTTAATATTAAATGCACTGATGAGATTAATAGTCAAAATACACCGAGAAACATCGAGTTGTGATAGTGCAATTATTGTTATATTAATTTGTTATATGATGTTTGGATTAATTTGTTATATCATCAGATTTTGCATCTCTTCATTATAATATTTAGTCATCCATGTATTTCAACAACGATATAACATTTCACAACGACATTGGAAAACACAATAAAATAAATTAAAACATATGTTATTATATGAATAAGAGAGTATTTGTCATACAAAATGGGACACTTATCGGTAATCACTTGTTTTTCAATTGGGACACTATGCCCATTACATTACACAAAAATGTCTTATTTTCACAAAAAATTATTTCAAAATAATACAATTGCAACTTGCATTGATATCCAAATATATTGGTCATCATTCTTCACTGAAACTTCTGTTGGTGCTCGATCTACTTCCATGCCTTGGGTTATTTTTTTGAATGTTTGGTTGACTGTCTCGATTGTTTTGTTCTTCTTGAAGTTCCATCTACAAGCATACAAATAAAATATAATGAATCTATCTACATAGGTGAGAATAATGAAAACTGAAATAAATAATATACATAAAATTTAATTGAAAAGTGACATACCTCCAAATCAAGAAGTGACTCATTAATCATACACATATGTTCAAAATCAAATCTCATGCCTTGTTTCAAAAATTGTTCTGTTGGTTGAGTTCCATACATTGTTTCCGGCAAGTTTTATACCCCATATTAAATAATAGATTTAATATAAAGTATTACTTTTGTTTCATTAATTATAAAATGTGGGATGTAAAACAACATAGATTATACTTACAAATTCGACAAATAATGTTTGATATGCCAACATATACTCACAACTCTTAATTAACCCAATGTCAACCAATTTTTCTGATGGATCTTCTTTATATCTTAGCACCTATTTGAAGACATCGAATGATGGTTGTTGTAAAACAACTTAAAATATACAAAAAAAAAAACCTTAAGTTATTACAAGGAAATAATAATTACTCATAAACTTTACTATCGACCCTTTTCTTCCTTGTCGTCCAGTTTTAAGTGTTGAATGAGTTCCATTTTATTTTATTTTTTGTAAGAGAATATTTGAAAATTAATATTTAATGTATAATTAATTATTTGTACCTAATAGAAAAATTCATTGATTACATACATTTGAAGCGCGTTGTTGTTGAGATAGCTCCTCCTATGATGAAATTGTGTCTAGTTCTTTGACCATCTCCTTGTACACTTTTTTGGACATTCCTAATGGCATATTTTGGATATTAGTTCGTTGGTCCTCTGAGATTTTCATGATTTTCTTGAAAATATAACATGACAATAAAGTATTTTTATATTGATATATGAAAACTAAATATCACAAAATTGATATATTAATATATATATATATATATATATATATATATATATAAAGTGTTTTTAGGAATATTTCTTTTTTAATGATTCTTTTTTGTTGTTGTATGTTTTTACTATTGCAAGTCTGACATGTCTCATTGACCATTGCTCTGGAAATGCTTCCTGTAGTTTAAATATAACCTGGTTCTTGGAATCATTGGATTGATTTCTATATTGTAAGTGGATAGTTAGTCTATACGTTTTTTCCACTATATCCCTCATAGTTTTGTAAAATTTTCACCCCTTTGATCAATCTCCAACACGACTCTGGATGAGCTAAGGACCAATTTATCATCATTTGCATCTTCTATATTAATAAATTATGTCTTTTTATGATGGAATTTTGTTCCCTCGTTGTTGGTGCATGTAGAAAATTAAACATATGTGAATTAATAGATTGTTTGAATCATGCCATCTGATATTCCTAAGTATATTATTAATGAAAATATAAAAAAAAAAATCATATTGAATAGTATTTTTTCATTCACCTAATTCATCCCTCTGCAATTTTTCCATCAATATTTTACCCTCTTCTGCACTTAGATCCGAAATATTGTTATCTAAATTTCTCATTTTGTGGCCCTGCATGACGCACACTAACCAATACATATTAGTTAAACTCACATGTAGTTCAACTATATTAATTTTGTTTAGAATTTACATAGAACCTGCCTTGTTTGTTTTTATGGATGTGTCATCTTTGTGTCAACCCAAATTTTTTTTTTTGAACTCTTCTCACTCATATTTTTATCATTATACAACCTGTACCATTCAATACAAAAATTATTAAATATATTTTATAAATAAATCACATAAGTTTCAGTGAAAAAAAAATCATTGTATCTGGTGCGCTTTTTATATTCGAAGCACCTATGTGTTTATTACATAAAATGAACTGATGTGTTCCATACACCAACATGCACCGAACATTTTAATTTATTTTTTTTAATTTTGTGAATTACAATAGTGCAATGTATATAGAAGACATCACAATGACTACAATAGAAAACAAAAACATAGAAAACAAATTAAACATTCATAAAACAAAACAATATAAAAATTACACAGCGTTGAGAAGAAAAATTGAAAAATTATGTGATAGATTTTTTTGTGTTGTTTAGATGTGAACATCGACGATATTTTTTTATGTACCATATTTTTTATTTTATTTTTTAAATCTGGCTTAATTGGTGTGTTCCTTATACAGAAATGCACCAGTGCGTTTTTGTCGAAAAGGTGCATCGGAAAAGCGGAAAATGTTTTTTAAAAAAACATCAAATCAGAAACTGTTTAAAAAAATAAAATAAAAAACAAAGAGGCCCGAATTCATTTGATATTTGATTCAATCAATGGTCCCTTTGCCTCACATTATAAACACTTATATATAGAAAAACAAACCCATTAGATCTAAAATACCTAAAATGAAAAGAACTAATTCTGAAGTGATAGAGGGACCTAAATGCTAGGGTGAAATGTTCCATTCATGTAAGAAAATAAAAAATGGTTTAAGGTAAGTATGCATTATTTTTACTTTTATTTGAATGATGAGGAAGGATTGATGATAGAGATCTCAACCTTTTTCGTTGAATCCTGCAACCCTAGCTTTGTGCAAACCCCTATCTGCACTCACCCTCATATGGGTCTCCATAATCGTGGAATGCGAGCTCTAGAATTCCATGGACTCCCCCAAGGGAGTAGCCATGGGCTCTTCCATTTCATACAGAGAATCCCTAAACAATTCTACCATAAAAACTTAGGAACCTGCATAGGAAAATCACCATACCTAGTAACCCATGTAGGAAGATCAACCCACTTTGAAGAATGTAGAACAATTGACACCTGCACATCCACCTATGACCCACCAGATTCTGGAGGCAACGAAAACCAACACATGCACTACCAAATCATAGAAAAGACCAAGGATCGAGCTTCTGCTAGCTCACATCAATGCCATAATCAAACACATGAAAAATTATGCACTCATAGGTAAATTCATTGAAATCTAGCCGACGAAACACACACTTCTAAGATGGATCAAAGTGAAATGGAAACCCAAAGAACATTTTCACATCCAACTTAGATCAAAAGTTTTATTCACCATCATCTTAAATCTTCTCGATGACACAAGCGAAATACTAGAAGGGGGCCCCTACTTCTTCAATTCAGCAGGATTATACCTTCGAAACTGGAAAAAATGCTTCAATCCTGATAAAGAAGACTCCACCTGGGATCATGTTTGGATTAGAATCTACTCCTTGCCTCAAGACTACTGGGGTGATGAAACCCTCAAAGATATCAACAACGCTTTGGGTAACTTCGTCAAAATAGAAGAGAAAACTAAAACCAACAAGTACACCTCTTATGCTAGGATCTGCGTCTACATGCACATCACCAAATCACTTTCAGAATCTATTTTCTTAGCACATGAAGACATGGAATGGATCCAAATTATAGACTATGAGAATGTCCCCTTCATATGTCACAAGTGACATGAACATGTGCACCTCTTCATAGGCTGCCCTCAAAATAAGCCAGCCATAACTCTCAAAGGAACCACTCTCATGGATGAGGAAGGATTCAGAAAAATCCCCATTTGGCATGGAAACAATCGAAAATCCCATGACGTAACCAAATACACGGACCCGTTGACAAGCAACATATTTCAAGCCCTTGCCCAGAAATTTAATGGGGCAGAACCCATTGAGGAAGAAATCCATCTGGCCCTAAAAATGCAACACCAAGAGCCCATGCAAAACCAGGGAAAAACTCCTTCTACAGATCCAATTCTCACAGAGATCAACTCCCAATCCATCCCTTCCTCAATGTTGCTTCCTGAAAACCTGATCTTTGCTACTAGTCCAGATTTTGATGTGTTAATGAATGGAGACATGGTAGACCTGGATTTGGGTGAGCAAGATCTCCTAAGATTGGAGGATGCATTAAAAAAACATACCTTCCACACGATATCCCCAAAGCTAATTCATCTCCTCCAGGAGGTCCTCAACAAATTCAAATTGCATGCCAGACTTGGGATACAAAAAAACCCACCAACTGATTTGAAGCATGTCGTCAAATATATGAAAAAGCGATGGGGCAAAACATATCTCCAACACATCGCTTCTTTGGGTTTCAGGTTAGTGGAGTCAGGGAAATATTCTCAACTCATTTTTTTCTTCCAACACACAATTTTCCCAATGAAATGCATTTCTTGGAATGTTAGGGCCATTATTGGTCTCAACAAACATAGAATGCTCTACAGGAAAATTCACTAAGAAAAACCCATAATACTCGTGATTCAGGAAACAAAAAGAAAGAATGAAAATCTCCAGACTCTTCTTTAACGTCTTTGGAAAAACTACAACTCCATTGTACTAGATGCGACCAAGGCCTTAGGTGGTCTCACAATTTCTTGGAACCCTTCAGCCATCACCCTCAATGACTTCACCACCACCAAAAACTCCATCTCAGTTTCCTACCACCTTATAGGTATGGACATGCATGGCTTCATCACTAATGTCTATGGTCCACAAACTTGTGAACAAAATATCAATCTTCTAAAACTCCTAGAATGGTATAAGAAAGAACAACCCAGACAAAATTGGATCCTCAGTGGCTACTTCAACCTCATCACCAATCTTTGAGAAAAAAAGGAGGTCGTCGCCTACTCACAGAGGAGGACACCAAATTCAATAATTTTATTGAGAACAATGAACTGTTGTATATGGAAACCACCAATGGAATTTATATGGGGAATAACCGATCTGGAGGCCCCTCTCATATCTCCTCACACCTCGACAGATTTCTAGTCTCTTAAGACATCATAAAAAAAGGGGATGGAATTTCCTCTTCCATTCTCCCTTCATCAGGCTCATATCACTGGCCCATCTCCTTGCATTGACACCAAATAAACAAGGACCATTTATTCCCCTTCATATTCTAAAAATTATGGTTATTCATCCCAGAGTTCAAGCCTATGATCCAAAACCCGTGGTCATCCAACCATCCCCCAGGATGCACCAAAATGTACAGATTTCAGCAAAAACTAAAAAACTTGAAACAACATCTAAAAGTGTGGAACAAAATGACCTTTGGGAACATATTCTTAGCCAAAATCACCCTATAGAAGAACATGGAGACCCTACACTAAAATATCATCCAGGAAGGACACTCGACAACTCTCTCTCATAGAGAATTATAACTTCAATCCCAAAGAGAGGAGCAATGTCAACAAGAAGAAATGATTTGGAAACAAAAATCAAGATTCTCCTGGTTGAAGGAAGGTGAACACAATGTACCTCTTTCTTCCACCACTCAACCATCTAGCACAAAATTCATAGAAAAATATATTTCCTTAAAAATAAATATGACACTCATCTCGAAAACCACAAGGACATAGAAAATGATCTGGTCTCCTAACACGAAGATCTACTCACCGAGGAGAAAATATATATGGGAACTCCATTCAACGAATAGATAAACACATCCCTAGTCTGGTCACTGATCAACACAATGCCTCCCTAATGCACCCAATCACTCTCCAAGATGTGGACTCAATTGTCATGCAAATGTAAGAAGGAAAATGTAAGAAGGCACGGATCCTACACCGGATGGTTTTAAAATCAACTTCTTCCAGGCTTGTTGGGGTCTTCTAAATATGGATGTGTTGGACATCATGAAGAATCATGCAATCCTCAATGGGTCCTCCCTGCCCTTAATTCCACCTTCCTCACTTTGATCCTCAAAGAAGAAAATGTTGCAGATACAAGTAAGTACACACCCATATTGCTCTGCAATGTTATCTACAAAATCATCACTAAAGTCATAGAAAATAGGTTAAAACCTCTCCTTCCCCTGCTTATCTCCCCCGAACAAAGAGGATATATCAAGGGTAGGAATATTCTAGATGGAATTATTATATCCCATGAGGTCATCCACTCTCTAAAAACCACCAATAATATGGGCATGCTTCTTAAACTAGACCTATCCAAATAGTTTGATTGCCTCAACCGGGAATACATTGCAAATATTTTCCTATCAGTCAGTTGCACCCTCCTCAACCTCTTGGGCGTATTTGTTCAGATTCATCCCAACTTGCCTCGCTCACCCCACTCCCCCACTGTTCGAACTCCTCCTTCTGATCCTCCCTCCCCCAGAACTCATCCTCTTCCTTATGGGACCCACCATAACACCTCGGTGCCTTAGGAGACTACTAGCAATTCATCTGCGACGACCTCTCCAAAAAAGCACAATTCATTGATGAATCCCTTTATCAAGAGAGTAGCCCTCCTTGTCAAGGATCCAAGATCGGACAACTCCAACTCCCCAAAAAACAGAGACAATGATTTTGGTGGTTTCCCTGTTGTAGAATAAATTCCTCCAGATGGCCCTCCCATCATGAATGAAAAATAGTCTTTATGCTCATGCTTCTTTTCTTTTTCTAGTCTTTTTATCTAGAACGTTCAAGTTTTTTTCTAGTCTTATGATAGCAAGAAAACAGACAATTAGCCCTAATATTTTTTGTAAGCTTGGTTTCCCGTGAAAGGGCAGGGATGATGATCAAGTCTCTTCCCCACCTCGTTTCCCAATAAGGGAAGGCCTAAGTTTTTTCCATTCCCAAGGACAATCACTATGACTTTCTGATTGTATATCTACTGCATTTTGAATAGATTAGTTCCTGAATTTACAAAAAAAAAAGTACGAATTTTTTTCTCAATGTAGGGTTTTCAGTGAATCACCATACCCTTCAAATCTTGTTTTTATGAACATTTTTGTTGTTCCAAAGTATTCTTCTTCTCCATAATGTTCCCTAGTATGTCTCTCTTCCAAATATGTCTTCTGTAAATTTTGGAAAAATAATGAAAATATTGAATACCTTCTTAATATTAAAAAAACTTTATGAAAAAGGTTTAGAGTGAATCACCATACCCTTAAAATTCTCATATTTTTAATAATATTGTGGTTCCAAAGTATTTTTCTCTTCCATAGTGTTCCTCCATATGTCTTTCTTGCAAGTCTCTCCCCTACAATTTTTATCAAAATAATGAAATAGTGAATATCTTTTTAGTATTTAAATGACTATGAAATTTGATTCTCTCTCTTTTTTTAATTGTTTAAAAAAATAGTTCTCTTTTTTTTAACTTTTTCAGAATGACAATGCATTTATGTAAGATGCACCAGTGTATCCATATTACATTATGAAACAGTGCGTCCATATTATTTGATGCACTGATGACATATAATTATTTTTTATTGACAAAATCTAGAAACACGGCGTGGCTGATTTTTCAATGCATCGGTGCTTATTATTAATATGTGCATCGGTGCATTTGTGGTTTATAAGCGCATTGCTATGATTTTAAATTTATTTGAACTTTTATTTTCACACAAAATAGTATATCCATCTCAAATTTTCTTTTAGGATGAATTCACATGACTTGCAATACTTCAGTATACATTTTACATTTGATGTCTCCTTATTCTTAAAAAATGGTTTCAAAACTATATTCAAACTGATATTGTGGTATGGTCCTCAAAATTTATTTTAGATATGTACAGGCAAATTTATTGTTAATTTTGTTGAAATGCAGGGGAAAACCTTATTATATGATCAAATGGGCAATTCTTCAAATTCCATCCCATTCGAAATTTCTCAAATTCCATCACAAAGTTCTCCCTTTATATCTCTAGTAAGTTTGAATTATTTTATTTATGTTTCAATTATCTCATTGAATGCTTTTTAATCCATGTCAATCTGAATAGAAATGTATCCAAATTTGCAGGATCTTGATTCAGAATCAAGTTCAGATGCAGAAAATATTCCAATATCAGTTCAAAAACGTCGGAAAGTATTATCAGGAGCAACATACCACAAGAAGTTGGTAGATGAAAATGGACATCCACTTTACCTTTACAATTGTGACATTCCATATTCCAGCCACAATCCTTTGTCGACGATCTTAATAATTATTTGTTATAATGTAATTTGAACAAACAAATTATTGCATTGTGCTTACTAATATCATCGACGTACTAATGTTCAATATTTTTGAAATTAGGATTCTTCTGATGATCAACGACCTACCTAACATCTTCAGTTGAACCCCACAACAATGTCAACCTGAGAGAAGGATGCAATGATAGAAAAAAT
>ML801583.1:128397-147546 GCA_009831015.1 Picea engelmannii
TTGGGGTAATGATTTAGAATGGGAAAAATATCCATCCTCTTTATAAAAATAATAAAAAATTTCCATAAAATTTTTTTTATACTTAGAATTATGCCCCAAAAAATATTTTTCATAATAGTTATAGAAAAGACCTTAAAGTTGGCATCTAACCATTTCTTCCTGGGTCAATTTTTGGATCTTAAGAGGAGGGAAGGAGGGGTGGAATTGGTGGGTTAAGAACAAGGAATAAAGGGAGGATTTATAATTTGGAAAGAGATAACCTATTGTGCTTCCTTGGAACACTGAGTAGTGGCAAGCCAGGTCATATAGGTGACCCATTAGGACATGAGATTGGATTTCATCCTCAAGGACACTAATAAAGCATTAACAAAAAACAAATGTTAGACATGCCTTTAGTTTGGAAAGCTATTTTCTAAAAAGTAGTGATATATTATTCCATTGTACCATACCATTTTAGCTTTTCCAGATGACCCAGATGATGTGTGTTAGTGTCAAATCATTCATAAAGGTCTACAACAAATTGGGTCCAAGAAATATAGCCTCTATGTGAATTCTTACATTGTTGTCGCCATTTCCATTGTTCAAGATCCCAATAAAGGACAATAATGTGAATTTTGGTAAAGTCATCAATAATTACATGTAAGGAAAAATAATGTTTGATTTGAGTGACCTAAAATGTGGGGTTCGAGCCATCAAATTTATTCACTTCAACTTTGGGAAGACATAGTTCATGATGAAGGGGTTCAAAATGAAAGGTCATGGAATGGGAGAATTCAACAGACCCTTGGTATGAAGGATGTTTAAAGGAGGTGGGGCCCCATAATTGACTCATCATTGCAGTCAATTTTCTCACATATGCAAAGAGGGCTATCAATTTTTTGTTGGACATGGTATTATGTTGTTGGAATTGATGTCGATAATATCAATATATTATTATCATTATATGTATTTGAGATCCTAAATCCCAGGAGAGATAATGTATAAGGTTGTGTATATGACATAGTGTGAGGTGAAAATGAATCATGTATAAAACTAAATCTCAAAAGAGATGACTCACTTGAAGTGACACAAGAGATAGAGTTCTGCAAGTGAAGAAATCCTGATGCAGGAACATCTACGACTTAACCAAGTGAGCAGCGTGGAGGAAAGAGGAGAACAGCTGGACAGCGCCAGCACACGCATCTTGAAGATCCTTTGAAAAGATTGTTGCACCGTCGTTTGAAGGGAGGCATTCAAAGCCAGGCGCATTTGTATTGTAATATAGACAAGAAGGCATTTAATAGTTTTAATGCTGGTAGATAGGAATTAACTGTAGATTAGACAGTTTTCCTTTTGAGAGGGAAAACAGAGTATAGACACCCTCCCTTGTATCATTGTAAAAAACATTACATTCATTCAGCATTAGCATTGAGAGAAAGGAGCAGAACAGAGAGCTGTGAAGAACCTCTATGTACAAACATTGAATTAATAGGAAAGACTTTGATTTAATTCCATGGATGTGTTTGATCTCTGTGTGTTGTTGATATTATGCTTGTGCATGTTTTCTTTTTTTTATGCTTATCTTTTATATGATGCATATGTGATTGCATATCAGGTTCGAAACCTAAGAGAATGAAGAAAATGAGTTTCAATTGTTTCTCTGCTTGAGCCAGTAGATTCCTGCATAGAGTGCAGTTGAATTCCTCTGCATAGAGTGCGTCGAGGAGGCTAAGTAGTTAGACTCTTGTTCTCTTTTGCTCAGAACGAAATTGGTTGTTCGAGTCGTGCAGGTGAAGTGCAGGTAGAACGTGAAATCTCAGTAGCAATTCTGAGAAGGGAAGGTTGAAATAGCTGTGACTGCGAGCACACAGAACCCAGAAACCTTCAGCACCGTTGAGGATTGGTGAAGGTTGAAGTCGAGCATAGGGAGAGTGTTCGAGGGTTCTTGGAAGAAATCAGAGGAACAAAAGATCAGGAGGGATATCACCTTTGGTTCAGTTACACGGGACAAAGGTGGGAAAGCTGAGAACTCTTCAAGAGGAAGAGAATCGATGACTTGAACTTCTTGAAGAAAGAAGTCTTCAAGAACGGGCAGAACCCGGAGGGGGTCATCGTGCATCAGATTATCGGGGTTGGCGAGTGTGAGTATTGCATGCACGACGAGATCACGAGTCGTGATTTCTCGACTTAAACGAGACCGTCGATTTGAGCGCGGACAGGTGGCACAAGATCCTGTAGAGTCGGGGTTTCGACACTTCGGCGGTTTCGGCGCTAAAAGGAGCATGGAGAAACCGCGAGAGCGCGAGTTGCGACGGGTCCCACGACGATTGCGTGGAGTATCGCACGTGGCATCGCGTGTTCGGAGCTCGAAGGTTGGAAAAGCAGGTCTTCGGAATCGCGAGTAGCGATAACCCGAGGTTGACTGTTGACCACTGGGAATCGGGATCTCGGTATTCGATAGCTTGAAGGCGTGTCGCAAGTTCCACGATATCATGAGACCCGATCTCCTGATATGCAAGAGCAGTTCCGAGAAAGAGTAACATGTGGGAACAAAGGCTCCCGAGGGGAGTTGGAAGAGCATTGACTCTTCAGGCCGAGTTGTTGAAGGTCCTGGATAAGGCGACCGTCTGCTGAGGGGCAGGTTGCGTCAAATCCTTTTGTAAAGGATCGATTTACATGAGTTGTTCATTCTTAGTTCGACACAATCCAGAATCATTATATCGAGGTGAAGTCAGAGGTTGGGAAGGATTAAATCTCAACCGTCAGATTTGAAGAAACAACATTATGGACCGTTTGATCAAGTAGCAGATACATTACTTCGACACTTTGACACTTTGCCACTTTGGCAATTACCAAAGACAATGAAGGAGTTTTGGATGGTTTCCCAACCATTGGATCAAGATTCGATTTGGAATGGAAATGTTGAACCATCATATCACACTAAAGGAAAGGAGGTGGTCATCTATGTTGTTGACCAATTTAGTGAAAAGGAGTCTAAAAAAGGTAAGTTTACCCGAAGGATGAAGCCTCAAATTTGCAAACTCGCATCGACCGTTGGATAATGGGAGAACATGAAATCCCCTCAATTGTTGATATGGAGTGAAAATATTGAAACTGCCATATCGTGCTAATAAAGAAGGTGGTCAACTCTATATTTGACCTACTCCGATCATAAGAAGCTAAGATAAACTAAGAACTACCAAATCCCGGAGTTCCAGAACAAAGAAAGGCCATATGATCAAGAGACGAAAATCTCTATGGTGATAGATATATTTGACACTTAGGAAATGATCAAAGGATGGTATAAAATTGCCAAAAATCCTAAATCCATAAAGTCTTGAAGCAATGACAACCTTTAGATCAATAAGAAACCTCAAATGAACTTACGACTGTTAGATCCAGGAGGAAGACATGTGACACATCAATAGGCCCACATCAACATTACCATGTAAACAATATATGACACGTGGCCTAATTATATGGTTACAAGTGTCAAGTTCGATGTGGAACATAAGGACTATAAAAGTCACAAATCAAGGTGAAACGTGGCACACACATTAATATTCCATGTAATCATAGGTGATGTTAGCATACCACGTCACTCCAGGGTTATTGCCTCTGAGAATGTCCATATTCTCCTACCAAAAGAAATACCCGAAGCATCAAAGGTCAAAGTCACGAATTAAATTTTGGTCGTTGATCCAAGATCCTCAGGAATATTTCTCGATCGTTCGATCGAGTACAATGGAAGGATAACATAAGGAGTACTAACAACCAAAAGTAAGAGGTCACCACCATTCTATGACTTATTCAATAGGTAAACCTAATGAGGGATTTCTCTACTCCAGAGTCCTGGAGCCACAAATAGTAAAAGTCTTGGAGTGAACGAGAATCGTTCATGTACAACTCTTAATTAAGTCTTGACCGTTGATTTTTTGAAGCCTCTAGATAAGCCTGGATCTTCCATCTAACGAAATATTAAATATTGATTGTCTTATATACTAATTGAATAAAATATAGACACTTCATTGAAATGTACTCTGAGAGGATTCAATAATACAAAGGCCATAATTCCCGAACGATGAAGTACTGGAGAACCTAGATCCAACACCTGTTATGACCTAAGGGGGGCATATATATGGCTAAATGTATATGATATGACCCCGAGGGGGGGCATATATGGGCCTAAATGTACATGTAATGTTTAAATACATATGTAGTAGGGTTGACCTAGTGATAAGGGGGCTTCATGTGCAACTGTGAATAACTATATTTAAGAGATCATGTATTCATTATTGACATGTGAATTGTGAAGTATGAAAGGTTATTTGGAGGGGGTTCCATTATTCTTTAAGAATTTATTGTGTAAATTATCTATGTTGTAGTTTTTCTCCATGTTGAAACTTTTTACATGGTGCGTACTTCAGTAATTTATGATATTTTTAGCATTTCGGTTCATAACATTTGGTATGAGAGCTCAAGGTCTTGGGGTTTTGCTACTACACTTGAGACACTTTGGAATTTTCTCTATAACATTTTTTATACATTGTTACCGAAGGAATCCCTTGGATGATATTTATTATACGGATCAAGGTATGGGGGATTAAAATTTCATCTCCTGAGTCCTTATACTTTCATAGATATATCCTTCGTAAGATAGGGTTCGGTAATCATCCTTAATTTAGTCATCGCATAATTTTTTCTATAAACATAACTTCGTAACCATTAAGACCCTGATATAAGGAGGATACACATAGAAATTAACAAGGTATATGTGATAAAAATATCAACATATGGGTCATCCAACATTTGTATACACACCCTGTGCGAGACATGGTAGCTAACTAGTCCTATTGACTAGTCTCAAATAGGTGTTCTGGATAAAACCGTCATAACTTATTCATAGAGAATCCAAATTGAGTGACACTAGTTTCATTGAATAGTGGAAAGGAAATATTAGTCTGTGTACAATTTTCATAATTTTATATCAATTATGGTGCACGAGGCATGTTGTAAAAATGATCTCTTGTGGAAAGGCCAAAAATCAGCAAGGTGTGGGGAAGTTACCATAACTTCCACTTGTCACATCAAATTTTGGTCATACCTATGGAATTGCAGAGAATAAATTTCATAGTACTAAAGGTCACATTTTCAGAAAAAAAAGGGCCTAAATTGCAGAGATACATCATAATTAAGGTCATCCAGGAGAACAGACTCCAAATAAGGATTTCAAAGGTATGTTCACTTAAAACTATCATAACTTTTGATCGGAATGTCCGATTGAGATGATTCAAAATCCATTGGAAATATAATGCATAGAAGAGAATATTGGAACAATTATTACAACTATTTGAGATATTTATCCTTAACATATTGAGGTTGTGATTTGAGGGTTGATATTAGACCCCAATTAAGAATCAATGGAAATACCTAAATTTATAGGAGATGAAGATAACGATGAAATCAATCCTATGGAATGGTTGAGGTTGGTAAGACAATATAATATGAATCTTAGTAAAGAAAGAGATTATTTTTTTGATGAAGCTTGGAATTGGTGGATGAGTGTTGATCAAAATACTAGATGACATTGCACATGGGAAGAATTTGAAAAAAGATTCTCAAATAAATGGATTAGGGATACAAAAATGGAGGAATTGTTTAGAAATCAAGATGAATTAAAAGAATCAAAGAAATAGATTAATAAGAAGGGTGAGGAGATATATAATATAATATCCCTTCATGAATCACTCATTAAGGAGGTTAAGAACCTAAAGCAAGAAAATACTAGCAAAGACAAGTGGGGAAAAGATGAATCAAGAGAATATTTGAAAAGAAAAGATGAAGAGATAATAAGATTATGAAGCCATAATAAAAAACTATTGGATGATTTTAAGAGATTGAAAGAAGAAAAGAAGAATTGTCAAAATAAAGAAGAAAGAAGAATCTTGGATGAATAATCTACCAAAATACTACAAGAGTAAATTTGCAAGAAGGTTGAAGAATCCTTAAATACGGATGAGGTAAAGTCATAAATCAAAGCCAAAATTAAAGAAGGACATCAGAATTTGTTAGATGGGATCACATTGCATCTTCAAAAGGAGAAATAAGACAACATTCAAGAAGGTCAACAAAAGATGCTTGAAGAATTTGAACTCCATCTAGAGGATGTACATGCCAAATATGATGGTATTATCTCGAAGGTTAGAGTAATTAAAGACCAAGGAAATATGATTGAGGATTCCATTTTCAATGAAAAGAAGATATATGAAATGCACTTGCAGAGTGATGAAAGGTCGTCAAATGTGAAACAGTATCGACACCTTCATTACCAAGAAACATTTCAAGTAATACAAGAAGGATGATATCAACATTATGAAGGAAGAAGATGGAATACTTGTCAATATTCATGGAACAAGGGATCACCAAACTACTTTTCAAGAAGCTATTATTAGAGAGCAACAATGACTACAAATTGGAGAAGCTTAAAAAAAAATACATGGAATCAAAGGAAAGAAAATTATTCAACAACTAAACACCAATGATTAAAACCGAAAAGAATTGATTTTGGATGGATAGATCATCAATAATGGAATGAAGAAAGCAGGAACATAAAAAAAATCATATTACTTGGTTTCATCACATGTGAATCCTTCTGATGCAGGAGCATCGCCAGCACATCAAGCGAGTCGGCGCAGAAACGGAGGACAGCTAGAGAAGCCAGCACAAATTTTGAAAATGCTTTGGAACTGTTGCGCAGATATTAAATGAGTCATTTAAGAGATGACACACTTGTATATTGTAAGGGACCTTGAGCGGATATCTCTCATCCTTTAGTAGATAGTCGACATTTAGTATAGTTAATGCTGGTAGATAGGAATTTAATTTTAGATTTCATAGCTTTAGAGTCCAAGAGGGAAAATGGATATAGACATCCTCATTGTATCATTGTAACATTAGCCTGAGCTTGAGGAAGAATTGAATGAGAAGAGTAGAAGAGCATGAAGAGAATTGTATGAAGAACACCCATGTACAAGCATTTGAATTAATAGAAGAAAGCTTTGATTCAATTTCATGGTTTGTGTTGTTTCTCTGTGTATTGATGTTATGCTCATGAATGTTTGCTTATTGTCATACATTTGCTTTTATATGTTGTGTATGTGATTTCATGGTTGAATTGAAGTCTGAGAGGGAGATGGAATGAGTTTCAATTGTTTCTCTATTTGAGCCAGAGGATTCCTGCAAGGAGTGTAGTCGAATTGTCCGCAAGGAGTGCGTTGACAGAAGGGTCAAATTAGAGATAAATTTTGTTCTTATTTCCTCAAAGGTGCAGTTGGGAAAGGGAGCCATGCAGTGAGCGTGTAGGCTAGGCAAAGTCTCAGGGTTGCGAACCTGAGGGAAGTGTTAGAAGACTGCTACAGCAGGAGTGCACAGAGTCAGGAGACTTCATCACTTAGTTGAGGTCGAAGGGTTGCCGCAAGGAGTGCGTGTAGGAGGTTTCCAAGAAGATTGAAGTCGTGGAAAATCTTGGGAGGAGTAGGACTTTGAATTCACTGAAGGATAAGAACAGGGAAGCTAGTATTGAAAGTCTGAGGGAAGTGTCGCAGGTTGGCGAGCAGGTGAACGAGTTTCGTGGAAAGACATTTCTTCATTCCGTGAGTGGCATAAGGAAGAACGGATGGTCGAAATCCTCTAAGGAGATTTTGTGAAGTTCTGAGGACCATTAGATCTTGCGGAGATGAAAGGAGGCTACAGTGGGGAACGTCCGAAGGATTAAGGCTCAGGAGGGGCAGAGTTGTCGATCCGAGTCACTAGGACCGTCGGATCTACACGTGATATCATGTATCAGGGATTCGTGAGTTGAAGCTACAAAGGATTGCATCAGGAACTACAATATCGTGATCTGTGATATTCCGACGAACCCAGAACCTTTCTTTGGTGAGGACGCGTGTCAGGAGATCCAAGGAATTCGGGGTTCGGAGAATCAGGGTTTTCAAGGACAGAGTGTTCCTGCAGCTTGGAGTCATGAAATGCGATATTCCGATGGGAAAGTTGTGTGGGCCATAGTAGGAGCTAGTGGAGGATAGGTGGCACAGTATCGTGGATCGGGAAAAGGAAAGTCTCGAATCCATTGATAGTAGGATTCACGATCCCGCAAATTCGGAAGTCCCAATGAGGTGACGGGACTGTTGAATAATCAAACCACGTGAGCATCAAAGAATCGACGCATCAGTGTTCGGAGTTTGGAAATTTCATTTGCTGACATCGCGACTGGCGAAATCCCGATAGAGAGGACTCCGATAGTAAGGAAAAGTCAACATTGACTCGCGTCGGAGTTCGGGGAATCGTGAGGCAACAAACACGCGACCATAGGATTCACGAAATCGCGAAGTCTGATTTCCCGATCATTAAGGGAGATGATTTGGAGAGTTGTTGTGGGTAAGGAAAATTCCCGATAGGGAATTAGAGGAACCTTTGATTTCTTCGGGCCAAGAGTGGAAGAAGATCCTGTGGGAGCGGACGTGCTCCGAGGAGTGTGGTTGCGTCAGGTGTGGTATCAGAGATGGAGTATCTCTTTGCTTTCTATACCAGAGAAGAGGAAAATTCACCATGCCACTGAGGAGAGAAAGGAAATCACTTGATCCAGAGGATAGGGAGGTGCGAAGAAGAGGTAGGTAGGTAGTAAATCCAGAAATGGAGAGACAAATGAGAGATCTCCAAGAAAGACTCGAGGACATGGAGACAACACAAAGACGCATGGCTAGTGCAGGGGATCTAAGCGATTCCGATAGTGAGATAGAGGCTGAACGCGAGGAGGAAGTTGCATCCAAGGATGCATCAACTGAGTGATTGATCAAAGCTATTGCCAGAATGGATGCAAAGGCGAAGATGAATATTCCAGTATACGAGGGAAATCTGGATGCAGAGGAGCTTCTATATTGGATTAGGGATCTAGATACCTACTTCGACTATGAAGACGTCGAAGAGGATAAGAAAGTTAAGCATGCTATCACGCGCTTGAAAGGACAAGCAACATTGTTGTGGGATGAGCTACAAGCTGACAAACGCTGCAAGGGAAAGTAGAAGATCAAGAGCTAGGACAGAATGATTGCAAAGATGAAAGAGAAATTCATCCTGAGAGACTATCAAATCACTTTGTTCAGGAGGATGCAGAACCTGAGACAGAAACTGATGATAGTGAAAGAATACACTGAGGAATTCTATCGACTGAACATCAGGGCAGGTCATCGGGAGAGCAATGATGAGAAGGTTGCTAGATATCTAAATGGTCTGAGATACGACATTCAGGATGAATTGAGGATGGTAACCATCCAAACGGTAGAGGATGCTTATCAGATGGCTTTGAAAGCTGAGGAGAAGTTGAGCTGTAAACAAGTTCAGAGGGGCCAAGGTAGAAGTCAGCCCAGGGGAAAAGTAGTTTCCCAAGAAAAATACCAGAAGCCTAGGGAGGAATGGAAGAAACCTCTGGGTAAAGTTGAAAGAGGTGGAACCTCACAGAGAGGGCCACATGTTGAACAGAGAGGGAAGCATATAGAGCAGAGTGGGGGATACGCTGATGGAAATGCTTTTTCCTTGTACTAGAGGTAGAGGAAGAGGAAGAGGTGGAGTAATCACATGCTTCACATGTGGAAAGAATGGGCACAAGTCTTATGAGTGTCCAGAGAAAAATAAGGACATTGGAGAAGCTCATATCACCAAGGCGCAGAGGCAGGATGTTGAGGCAGAAGGTGAAGAAGGTGGAAGGTCACTGATGATGCATAAAGTTCTCTTAACACCCGAGAAGGAGGTGGAGGACTCATCTCAAAGGACCAGACTTTTCAAAACAGCTTGCAAGACCAAGGATAGGGTGTGCAAGGTTATCATGGACAATGGTAGCACAGATAATGTCATTTCAACCGAGATGGTGGAGAAGCTGGAGCTGGAGACGACTGATCATCCAAGCCCACATATAGTTTCATGGCTACAGAAAGGACACCAGGTAACTGTTACTAAACAATGCTTGGTTGAATTCAAGATAGGTGGATATAATGACAAGATTTTATGTGATGTTATTCCCATGGATGTGTGCCATCTATTGTTGGGTAGACCATGGCAATATAACAGGAATGTAATTCATGATGGGAGGATGAACACATATACCCTAGAGAAGAATGGGAGAACCCATATGTTGCTTTCGATAAAAGATAAAGAGATGAAGTCGGAAGTAAGCAACACAATACTTCTCATGAGTGGGAAGGAACTTCTTACGGAGGTTAAGAAGAAAGAAGATCCACAATTCTTTATGGTCAGGAAGCCGAGGATTGTTCTGACTAGCACAAGAGTGGATGATTTACCAAATGAAATTCAGGAACTACTGGAAGAGTTCACTGACATCATAGTGTACGAATTACCTCATTCGTTGCCACCGGTGAGGAGTGTGAGTCATCATATTGATCTCATACCAGGATCTAGTTTTCCAAAAGAAGCCATGTACAGGTTGACACCTCAGGAAAATGAGGAGGTTAAGAAACAGGTCTAGGAGTTATTGGACAAGGGATTGGTCAGAGAAAGCTTGAGTCCATGTGTTGTTCCAACAGTACTCAGTCCAAAGAAGGATGGAGGATGGAGAATGTGTACTGACTCAAGAGCGATTAATAAGATAACCATAAGGTACAGATTTCCACTGCCAAGAATGGATGATCTGATGGATTTCCTGAGTGGGGAAAAATATTTTTCAAAGATTGATTTGAAAAGAAGATATCACCAGATTCACATGAGGGAAGGTGATGAATGGAAAACAACATTCAAGACAAACGAAGGTTTGTATGAATGGCTTGTTATGCAGTTTGTCTTGACAAACGTGCCAAGTACCTTTATGAGGTTGATGAATGAAGTCCTGAGGGAGTTCATCAGGAAGTTCATCAGTGTGTACTTGGACGACATATTGATTTACAGTAAGTCAGTGGAAGAACACTTGAAGCATTTGGCTATAGTGATGAAGAAGTTATAGCAGGAGAAGTTGTTGATTAATATGAAGAAGTCCTCATTCATGAAGATAGAACTCATTTATTTGGGATTTTTTATTTCAGTGAATGAGTTGAGGATGGATCCGGATAAGGTGGAAGTGATCAAGAATTGGCCATCACCGAGAAATATTTTTGAGGTGAGGAGTTTTCATGGTTTGGCTAGTTTCTACTGAAAATTCATCAGGAATTTCAGTGGGATTAGCACAGCGATGATGGGTATAGTGAAGAAGCGGCATAAGTCTTTTCATTGGACAACAGAGGCTGAGAAGAGCTTCAATCTGTTGAAGTGGAAGATCACGGAACAACCAGTTTTGGTGTTGCCGGATTTCCTGAAGACATTTCAGGTGAAATGTAACGTAAGCAACTTTGCCATAGGGGCAGTGTTGAGTCAGGAAGACAGACCAGTTTCATATTTCAACGAGAAGTTGTATGAGGTGAAACTAAAGTACTCCATGTACGACAAGGAATTTTATGCTATCATACAAGCACTGAAGAAGTGGAGGCATTACTTGATCCCAAAAGAATTTATATTGTACAGTGACAATCATGCATTACATTTTGTGACTCAACATGAGAAGTTGAATCAGAAACATGCAAAATGGGTAGAGTATATGCAGAATTTCACATTTTTGATTAAACACATTTCAGGTAGTGCTAACAAAGTGGCTAATTCTTTGAGCAGGAAATGTTTGTTGTTGTAGGAGTTCTGAGTCAAAACATTGGGTTTTGAGGATCTCAAGAACATGTATGCAGGTGATGCAGATTTTGCAGAGGCATATGAAGCAACTGAGAATCCAGTTCTCAGAGATAGGAGTCCTTGGATATATTACATGATCCAGGAAGGATTGTTGTTCAGAGGCAATCAACTGTGTATCCCAAAATGCTCCATGAGGGAGAACTTGTTAAAAGAGAAACACAGTGGTGGATTGGCAGGACACTTTGGCCATGAAAAGATGTTCGCGAAGATGAATGAGTCATATTTATTGCCGGGGATGCGAGCAGATGTCAAGAGATTCGTTGACAGATGTAGAATTTGCCAACATTCAAAGGGAAGAAAGCAAAATGCAGGTTTTTATCAGCCATTGCCCATACCAGAGAGGCCATGGGAGGCGATAAGCATGGATTTTGTATTGGGATTGCCAAGGATGCAAAGAGGATTTGATTCAATCTTTGTGGTAGTAGACAGGTTTTCTAAAATGGCACACTTCATCCCATGCCAGAAAACCAACGATGTGACTCACATCACAAATCTGTTTTTCAAGGAGGTCATTCGACTTCATGGGTTACCAAAAAGCATAGTTTCAGACAAAGAAACCAAATTCATAGGGCATTTTTGGAGGACCTTATCAAAGAAGCTGGGAACTAATTTGGCGTTTAGTTATGCTTATCATCCTCAGACAGATGGTAAAATAGAAGTGGTAAACAGAAGTCTGGGAGACTTGCTGAGAAGCTTGGTGATAGAGCACCACAGCAGTTGGGACCCCATATTGCCATAGGCAGAGTTCGCGTATAACGATTCAGTGAATCAGAGCATAGGGAAGAGTCCATTTCAGGTTGTTTATGGCATGCAACTGAGAGGAGTTTCTGAACTAAGGGATTCAGAACAGACTGCTACTAGCAACGCTAGTGTAGAAGAATTCCTTGAGGCGATGAAAGAACTTCACAGCAGGGTGAAGGAGCGGTTGCTGAAATCAAGCCAGGAGTATAAGCACAGAGAAGATCAACATCAGAGACAACTTCAGTTCGAAGTTGGTGATATAGTTCTGGCACACTTAAGGAAAGAAAGGTCCCCGAGGGGAACATACAATAAACTAAAAGTGAAGAAAATCGGACCATGTAAGGTCTTGAGAAAATTTGGGGAAAATGCTTATGAGATCGAGTTGATGGATGGCATCGGGATATCTTCAATATTCAATATCGCAGATTTATATCCATACAGGACTGGAGAAGCAGAGACTAGAACTGAGGAACCAATGATCCAGTGGATGAAATAATTGCTAGTTGCAGAAAAGCCACAGATGGAATGCATACTAGACAAGAGAGTGGGTAAGAAGACCAGAAGGAAAGAATACTATAAGTATCCGGTCAAGTGGAAGAATCACCCAGTGGAAGATGCCAGCTAGGAAAGTGAAGAAGAAATACAGAAGCATGGATAGACCGTACAGAAGCTGATGGACAGGAGCCCATGAAAGTTTTCAAGCCAAGGAGTATGATGCAAGAGCATCGCCAGCACATCAAGCGAGCCGACGCGAAAACATAGGACATATGGACAAGCCAACACAAATTTTGAAAATGCTTTGGAAATGTTGCACAGATATTAAATGAGTCATTTAAGAGATGGCGCACTTGTATATTGTAATGGACCTTGAGAAGATAGCTCTCGTCCTTTAGTAGATAGTTGGAATTTAGTATAGTTAATGCTGGTAGATAGGAATTTAATTTTGGATTTGATATCTTTAGAGTCCAAGAGGGAAAATGGATATAGACACCCTCATTGTATCATTGTAACATTAGCCTGAGCTTGAGAAAGAATTGAACGAGAAGAGCAGAAGATCATGAAGAGAGTTGTATGAAGAACACCCATGTACATGCATTTGAATTAATAGAAGAAAGCTTTGATTCAATTTCATGGTTTGTGTTGTTTCTCTGTGTTTTGATGTTATGCTCATGAACATTTTCTTCCTGTCATACATTTTATTTTATATGTTGTGTATGTGATTTCATGGTTGAATTAAAGTCTGAGAGGGAGATGGAATGAGTTTCAATTATTTCTCTATTTCAGCTAGAGGATTCCTGCAAGGAGTGCAGTCGAATTGTCCACAATGAGTGCATTGACAGAAGGGTCAAATTAGAGATAAATTTTGTTCTCATTTCCTCAAAGGTGCAGTTGGGCACATGAGTCGTGCAAGGAGCACGCAGGCTAGGAAAAGTCTCAGGGTTGCGAACCCGAGGGAAGTGTTAGAAGACTGCTGCTGCAGGAGTGCGCAGAGTCGGGAGACTTCATCACTCAGTCAAGGTTGAAGGGTTGCTGCAAGGAGTCCATGCAAGAGGTTTCCAAGAATACTGAAGTCGTGGAAAACCTCGGGAGGAGTAGGCCTTCAAATTTACTGAAGGATAAGCGCAGGGAAGCTGCTATTGAAAGTCTAAGAGAAGCGTCACAGGTTGGGGAGCAGGTGAATGAGTTTTGTGGAAGGACATTTCTTCATTCCGTGAGTGGCATAAGGAAGAATGGACGGTCGAAATCCTATGAGGAGATTTCACAAAGTTCCAAGGACCGTTAGATCTTGCGGAGGTGCAAGGAGGCTATGGTGGGGAATGTCTGAAGGATTAAAGCTCAGGAGGGGCAGAGCCATTGATCCGAGTCACCAGGACCATCAGATCTACATGTGATATCGTGTATCGAGGATTCATGAGTCGAAGCTGCAAAGGATTGCATCATGAACTACGATATCGTGATCCGTGATATCCCGATGAACCCAGAACCATTCTTTGGTGAGGATGCGTGTCAGGAGATCCAAGAAAGTCAAGGTTCGGAGAATCAGGGTTTTCAAGGATAGAGTGTTCTTGCAGCTCGGAGTCGCGAAACGCGATATTCCGATGGGAAAGTTGTGTGGGCCACAATAGGAACTAGTGGAGGACAGGTGGCATAGTATCGGGGATCGGGAAAAGGAAAGTCCCAAATCCATTGATATTAGGATTCACGATCCCATGAATTCCGAAGTCCCGATGAGGTGACGGGACCGTTGAATAGTCAAACTGCGTGAGCATCGGAGAATAAGCACATCGGGCTTTGGCGTTTGGAAATTCCATTTTCTAACATCGCGAGTGGTGAAATATTGATAGGGAGGACTCCGATAGTAAGGAAAAGTCAACGTTGACTCACGTCGAAGTTCGGGGAATCGTGAGGTAACAAACACGCGACCATAGGATTCGCGAAATTGTGAAGTCTGATTTCCCAATCATTAAGGGAGATCATTTGGAGAGTTGTTGTGGGTAAGGAAAATTCCCTATAGGGAATTAGAGGAACCTTTGAGTTCTTCGGGCCAAGAGTGGAAGAAGATCCTGTGGGAGCAGACGTGCTCCGAGGAGTGCGACTGCGTCACCTTCAAATCCAAAGCTTTGAGGACAAAGCTTTTTGAAGGAGGGTACTATGCTATGACCCAAGGGGGGCATATATATGGATAAATGTATATGATATGACCCCAAGGGGGGTCATATATGGGCCCAAATGTACATGTAACGTGTAAATACATATGTAATAGGGTCAGCCTAGTGATAAAGGGGCCTCATGTGCAAGTGTCAATAGCTATATATAAGAGATCGTGTATTCATTATTGACATGTGGATTGTGAAGTATGAAAGGTATTTAGTTATTTGGAGGGGGTTCCCCTATTCTTTAAGGAGTTATTGTGTAACTTATCTATATTGGAGCAGAACTCCAATATAGATAAGTTACACAATAACTCCTTAAAGAATAGGGGAACCCACTCCAAATAACAAAATACCTTTCATACTTCACAATTGACATGTAAATAATGAGTACATGATATATTATATATACCTATTCACAATTGCACATGAGGCCCCTTTATCACTTGGATGGCCCTATTACATATGTATTTACACATTACATGTACATTTGCACCCATATATTCCCCCCTGTTGGCAAATAGTTAACAAACAATGAATAACAAATATTTAATAGACAGTGAAAGCTTGTCATTGATGGCAAGTACAACAGTGAAGATGGCATGAGTACATGAAGTTTATAATCGACAGGAAAACAGAAGATAAGTTCAAGAAGGTCGAATGATCGAAGGTGAATGATCGAAGGCAACGCAACATTGATCGAGTGATCGAAGATTTGTAAAGTCTGACAAGAACTACTGATCGTTGGATCCCATCCAAAAATTCTCGACAGAACGAGGGTCATTAGATCTGAATTTAGACAAGAAGAGTGTCCTAAAGAGGAGAATAGATCTCATGGGTTCGATCCAAGCACGGGATCCAACCATCGATGGATCAAGGAGAACCTGCACGCCTTTTAAAGTATAACAAGGAGAAAAGGGGCTCACAAAATCCTGAAAGAAGGAAGATCGCGAGATGGACATGTCAAAGATTATCATCATCAGGAATGTCGATATTGCGATATGCAAAATCGTGATGTAATCTGAGCTGTCAGATTAAAGGTTTGATCTAGACCGTTGATTCCAGTCCTTGTCGGAGTTTTGGGGATCGAGAGTGGAACATGTCAAAGATTATTGACATCAGGAATGTCGATATCGCGATATCTGAAATTGCGATGTAATCTGAGCCGTCATATTAAGGTTGAATCTGGACTGTTAATTCCAGTCCGTGTCGGAGTTTTGAGGATCGCGATATGGACATGTCAAAGATTATTAACATCAGGAATCCTGATATCACGGTATGCGAAATCGCGATGTAATCTGAACCATCATATTAGGGTTGAATCTGGACCATTGATTCCTCTCCATGTCGAAGTTTCAAGGATCATGAGCTGGACGTCTCAAATATTATTAACATCACGAATCTCGATATCACGATATGCGAAATCGCGATGTTATCTGAGCCGTCATATCAAGCTCAGATCTGGACCGTTGATCTAACTCCATATCGGAGTTTCGGGGATCTCAACATGGAGTGGAAAGTAAACAATGCAACAAGAATGTTGATTTCGCGATAAGTGAAATTGTGATTTAATCGCAGTCGTTGAATAGAGATCAGATCTGGACCGTTGACATAACTCCATATCGGAGTTTCGCGAATTGCGACATGGAGAGGCAAAGAACCCAATGCAAAAAGAATGCCGAAATCGCGAAATCGTGATTCAATCGTATCCATTGAATCAAGATCACATCTGGACCATCAAATCACAGGACATGTGGCAAGTGATCAAAATTTCACTGACTTGGGGTCAACAGAGCATAGTGTTGAAATTCACGAAATATGAAATCGCGAAAGAACTTTTTGCATAGGCGCTTGGTTATGACCATAGTCATATTGGGGAAGGAGCTAGTGCAGATAAGTTCTGTATCGGAACTTTAGAGATCATGTAATGAAGTATCAAGACACTCAGTACAGGATTGTCGAAATGTCGAAACCTGATTTAAAGGAAATGAATTCAAGATCTCATGAAGCCAATCCAATGGTGCAGATGAATTTGAACAAAGATCAGAGTATTACTATTCTCTCTCATAGTTAACTCCTCAGTTACAAATATGTTAGCAAAACAGACTCATGATGGCGAATCAGTTGGCGTTTCAGTTGCTTAGACAGTTCTATTTGCCTAAGGAGTTGGGAAGTTGAACCGTTGTGTAGGTGTGTATAAAAGAAGATGAGACAGACTGTGTGTGGTTGGCTGTTCTGGAGGAGAAAAGAATAAAACTGTAAGAAAAGGAAAATGAAAGAATGCACAACAGGAGATTGAGCATATGTGCAGTGTGAGATGAAATGCAGAGAAGAATAATAGAACAAGTTGAAGAAGAGAAGAATGAGAGAACGAGTTGATGTAGAGCATACCTGCTGAACAGACAGAGGAAGAGAAGAGCAGCAGAACAGTGTGTAGAAGACCAGATTTATAGAACAAAGAAAGATTGGTAAGAACTGATTTATCTGTAAAGTTGACTTTTTATTTATCCATTCATATTCTAGGGAGGTTGGGAGGTGCTCGGGAGGATTGTTGTCCTCAGAGGTTCAAGTGGGAGCTTGAACATAGGAAGTTGTAACTTCCATCTGGTTGCAGTCAGAGAAACCAGGGTGGCAGTGTGGTGTAAGGGAGAACAAGTGTTCTCTGTTATACAGGTTGGAGCTTATGTAACTGGAAGTTAGTGCTTCCATCCAATTGGTGCTGGAACATATAGGAAGTTGGTGCTTCCTTCTAGTGGGTGCTAGAGAAACTAGCGAGTCGGTGCTTCCTTCTAGTGGGTGCTAGAGAAACCAATGAGTTGGTGCTCTCAAACAAGTTGCAGCTTGTAAAACAGAGGTAGAAGCCTCACATTGAGTTGGTGCTCAATTAGAGATGATGTACAGAACCTAAAAGATTGCCTATCATTTCGAAGAAGAAGAGGTTTTCTCCCTTTATGGGTTTCCTCGTGAAAAATCTGTCTCTGTGTATATCTTATGTGTGACTGATGCTCTTTACTTTTATTGTCCATATGCGGTATATTGTTGATGATCACTTGAAGAAATATTAATAATGTCTTAATAGATTTAAAAAATTTTAAGCTCAACTACAATTGATTCACCCCCCCCTTTCAGTTGTCTTAGTAATTTCAACAATTGGTATCAGAGCAGGTTCCTTTTATTCAAAGGTAGATCTGTAAGCTTAAACATGACAAGTCATGAATGAACTTCAACCTCTAAGCCCCCTCTATTTGATGGAACAAATTTTTCCTTCTGGAAGATTAGAATGAGAACATACTTAATGGCCTTGGGTGCTGATGTACGGGATGTAGTAGAGACTGGATATACAAAGCCTGTTGTGCTAGCCTCCAAGGATGATAAGTTAGAGTTTAGTTTTAATGCTAAGGGGATGAATGCTATCTTGAATGTACTTGTTGAAGCTGAGTTTGTAATGGTGATGCATCTTGATACTGCCAAAGCAATGTGGGATAAACTTATTAACAATTATGAAGGAAATGAGAAAGTAAAAGATGCCAAACTTCAAACATACAGATTGAAATTTGAACAACTAAAGATGAATGAAGATGAAACAATTAGCAAGTATTTTTTAAGAGTTGAAGAACTTGTAAATGCCATGAAGGGTCTTGGTGAGAAGTTTGATGACTCACTCTTAGTTCAGAATATTTTAAGATCTCTACCTGATAAATTTAATCCAAAAGTCTCTTCAATAGAATAATTAAATGATCTTAAAACTCTGTCCATTGATCAACTTCTAGGAACTCTAACTGCATATGAAATGAGAATTAACAAAGACAAATCCAGTACTAGAGAAGCATCTTTTAAAGCATCCAAGAATATTGATTCAGAATTAGATGATATTGAGGCAAAATTTGTGAGAAGGTTAAAGAAAGGATCAGGAAAATATCAAGGGAAGTTGCCCTTCAAATGCTTTAACTATGGTAAGATAGGTCATTTTTCATCTAAGTGTCCCCATCAGAAAAAG
>ML801583.1:147646-168386 GCA_009831015.1 Picea engelmannii
CAGAACAATCTCATGTTGCCTTTTTATCTATGACTGAACCTAAAAATTTTGAGGAAGCTAACCAGGAAGATAATTGGATTAGAGCAATGAATGAAGAGCTTGATCAGATTGAGAAGAACAATACTTGGGAGCTTGTCCCTAGACTTGAAAATAAGAATGTAATAGGTTCCAAATGGGTGTTCAAGAATAAAATGAATGAAAAGGGACAAGTTGTTAGAAATAAAGCTAGATTGGTCTGTAAGGGATATGCACAAGTTGAAGGTCAGGACTTTGATGAAACTTTTGCACCAGTGGAAATATTGGAAGCTATCAGAATATTTCTTTCTTATTCATGTCATAAGAACTTCAAATTTTATCAGATGGATGTTAAGTCAACTTTTCTTAATGGAGATCTAGAGGAAGAAGTATATATGAAGCAACCTGAAGGATTCTCTTTGATAGATAATCCTGATTATGTTTGTAAGATGAAGAAGGCCTTATATGGACTAAAACAAGCACCATGAGCTTGGTATTATAGGCTGGACAAATTTCTACAAGAAAAAAGGTTCAAGAAAGGTATTGTTGACATTAACCTTTACATTAAGTCTGAAGGTGATAATTTACTAGTTGTTTTGGTTTATGTAGATGATATTATTTTTTGTTGTACTAATGAATCATCTATCCAGTGGTTTGCTAACTCTATGCAAACATAATTTGAAATGTCCATGATAGGAGAACTATCATATTTTCTTGGCTTACAAGTAAAACAAAGCTCTGCAGGAATTTTTATCTCTCAAGAAAAATATTTGAAAGCGATGTTGAAGAAATTTTAGATGAAATATTCCTCTATAGTTAGCACACCTATGGTGGTTGGTTGCAAGCTGAGTAAAGATGATGTCTCACCTGATGTTGATCAATGAACATATCGCTTTATGATAGGTAGTCTTCTATACATCACAGCATCTCGTCCTGATATAATGCAAGTTGTTGGAATGGTAGGTCGTTTTTAGTTTGCTCCTAAACAAAGTCATTTTTTAGCTGTCAAAAGGATATTTAAATACTTGAAGGGAACAATGACTTATGGTCTGTGGTATCCTAGAAATCAGAATTTCCAGTTAACTGCTTATTCAGATGCAGACTAGGCAAATTGTGTTGATGAGTGAAAAAGCACCAGTGGAGGAGCATTCTTTCTGGGTGACTCATTAGTTGCATGGATTAGTAAAAAGAAAGGATCCATTTCATTATCCACTACAGAGGCATAATACATTGTTGTTGCTACTTGTTGCACATAAATCTTATGGATGATACAAACTCTTGTAGATCTGAAGGTAAATTACACTGATCCCATTCCAATTCATTGTGATAACACAAGTTCCATTATTGTCTCCAAGAATCTTGTTCTTCATTCCAAGACTAAACATATTCCAATCAAGTACCATTTTCTTAGAGAACAAGTTACAAACAGAATTGTTCAATTGAATTATATACCTTCTACAGAACAGATTGTTGATATCTTTACTAAACCATTATCAGCGACCCCTTTTGGATATCTTCATCAAATGTTGGGGGTTATAATCTCTTGTGTCTAATCTGTTCACCTGGTCAGGGGGGTACTTATTGAATATCTAGTGTATTTCCAAAATGCTTATAGTCGACAGGGGGAGTATGTTTTGCAACATATCAAGGGAAGAATGTTTCTTCTTTGACATTGATGTCAAATGGGGAGAATAGAGTTCGGGAGAGGAGATCTGAATGCAATGAATGTGGGTGCATGTGTTGACATCAATGCCAAAGAGGGAGATTGTTGGAAAATAGTTAACAGACAACGAATGACAAATATTTAACAAATGGCGAATGCTTGTCATTGATGGTAAGTACAACAATGAAGATGGCATGAGTACAGGAAGTTTATAATTGAAAGGCAAACAGAATATAAGTTCAAGAAGGTCGAATGATCGAAGGCGAATGATCAAAGGCAACACAACATTGATCAAATGATCGAAGATTCGTAAAGTCTGAGAAGAACTATTGATCGTTGGATCCCATCCAAAAATTCTTGCCAGAAGGAGGGTCATCAGATTTGAATTTAGACAAGAAGAGCGCGCTGAAGAGGAGAATAGATCTTAGGGGTTCGATCCATGCACGGGATCCGACCATCGTTGGATCAAGGAGAACCTAGATGCTTTTAAAGTATAACAAGGAGAAAAGGGGCTCACAAAATCCTGAAAGAAGGAGGATCGCGAGATGGAAATGTCAAAGATTATCATCATCAGGAATGTCGATATCGCGATATGCGAAATCGCGATGTAATCTGAGCCGTCAGATCAAAGGTTTGATCTGGACCGTTGATTCCAGTCCTTGACGGAGTTTTGGGGATCGAGAGTTGAACATGTCAAAGATTATTGACATTAGGAATGCCGATATCGCGATATGTGAAATCGTGATGTAATCTGAGCCGTCATATTAAGGTTGAATTTGGACCATTGATTCCAGTCAATGTCGGTGTTTCGAGGATCACGAGATGGACATGTCAAAGATTATTAACATCAGGAATCCCGATATCGCGATATGTGAAATCGTGATGTAATCTGAGCCATCAAATTAAGGTTGAATCTAGACTGTTGATTCTAGTCTGTGTTGGAGTTTCAAGGATCATGAGATGGATGTGTCAAATATTATTAACATCAGGAATCCTGATATCATGATATGAGAAATCGTGATGTTATCTGAGCCATCAGATCAAGCTCAGATCTGGACCATTGATCTAACTCCATATCGGAGTTTCAGGGATCGCAACATGGAGTGGTAACTAAACAATGCAACAAGAATGTCGATTTCACGATAAGTGAAATTGCGATTTAATCACAGCCGTTGAATAGAGAGTTGTGGACTATTGACATAACTCCATATCGGAGTTTCATGAATCGCGACATGGAGAGGCAAAGAACCCAATGTAACAAGAATGTCAAAATTGCGAAATCGTGATTCAATCATAGCCATTGAATCAAGATCACATCTGGACCATTGAATCACAGGACATGTGGCAAGTGATCAAAATTTCGCTGACTTGGGGTCAACAGAGCATAGTGTTGAAATTCACGAAATAAGAAATTGTGAAAGCACTTTTTCCATAGGCGCTTGGTTATCAAAATAGTCATATTGGGGAAGGAGATAGTGTAGATAAGTTCTGTATCGGAACTTCAGAGATCAGGAAATGAAGTGTCGAGACACTTAGCACAGGATTGGTGAAATGTCGAAACCCAATTTAAAGGAAGTGAATTCAAGATATCATGATGCCAATCCAACGGTGCAGGTGAATTTGAACAAAGATCGGAGGATTACTGTTCTCTCTCACAGTTAACTCCTCAGTTACAAATCTGTTAGAAAAACGGACTCATGATGGTGAATCAGTTTGTGTTTCAGTTGCTTAGACAGTTATGTTTGCCTAAGGAGTTGGGAAGTTGAACCGTCGTGTAGGTGTGTATAAAAGAAGATGAGACAGACTGTGTGTGGTTGGCTGTTCTGGAGGAGAAACGAATGAAACCGTAAGAAAAGGAAAATGAAAGAATGTGCAACATGAGATTGAGCATATGTGCAGTGTGAGATGAAATGCAGTGCAGAATAACAGAACAAGTTGAAGAAGAGCAGAATGAGAGAACAAGTTGATGCAGAGCATACCTGCTGAACAGACAGAGGAAGAGAAGAGCAAAATAACAGTGTGTAGAAGACCAGATTTACAGAACAAAGAAAGATTGGTAAGAATTGATTTATCTATAAAGTTGATTGTTTATTTATCCATTCATATTCTAGGGAGGTTGGGAGGTGCTCGGGAGGACTGTTGTCCTCAAAGGTTCAAGTGGGAGCTTGAACACAGGAAGTTGTAGCTTCCATCTATCTGCAGTCAAAGAAACCAAGGTGGCAAGGTGGTGCAAGGGAGAACAAGTGTTCTCTGTTATACAGGTTGGAGCCTGTGTAACTAGAAGTTAGTGCTTCCATCCAGTTGGTGCTGGAACATATAGGGAGTTGGTGCTTCCTTCTAGTGGGTGCTAGAGAAACCAAGGAGTTGGTGCTTCCTTCTAGTGGGTGCTAGAGAAACCAGAGAGTTGGTGCTCTCAAACAAGTTGCAGCTTGTAAAATAGAGGTAGCAGCCTCACATTGAGTTGGTGCTCAATTAGAGATGATGTACAGAACCTAAAAGATTGGCTATCATTTCGAAGAAGAAGAGGTTTTCTCCCTTTATGGGTTTCCTCGTGAAAAATCTATCTCTGTGTATATCTTATGTGTGAATGACNTTCAACACCCCCCCCCTTGGGGTCATATCATATACATTTAGCCATATATATGCCCCCCTTGGGTAATATCATTTTGGTTCATACCAACACTGATCATGTGGTTTTGTTGTCGTGGTCACAAAGGGAAGTGGATTGAAGGAAACACCTATTTCCAAAATTTGAATATGGAAATCAACAATCCAGATTAAATCACATACAAGGATAAGCGCATGGATCTAGCCAACGGTTTCATTCAAAGGAGAAAATGTTTAGCGCCTTTAGATTTGGTGCTTGAGCACTGTTACACCCATATAGGTTGTTAGAGCTATATGTCAGGGACAAATTTAAGCCCAAATGCACTGTAGAGGTCCTTATACACCTCATTATTGATTTGATGTACAATGAGTCAAATTATAGGATGCCATAACTATGGGTTGACCTAGAAACCAATTCCACTTAATAATATTATTGTTGATTAAAATAGATTGAAAGAAGAACCAAGTTCACCCAATAAACTTAATGGATAATTGTAAAAGAAGAAATTTGTTATTAAATAACATAGTTGTTAATAATCAAAGGGTGTGATGGTTCATGATTAAAATACACAATGGTTCAAATGGCATACCTTTTGGGATACTATATAAACATAAAGGTATGGTGAAAGGAAGGTGTCTCTACAATCTAGATCAGGAGATGAAAAATAGAAGCAAAGTCCAAGAAGGAAAGTTGAAGATACCTATGTAGTGAGGGTGGAAGGGAGGATTAGGGAAGGATTCATATCCTTTACTAAGTAAAGTGTAGAAATAATGGAATTGGTTCTTCCTAGGGTTGGTTCCCTAAAGACAAGGGAGTTGGTGCTTCCTAGAGTTGGTGTCATAAAGACAAGGGAGTTTATGCTTCCTATGGTTGGTTCCCTTAAGAAAAGGGTGTTAGTGCTTCCTAGGGTTGTTTCCGTGAAGAAGGGGATTTTTGTATTCAAGTGTCGCTGCTCTAAAGAGGATTGCTGTCCTTCAAAAAAACAATATTATTCTTTATAAACTTTGTAATGTTTGTTGAAGAATACTTATATAATTGATTGTTTAAATACAAAGTCCATTGTTGGTCAATAGTAATAATAATTAGAATAAAACATTAATTACTAACTGTTTAAAAAGGTAATATTGATTCACCCCCCCTCCTCTTAGTATTTCCAGCAATTGGAATCAGAGTGAGTTCCTTCATCACAATCTAGTAATTGGAAGGTAGATCCTGAAAGAAATGAATGAAAAAGAGAGAATGTCTTCCAACAAATCACCATTGTTTAACAAAGGTGGTTATTCTCTTTGGAAAATAAGAATGAAAATCCACTTGTTGGCTCTTTGTTTTGACATTTGGAAATGTGTTGTATATGGTTACACTGCGCCAACTACTCCACCCAAATATATTACAGGAAAGAAGAATTGCAATGACAACTCAAGAGCAGTTAACTCCTTTCTAGGAGGATTGAAAATTTTTATATGTGTGAAGGTAATGCATTGTAATTCAGCTAATTAAATATGGGACAAATTGGAGGCTGTATATTAAGGATATAGAAAATTCAAGGAATCCAAACTACAAACCTATAGAGCTCAGTTTGAAAATTTGAAGATGAAAGAAGAAGAGAACATTGTTGAATACTTTCATAGGGTAGATGAGGTAGTTAACTCAATCAGAGAAGCATGAGAAAAACTTACCGATAAACCTATTGTAAAATATATATTAAGGTCATTACCTATGAGATATGATGCCAATATTTCCACAAATGACGATAGACTAGAACTTGACAAACTCATAGTAGATCAGTTTCATGGAATTTTTATAGCATATGAGATGAGAACAGGGAATGAAGAACCATCAAAAGAAGAAATAACCTTTAAATCATATAAATTAAAGAAGAAACATGAACATATGTATAACTAATATCATTCAGACATATCATATGTATAATAGGCCAACTTTATAAAGAAACTCCAAAAAGGAGTTGGAAAATATAAAGGAAAGTTACCCTTCAAATGTTTCAAATGTGGCAGAATCAGACACTTTGATAACAAATGTCCCTATCCCAAGCATGAGGATAATGACGATGAATATGCACACAACCAGAAATACCAATACAAGAAGAAATTTTATAAGAAAAAGAAATAATTCTACTCCAAAGAAGACATCAACTCTTGAGACATGAGTGAATATGAAGATTCAAATCTTGTATTTGTGGGAATAAACAGTCAAAATAATAATACAGATAATGAGTAAAACTCTTAAATTGAAGGTGAACTATATATAGAAGTGGAACTGATTAGTTCTCTGGAGGAACTAAGAAAGTATAAAAAGAAGAACAAGCTACTTAGGGAAGAACTTCAAGAATTTGAAGAATCACATCAATCAAGAGAAATAAATGCATCAAGAACCATCAAAGAATCAAATTATATCATAAATGATTTGAAGTCCCAACTCCTGGAAGCTAAAAGAATTGAAGAATTCATTTTAAAACAAATCAATGATAGAGAACAAGTATGTGAGAATCTAGAGGTTGAGATTAAGCTGCTAAAAGGTGAACTTGAGAAAAAAAGAAGTGATCAAAATTTGAAAATAGTTCAAAGATATTAGATGAAATTATCAGGACTTAGAGGTCACCAATTAACAATACTGGCTTGGGATAAAACCAATACTGTGTTGGATCGTGTTGTCATTGATGTCAAAGGAACAATGTCTTGTCCTATGATGTCAAAGGAACAATGTCTTGTCATAGTATATTGATGACGTATGTATTTCCATTATTATACATGAATATGGATCGATCTGTTGTCATTATGATGCATAGATGGAAGTATGGATTAATGTATTGATCGTTGGATCATGTGGTCATGCATAGAATCAATGACAAAGGGACAATGTCATACTGATATATTTTCATGGGTTGGATTGATTTAAAGATGAATCATTATTGTCTTGTAGTTGTTGATATGAATTACAAATGGATGAACTCCAAAGTGGTCCCCTTATGGTGAAATACCTCACGAGAAGACGCTTTGTAGTTGAGTTATCCTAGTAGTATGGTTAGAGAACCCATGATTTATGGTGGAACAATGAGATGAAGATCAATGAATTTGTCAGTGAACCCATGCTATATGGATAGTGCTTGTCATTCCATTTACGGTGGCATGTTGAATGTCACATAAATCCTCATGGTTTGAGAGTTATGGCATTATGAAGTTGGAGGACCCTCATTGTTGGCTAGAATCCCCGAAAAGTTCAAAGAAGTGAAAGTGCTTACAAAGAAGAAATTATTTAAATAATAAAGTGAAGTGATAAAGTCAAAGAGGATTATTTAAATAATAAAGTTAATGGAGAAATTTCTAATTATGGAAAGTGGTTATAAGAGGGTTAACCCTAAAATAAGGAAATTGGGTTAAATGGACAAGTGGTAATTTGAACAAAGTGGCTATGTGGAAAAAGTTGGATAAAGGTAGGTATGTGGACAAATGGTTATGTGGATAAAGTGGATATGTGGACAAAGTGTCCTAGTGGATGCTTCTAAGGAAGCTACTTGGAGAGTATAAATAAGAGACAAGAGTCTCTTGTAAGGACATCTCTCTTGAGCATATATTGAAAATCTATTATGAGGAAGAGATTGACCGGAGGATCTCATGGATGCATCAAAGTTTCCGTAAGTCTGATATCTTGATGGAGAAATTTTTGGAAGTTCAGAAACCCTAGTTTCTAAAGGACTACGCAAGAAGAAATGGGCCAGAGCGTGTATATACATGGGCTATAGTGAGGTAGGTTGCATACACATTCGGGCTAAAGGGGATCATAGTGTGTACAGTTGGAGGAAGTCATAGAGACTTGAGTGTGATTTGGTTCCAGGTTCCTAAAGGATGAAGCGAGTTCCATATCTACATTCTATGGGCTTAGATCTGCCATGGAAATTTTGGTATGGTTACATAGATGTCTTGATGGATACCCTTGCTTATTGCAAGGTGAATTATTAAGGAATTCTTGGTATGGTTGTTGTGATATGGTTATGTTCGTTTATTGATAGAGTGAGAAGCACTCTTATGGTTCAATACTGATATGGTTTCTATAGTATATTGGTTACTCATGATTGAGCAACATTCATATTGTGTGGTTGAGGAGCATTATTAAGTTGTTGGAGAGCATATATGTCTTGTGATTGGTTATGGTATAGATTGGAAATTGAAAGGAATAAGTGGTTGTGACTGAAGGTTGCATAGGATCTGAGTTTTTCAAGGAGATAAAATGCTAGTTGATCAGAAGAAATACAAAGGCTGCAGTACAGATTGGCCACATACATACGCGAGTTGTACTACTGGTAGGGCATGTACATATGCGTGTTTCACTACTGACATGTCACGTACCTATTGAAAAATTGGTATCTGTTGAGTATTGAATCCTACTCTTAACTGGTAATGAGTTTTGTAAGCTGAGTCTTGCATTGCAGAGCCGGTTCTCTTGTGGAGTTGTAACTCTATCCAGTTGTTGTTGATAAACCCAAGGATTGTAGTCCATAATAAAAATAAAATTGTACATACATATTGTGTTCTTTGTGGTGATGTATTGTTGATGATATATTTTTTTGTTATCTGTTGTTGATATATTTTCACATACAACTGATTATAAATGACAATAATAAGTGATGAGTAAATGGTGATTTCTAATTAAGGAGTTTTGTGAGGGGAAGTTGAAAAATATCCCTACAGTGATTCACCCCCCCCTCTTAGTGTGGTCGGTGTGTCCAACAATTGGTTTTAGAGATGACCTTCACTAAAGCCTTAACAAGCTTGAAGGAGATCCATGGACACACAAATGGATGATGAAGTTCCAATCCTTGATGAGGAAAATTATTCAACATGGATAATAGAAATGAAAGTGCATTTGAAATAAAAAGGAGCAAGTGTTTGGAAAACAACTATTGGCGGATCAGTTCCTTTGAAGAACAAGCCAAATTTTGCAGCTGAAAGGGAAGAAAAGAATAATGATTCATTGGCTCTTAAGACCATTCTTAATGGACTCTCAAGTTCTATCAAAGAGAGCATGGGACAATGCATTTCCACTAAGGATATATGGCTAAATCTAGAGAAGACATACCAAAGAAAAAAGGAAGACACTAAAGACAACTCCATCAAGAACAATGAAGCTAAAGAATCTCCACAATCCCCTGATTGCAATAATTCTAGATGTGATGATGTTGAATGTTTCTCTACATGTGAAGAAGAAGATGTAGAAATATTTTGTGAAGAATCAAATGATAATTATCCCATGGACGAAGTAGAAGAAGAACTTTCAAAGCTTAAAAATAAAGTTGATTGGGGTCTATATGAATAAGAATATGACCATAGTTATATAGACTATAACTATCTTTCAGAGAACACCAAAAGGTTTATTGAAAAGAATCAAAATCATATTTTGAAACTAGATAAAATGCTCAAGGAACAAGAAGAAAGTAAAAGGTCTCAATTAGAAGAAAAAGAAGAAGAGATCAAAATACTAAAGAATGAGATATAAGAAAATAAGAAGGTAGATGATGAGATTAGAAAAATTCTTCAAGTTAATATCCATCTCAAGACCCAAATTGAAGAAGCCAAAAGGGTAGAGGAACTACTAAAGAATCAAGTAAATGAAAAGAAAGATTCATGTCATAAGTTGGAAGCTGAAGTTGTTGATCTTAGAAAGCAAGTAGAGAAGTAAAAAAAAATCTTGAATAGATAAAAAATATGGAATGGGATATTGGATAGTCAAATATCACCAAATGATAAATCAAGTCTTGGATACAACAAAGAGACTACATATATTGTAGAAAGAACCTCAAAGAAGCTTGAGGTAAGTCCCTCATTCTCAAAAGGTGGAAATAATGTTGCAAGTCAACCATCTACACAAAGGAAGGAAACTTTCAAAAGAAATCAAGGACGACATCAAGAAGGCATATTTACACCTCAAAGAAGAGATACACCTTCAATATGGACACCAAAGCAGAGGTATGAAAATGTTTTTCATTGTCACTGTTACTCATGTAATGAATATGGTCACAAAGAATTGGAATGCAAATATTATGCAAGGATAGATAATGGAAGGTTTCATAACACCCTAACGTGTTGGATATGTAATCAAGTAGGACCCATTGTTGCTCATTGTCACACCATGAGATTCTACAACTGTAGTGGATTTGGCCACAAATCCCAGGATTGTTGGAACACAAGAAAGCAATCCATGAGGAGTGTTTCATATAGTATGACTAGAAGAATACATGAGGCTAGAAGAGCAGACAATTTTGAAAAGATGTAAGCTTTGAGATTAAGTTCTAAGAAGCTGGGACACTTTCAGAAGTGGGTGAAGAAGAATGAACAATCATAACATAATGGAATCCCTAAGGCAATCTCAAGCTTGACTTCTTCTAAAAACTACATGGGTTACATCGGTAACAATCACATACATACGCGAGCTGACCTATAAATAGGCCGTGTACATATGTGAGCTATCTATATAGCAGGCCACATACATGTAGTAAAATCCTTAGAAGGTATACTTTGCAAATAAGTTGCAGCTTTGTGAGATGGTATAGCTTTGTGTTGTAGGGTCTGACATGGTTTGTTGCAGGTTTTCATGATTACATCTTGGAATACATAATTGATGTATGTATGGTGATGAAATATGGTTGAGTGTTGAAAGACTATCTTGGATGCATGATACTAACCTTAGAGTGTAGATTGAGACACATTTTTGTTGAGGAACAATGTTGGTTGTGATAATGAATTTATGGCACTTTGGTTATGATATATATCATAGTGATGCTAGCTAGCTATGTGATTGAACTATTGAGGGACACTTCTAGTACATGAATTTTTGGATTCTTACTATTTTCTTTAGTGAATGGATGTTGAGAGAGATTTGTTATGATAGATGGATGGTACATATTTGAGTTCCATTGATATATCTTATAATGTATTATTGGAGGCATATTTTTTGGATATCTTGGTGCATGCATTTGTAATGTGGTTGAGATACATATTGGAACATTTAGTTGATGAGTTGATGAAGTGGTCATGTTGTACATCATTGATGAGTCATATTGTTGATGCATGTTTGGTACACTTTTGGTACACTGATAGAGGCACCTTATATTAGTATGATTGGCACTTGGTTCATGGTAGAGGCATATCACAAGTGATATGACACTTGTTTGAGGCACGTGGTTGGCATGTTGGTAAAGGCATTTGGTTGGTACATTGTTGGCATATGATTGACACACTTCATTGATGCTATCTTATGGTACATTGTAAGGTATGATGTACATGGGTGTTGTGTATGGTTTGCACACAATATGGCACATTATGTACATGGTTAACATTTTGTTCATGATTCTCTATTGACATATATTTTTCTTCATGATGTATGGTATGGCACATGTTTGATGCATGGACAGGTCCAAGGATCATCATAGGAAGAGCGGATCATACTTGAGTAGTTGAGCTATTTTTTGGTTGAGCAGTAGCATTTGTAGCAGAATCATATTGTAGTGGTAGCATATTGTTCATATTGCAAAGAAGATAGGGGGATACATACCCATATGGGGAGTCATTATTCTTCCCATGATTCTAAGAGGATATATTTATCATATGCAAAGATAAATACTTGGAAAAAGATCCCTATATCCCTATACTTGGAGAAAGAGCACAAAGACATGGTTCTAGGGGGGGTGATGGTAACAGGGGAAACATGAGAGATATGTTTTCATCATTACATTAGAGTGATATCCATTTTTTTTAAAAAGGGAGAGATTATTCAGAGGAATATCAAGGAATCCAGGAAAGGGGAGCATCCCCAAGGAGAGTTCAGGCAGGGGGAGTAGCCCCAAGGAGAGAACTACCCTTTTCCATTGATTTAAAAGGGGGAGAGATAGTCACATTGATGTGATTGATATGACTATTTATGAAGAGAAATTCCACGTCTACATGTTTCCATCAATGATTGGTGTTGACATCAATGTTGGTATTTCCATCAATGCCAAAGAGGGAGATTGTTGGATCATGTTGTCATTGATGTCAAAGGAACAATGTCTTGTCATAGTATATTGATGAAGTATTTATTTTAATTATTATAGATGAAGATGGATCGATGTTTTTTCATTATGATGCATAGATGGATGGATTCATTAATGTATTGATCGTTGGATCATGTGGTCATGCATAGAATCAATGACAAAGGGACAATGTCATAGTGATGTATTGTCATGGGTTAGATTGTTTTAAATATGTCTCATTATTGTATTTTCATGGTTTATAGGAAGTACAAATGGATGCACTCCAAAGTGTTCCCCTTATGGTGAAATCCCTCATGGGAAGATACTTTGCGGTTGAGTTATCTTAGTAGCATGGTTAGAGAACCCATGATTTATTGTGGAACAATGAGATTAATATCAATGAATTTTTTAGTGAAACCATCCTAGATGTATAGTCCTTGTCATGCCATTTTCGGTGGTATGTGGAACGTCATATAACTCCTCACGGTTTGAGAGTTATGGCCTTACAAAGTTGGAGGACCCTCATTGCTGGCTAGAAGCCCCCAAAAGTTAAAACAAGTCAAAGTTCTTACAAAGAAGAAATTATTTAAATAATAAATTGAGGTGATAAATTCAAAGAGGATTATTTAAATAATAAAGTTAATGGAGAGCTTTTTAATTATGGAAAGTGGTTATAGAGGGTTAACCCTAAAATAAGGAAAGTGTGTTAAATGTACAAGTGGCCATGTGGAAAAACTAGCTATGTGGACAAAGCTGGATAAAAGTAGCTATGTGAACAAATGGTTATGTGGATAAAGTGGATATGTGGACAAAGTATCCTAGTGGATGATTTTAAGGAAGCTACTTGGAGAGTATAAATAAGAGGAAAGGGTCTCCTGTAAGGATATCTCTCTTGAGAATATATTGAAGATTTGTTTTGAGGAAGAGATTGACTAAAGGATCTCATGGACGTACCAAAGTTTCCATAAGTCTGAGATCTTGATGAAAAAAGTTTCGAAATTTCAGAAACCCTAGTTTATGAAGGAGTACACGAGCAACAGTGGGACAAAGAGTAGACCTACATAGGCTACAATGAGGCAGGTCACATAGACACGTTCCAGGTGCAAGGTTCCTGAAGGATGAAGCAAGTTCCATATCTTCATTCTATGGGATCAGATCTTCCATAGAAATTCGGGTATGCTTACATAGTTTTCTTGGTGGATAGTCTTGCTTATTGTATGGTGAATGCTTAATGAATTATATGTATGGCTATTGTGATATGGTTATGTTGGTTTATTGATAGAGTGAGAAGCACTCTTATGGTTCAATACTGATATGGTGGATATAGTATACTGGTTACTTATTATTGAGAAACATTCATATTGTATGGTTGAGGAGCATGATTAAGTTGTTGGAGAGAATGTATGTGTTGTGATTGGTTATGGTACAGATTGGATAGTGAAAGGAAGAAGTGGTTGTGACTGAAGTTTGCAGAGGATCTGAGTTTTTCAAGAACAAAAAACCCTAGTTGATATGAAGGAATATGCAAGTTGCAGTATAGATTGGTCACGTACATACGCAAACTGTACTACTGGTAGGATGCATACATACGCATGTTGTACTACTGATAGGTCACATACCTGTTGAAAAATTGGTATCTATTGAGGATTGAACCCTCCTCTGAGTTGGTGCTGAGTTTTGTAAGATGAGTCTTGCATTGCAGAGTTGGTTCTCTTGTGGAGTTGTAAATCTATTCAGTTGTTGCTAATAAACCCAAGGATTGTAGTCCATAATAAAAGGAAAATTGTACATACATATTGTGTTCTTTGTGGTGATGGATTGTTGATGATATATGTTGTTGTTATCTGTTGCTAATATATTTTCACATACAACTCATTATAAATGACAATAATGAGTGATGAGTAAATGGTGATATATAACTAAGGAGTTTTGTGAAGGAAAGTTGAAAAAGAGCCCTACACTAATTCATCCCCCCCTCTTAGTGTGGTCGGTGTGTCCAAAAGACTCAACTTATACACCACAAGGATCTTTCAAAAGACCAATCAATTATGCAGATGCTCTTAAAGGCTCCTTAAGAAACATAATAAGGAAAATATAATACCATTGAAAATGGTTCCACATAAACATAAATCAACACTCCCTACTAAATTAAAATATGACAAGAAAAATCTAATCACTAGAGGGAATCCCCCTAACAAATATCTCTTTATTGGATATTGTTACTCTTGCAATAATTTTGTACATAAGGAAGTACACTGCAAATTTTATGGACAATTCAATCATAGAAATGTCCAAAGATATAAGAACAATGAGTACAATATAGAGAAGAGAAACTATAACTTATTTTCTCCTTTGCAAAACTTAAATATTGAATGCCAAAAAATAAAAAATTATGGTCATAAGGCCAATGAATTTATATTTCCAAAATATTCCATGAAGGCAAGTATCTCTAGCATTAAGGTAAATTATAAGATGATATGGAGAAGAAATGATAAAGTACAAAGGAAGGAAAATGATGAAGATATTGCACCTAAATTTGATAAAATTGACAAAAGGAGTATGATGTATGAAGTGTCTAATAAAGTATATATAAATCAAAGTTAGGCATATAAAGTAGATCAAGATCAAGACAAGAAAAATCCTAAATAAAAATCTGACACAATTACAAAACTTGATAATGTCATGCAAGTAGATTATCCATTATCCAACAAATGGAAAATGAGAAATGAAAATTCTCAAAAAAAGGATAAAGAAGCTTTTGGTGCACAAAACAATGGTGATAATAATGAACCTTCAATAGGATATCAACCAGAAGAATTAAGCGATGATGATCTTGGAAATTTTCAAACACTATTTTGATGATCTACTAAAACGACTCCTCAAATATATATATATATATATATATATATACAAACAAAAGAAATTAAGGAGGAATTAGGGAAGAATTAAGATTATTCTTGTTGATACCTCTATGAGTATTGAAGAACATAAAAATGAAGAGACTCTTAAATGGAAAATGAATGAATAGATAACTAGCATCATTCAAAGCAACATGGTTTGATGGTATAACTCTATGCATAATATGATATGGTTTGTTTCATGTCTTCATCTTCCCAAGAACAATGTCAGTTATGTATTCTCTCAACGAAGTTATGTCAATGGTTTCAGAGGTAGAGTTTTCATGGTACATAGATAGTACATATATACAAGGATCATTATAGGAAGAGAATATTATTATTGAGCAGTTGATCTATGTTCCAGTTGAGAAAAAATATTTGAAGTGGAAGCAAATTGTAGTGATAACATATTGTTCATATTGCAGAGAAGACAGGGGGAGTTATTTTTCTTCCCATGATTGGTTGTAGAAGCATGATTCTAGGGAGAGAAAGTCATAGAAATGGTAGGCATCACCTTAGGGGGAGTATCAACCTAAAAGGAAACATCCATTTTTGTCATTGTTGTCAAAGGGGGAGAATGATCAGTAAAATTCAGTTAAGATTGAAAAAGGGGTTTTACTTTGTTTCCATCAATTCCAAAGGGGGATAATGTTTCACATGGTCTTATTTTGTTGGAATTGATGTCAAGAATATAAATATAGAATTGTCATTATATGTCTTTGAGATCCTAAATCCTAGGAGAGATAATGTAGTAGGTTGCGCATAAGACATAGCGCGAGGTGCAGAGGAATATTTTATAAACATAAAGCTCAAATGACATGGAACATTTGAAGTAACAAAGGAGATAGAGTTCTGTGAGTGAATACATACTTTTGTAAATGATAAAGTTATAGGAGTCGTTCATTCTTAGTTCAGGACAATCCAAGATCGTTAGATCGAGGTGAATTCATAGGTTGGGAAGGATTAAATATCAACCTTCATATTTGAAGCAATAACATTATGGACCGTTGGATCAATTAGCGGATAAGTTAGTTTGGCACTTCAACACTTTTCTACTTTGGTGATTACTAGAGACAAGGAAGGAGTTTTGTATGGTTTCCCAGCCGTTGGATCAAGATTTGATATAGAATGGAAATTTTGAACCGTCATATCACACTAAAGGATTTGATGTACAATGAGTCAAATTATAGGATTCCATAACTGTGGGTTGACTTGGAAACCAGTTCCAATTAAGAATATGATTCTTAATTAAAAGAGATTGAAATAAGAACCAAGTTCACCCAATAAACTTAAAGGATAATTATAAAATAAGATTTTTTTTATTAAATAACATAGTTGTTAATAATGAAAGGGTGTGATTGTTCATTATTAAAATAAACAATTGTTCAAATGTCATACCTTTTGAGATACTATATAAACAAAAAGGTATGGTGAAAAAAAGGTGTCTCTGCAGTCCATATCAGGAGATCAAAAGAAGAAGCAGAGTCCAAGAAGGAAATATGAAGATACCTATTCAGTGAGGGTGGAAGGGAGGAGAAAGGAAGGATTCATATCCTTTACTAATCAAAGTGTAAAAATAAGGGAGTTGGTGCTTCCTAGGGCTGGTTTGCTAAAGACAAGGGAATTAGTTCTTCCTAGGGTTGGTTCCCTAAAGACAAGGGAGTTGGTGCTTCCTAGGGTTGGTTCCCTAAAAAAAAGGGAGCTAGTGCTTCCTAGGGTTGGTTCGATAAAACAAGGAAGTTGGTGCTTACTAGGGTTTGTTCTCTGAAGAAGGGGATTTGTGTCTCCAAGAGTCGGTGCTATAAAGTTGATTGGTGTCCTTCACAAACACAATATTATTATTTATAAACTTTGTAATGATTATTAAAGAATAATTATATAATTGATTGTTTAAATACAAAGTTCATTGTTGATCAATAGTGATAATAATTAGAATAACAAATTAATTCCTAATTGTTTAAAACGGTAATATTGATTCGCCTTTCCCCCTCTCAGTATTTCCAACAATTTTGACCTCTTTAGATAGGGTTTTAAATTTGGAATTGAGGGTAGAAATATTAGAAGTGAGTCCCTTGATGTAATTCTTGGTATGGATGTGGGTGGTGTTCAATTCAAGGATCTGATTTTCAAAGTCTTTGTTGTAGGTGTGGGCCATCTGGTTATAAGTGGGAAAGAATGGGGCTAGTGGGTCCACACAAAAGAGGGTGATGAGTAAGTTGTACCATGATGATCAGGGAAAATAGAGGAATCCAATGGAATAGGTAAAAAAAAAAGGGTGTTGGGGAGGGTGGGTGGGTCCACAAAGAAAAAAAAGGATTAAAAGTGAGGTGTAGCACTGTGATTGGTTTGAAGAGAGGAATCTACTGGGATAGGTCCAAAATAAGGCTGTCAATGGGACCAATATACTCTTGTTTGAATAATGATTCAATGACAAAATGCCCAAATTTAAATAGATAAAATTTTGTAATTATTTCCCAACCTATGTGTAGGAAGGAAGGTTGTGTTGAAAAATGTCCACTTTATTTCCATTCTATTCTGGTCCGACAACAAGAATTAGGGTTTTGAGGGTTCCTATGGACAATGTTTTTCCTATGATATAACTCTTTGATACATCAGTTGGGTCCAATAGTAGTATTCAACCCAATATCTTAGGGATCTAACTGAGGCTTGATCGTACCCTTATGCGTACTACACAATTACCTAGGTACAAGAGAGTAGTCTTCCCGAGTGTCATTCTTGGTGTCACTATAGTAGTTAGGTGGTCCAATTTATGATATATATATATATATTTTTATGATACCTATATACCCAAGGGTAGGTGAGAGTGAATGGTCATGTACATGTGTTGTCTAATGCGGTACTACTTGAAGGGGTTCTAATAAGGCTTACAAAGGTTTCCAACTAAGTGAAACAAATTTTTGAGTAACCATGTGAAATCATCTATATTTCCTGTGTGTATGCTTCCCCAACCACATTTTTACCCACCTGTTACAAGGGAAAAACTCTCTATGGCCAAGGGTAAACCACAATAGACAGGTATGACCACAGAAATCAACTCAATTTCAACACGTGCTATATAAACTAATGTGCAATATGAGGAAGAATCCTACATTGAAAATATATAAAATGAGTTAGCACATCAGATAGCACAATCCATTAATAAAAATTACAAACATGCCCATGGATAATAATCATATATTTGAAAGATATCGATAGGAAGGGAAAGGAGTATTTATATTAATAATTGATCAACATAAGTATCAATATTATAAACTTCCGTGTTGGCACCGTTTGAAACCAAGAAACCAAGTTCTTTCCAACTGGGTCTCCACCACTTCAATCCTCCACCAAAGGCAAGCTCATAGAAAAGAGGTAATGAGGTCCTCTTGACAATAAGGAAAGAGATTAGGGGCTGAACACTATGCTTAGACTTGAGGAACAAAGGGATGCAGACTCAATATGAAGTAATTTCTCTAGAGTAGCTTTGCTCTCAAAGTTGAATGCTTTCTCCTCTTTTCCATAGCTCGAAATTGTGCTCTTATAGCCTCCAGAATGCAACTGAAGGACTGATTCTAAACGTTTCTAGTATATGGAAGCCCAAAGATCAAATATCTTCTATCGTGACATGGAAACTTGCCCTTATTTTGTATTTTATGGCACAAATCCTGATATACGTGAGATGTAATGGAGCAACAAGCGTATACACATCTTGCATAACAGTTAGGGAGTGTATATGTGTAAAAATATATAATGTTTGGCTCTGGATATATCAAAAGGGGGTTGATAAGTCTGCATAGGGAAATGGAAAAATTATGTTTGTGCAAGATATCAATGGTGAGGCAAATCTTGCTATAACATATGCCCCCTAATGTGTGAGATCATAGGAGTATCTGCGATGACCGAAATACATTATAAATAACCCAGAAGTGGAGTGGTAGAGAATCATCTAGATGAACGCAATTGCTCATTACATTATGTACTGACTTTGCATACATGGTTGCCAAGAATACAGTGCAAATCCATGTGGAAAATATACCAACAAGTGGTTGTGGCCATGAGTAGGCAAGTATAAATGCGGTTACATCCCAATAGTTTCCATAGTCACGAACAAGGCCCAGTGAAACCGGTCTCAAAATCAATATGAAGATATCTGTATACCATGGAGTACAATCTAATATCCCATGATCGTTGAAGTCAAATAGGTATTGGTCCAATGAAATGGAAACAACAACTTAGGAAAGATGCATCTACAAAGTGATGTCTTCAAGTCTTCAATACAATTAGCCAATGGTGCAAGTATACATCATGTGAATAAATGAGTTGGGGTCGAACATGATGAGACATCGTTTGATTACCGGTCATTGAGGTATACCATTAATAAATGCGAGACAACCTACCAATGATGAAAGCATGTATCAATTCATCGAGTACATATCTACAAATGTGAATAAAGGAGTTGGTGTTGAACACTTGAGAGATCAATTGATCAAGAGACATTGATGTATTCCCATCTGTCAATGGCGAGACAGAATGCCACTAATGACTGCAAGCCTCAAGGTATACTAAAAACTCTAGGTCTCATATCCAGAATACATGAGCTGAAGTCGATGGAAAGAGACTTGCTGAAAGGAGAGCATCAAGGAATCTCTCATTAGTCAGCACGAGGAACAAATCAGGAGCTTCATGATTTGGTGGAGATCAGATGAAGAAATATTCACAAACCAATGACCTTGTGCATCTTTCACATGTACCAAATGCAAGCGGTACATGAAAAAGACCCTCTGAATAACAACCAATGATGAAAACTGACGACAAAGGCAAGGAAACTACCAATAAGGCTAATGGAATCCAAGACACTACATGGATCCCAAAGTGTGAATAGATGTCTTGCCTTCGAACACAATGGAAACCACTCAGTCAATGAACCATGATGAAATGTCGATTGTTGGGTTCAAGGTGATCTACCAATGATGAAAGTAGGGCTAGGGTGCGTCATAAGACCAAAGTATCATGTGATTCTGAGACAAACTGAGGGTATGGCCGACAAACAAGGTCAATATTTCCAAGGAGTGGATGACACAGGTTGATAGAATTCCTTTGAACAAGAGTATGAGACATATGGTGGACTCTGGAAATGATGCAGGAGCATCCGCAACATCCGCAATACATCATATGAACCAGCGCGAGGAGAAAGAGAACATACAGCTGGACAAGCCAGCAAACCTTTTTGATTTTGAATTTCACCTTGGTATTGTTGCACCGCCGTTTACTAAAGGCATTCAAAGCTGAGCGCATTTGTAATATAATGTAGATAAGGAGGCATTTAAAAGTTTTAAATGCTGGTAGATAGGGTTAGCTATAGATTAGACAGTTTCATATTCCAGGAGGGAAAACGAATATAGGCACCCTCCTTGTGTAATTAATTATTATTCACATCTGGTATTATTCAGCAGTAGCATGAGAAAGGAAGAAGAACAGAGCAGAGAGCTTGTGAAGAACCTCCATGTACAGACATTGAATTAATAGGAAAGATTTTA